>SJYQ01001301.1:166597-290480 GCA_006410935.1 Redunca redunca | reverse complement strand
TCCAGTATCACTTATCTAGTGTATGGTGAAGCCAGGATTTTATTTTGCCTCTATTAGACTCAGAGATATGCTGTAAAATATGTGTAATAGATGAAAAATTTTGAATACACTTATATTTCCACAAATAGAGGTTATTATTGAATAAGAAGAAAATCATATAATAGAATTCTATGAGATTAAAAAAATTCAAGTTGTAGAAAATGCCTTCCATTATGCTAAACCTTAAAAAAAGTATGAAACTATTTTTATAAAAAGTAGAAAAAGTAATAGACATAAATTTGAATGCCAATATTACATAAATAAACTAGAAAATCATCTAACAGAATATTAACAGTATTGACTACCCCTGGATGTTGGGATTATGGCTGATTTTATTTGTGCATGTATTTTTTCTGTTTCCTAAATTTTTTTTCCATTGAGGATGTTATTGTACGTTTGGAAAGAGAGGTTATTCTTGATTCGAGTGTTGAAAAGTCTGCCTGCAATGCAGGAGATGTAAGAGACATGTCTTACATGTCTTCAGTCCCTGAGTCAGGAATATCCCCTGGAGAAGGGAATGGCAGCCCACTCCAGTATTCCTGCCCGGAGAATCCCGTGGACAGAGGAACCTGGTGGGCTGCAGTCCATGGGGTTGCAAAGAATTGGACACGACTGAACTATTGAGCCACAAAATTAAAAAAAGGTTTTTTCAATAATTAGATTAAAAGTTACTACCTTTAGGTATATTTTAGCCACGTAGCAGTTAAGTAAATGAAAATGCTAAGTGTGATGTTATCAGAATCTTCTCCAGAGCCCTTCCTGTGGTGGTTACACTCACACCCTCCCTGTCTTTGGCACAGCGATCTTGTAAATAACACGTTGTCCAGATTTGACCAACAAGTTCCTAGATTCTCTGTCTTTCCCGCTAGGGCTTCTGGACGAAGCTGTGTGGTTCCGTTGGTTTATCTACATCTGTCCTAGTTTGTGTGTTAAGAACATTAGGTGCAGTTATCTGCCTGCTCTGTTGAACCTTTGGATGGTTATCTCCTTAGTACAACATTTATAATAATGAAGCTGTGCGAATAGTCTCTCTACAGGCTATTTAACTTTACTGTGTTTTGTGTTACAGTCTGTTCTCATAATCTCGTCAAAGAAAACTCCTTGGATCATAAGATGTTTTGCCTGAGTGTTTGGGAATTTTTATATAAACATCTCAGTTTATTTCAAAACCACCTGAAGCAAATAGCCTTGTCATATAACTCTAATATATTTAACCCAATTATTTTAAAATCCTGTTTGTTTGGGAATCTCCAAGTTATCCTTAATCAAAACTGAAACGTGGTCTGCTGTTTGAAACAATGCTCATTTATTACGTTGCAGTTCTGTAGATCAGAAGTCTGAGTACATTGTGGTTCGACTTGCTTCTCTGCTCGATTCTCACAAGGTCAGAATCCAGGTGACAGTGGAGTTCTGTCTCCTCCTGGATGCTCCGAGGGCGAACTGGCTTCCAGGCTCATTCGAGTGTTGTCTGAGATTAATTCCTTGCAGTCGTGGGACTGAAGCCCCCACTTCCTTGCTGGCTCTCCTCCAGCGGCTGAGCTCTCCCCTCAGAGGCCACCCACATTCCTTCTCCTGTTTTCCATGAGCTTGATTCTTCTTCAAGGTGCCGTCTCGCTTCCCTCCTGTGGCCCCCTCTGCTGTCAGAGCGCCTGTGATTAGATGGGGGCGCCCAGATAATCCAGGATGATCTTCCTTTTCCGTTTGCAGAGTCCCTGTGGCCTCGCAAAGTGGCTTAGTCAGAGGTGCTCAGGGGCCCGGGGTGCTGCTGTGTACACCACAGAGCCCGCTTGTTCTCACGTCCCTTCTCCGTGGCGACCACTGTGTTACCCATAGTAGCAGCACCCAGAAAATAAGGGATGGGGTCTTGACAGCTGAACTGGTAAAACCTAGCCGAGGACTTGTGATAAATCTACTGTTGGTTTTGGGGGATTTTAAAGGAAAGTAAATTCAGTGAAGATGGAAAATAAGGAAGGCTTTATAGAGTAGGAAGTTCCTGGGTGCGCCCCTTTCATATTCTAAGCATTGAGGGGTTGTAGAAGGTGGGAAGAACTTGATCAACGCTGACAAATACGGTGTAGGATTGGACATGGTTCATTTATGTGACAGCAAAGAGGCTACATTGACTAGGTTAGGAATAGTTAATGACATGTACAAATTGTAGAAAGCTTGGAGAGTCATACAGTGGAATTTAGGTATGATTTTTTTAAAATGGGAAGCCACTTCATTTCGAGTAAGAGTCGTATAAGAAGGAAATGGCAACCCACTCCAGTATTCTTGCCTGGAGAATCCCATAAGCAGAGGAGCCTGGTGGGCTACAGTCCATGGGGTCACAAAGAGTCGGACATGACTGAGCGACTTCACTTCACTTCACTTCAGTATAAGAAATGGGTTTCTTAAAGATCAGTCCAGCAGCAGTCTGCAAGAGGGATGGAAGATGGAGAAGGCGGAGCTCGGACCAGTGGGGCCCAGGGTTTGGACCATCATCATTAAGCACCCTGCGTGCTGAATCAATCTAAATACTGGCATCATAAGACTTTTTTATGATTTTAAAGCATACGCTTTAAGAGGTGACTTCATTAACTCCTTCATTAATGATGAGATCTTTTGGTTTTATTGTATAGAGTAAATCTTCCTCTCTCTTTGGCAGCTTTGATGTCAGTAAGAGTAATAAACTTTTCTCCTGTATCAGACTTACAGCGCTTCACACACTTTTCTGATAACTATCTTCAGAATGTATTCAGGATAGAAAGAATTGCTTTTTCTATTTGAATATGAAGAGGTGAAATTCAGAAATCTGAGGTTATTTTATCAAGATCATTCAGCATGTCAGTGTCATAAGTAGAAGCAAAATTCTGGGCTTTAATTCTGATCCGTGCCCTATCCTTGCAGCTATGCTTGGAGATAAGTTGAGAGAATCTTCAGATATACAGTTTGAGCGAACCCGAATAATTTTCCTGCTAAATAAATATATGTATCCATTTACTAGTTTTTAAGCATATGGCTTATCTATGAGGCGTATGTTAAATACGTTGGAGCTACCTGCATGCAAAGACTTGATCATCTTGGTGCTTCGGGGCTTGTTATGGGGTCTGCCTCATAGAACGAGCCCTGAGATGCTTATTAAATTGATGATTGATGATTGGGATCACCTTGGCTCACCTTTGAAAAGCTGCTTGCTTCTTTTCTTCCAAAGTTCAAGAGGCCTGAAGGTCAGTGGATAACCTGGCAAGAGTCTCACCCAGAGTGCTTGATTTGTGAGGTTCCAGCTGTGAGGCTAACAGCACACTTTGAAAAACACAATCTTATTTTAAAATAATTTCCATGTTAATCCTTTTGGTGGAGAGGGAATTCACAAGTATTCACATCAGAGTGTGAGTAGCCTTTTCTAAGGAGATCTGATTAGTTTGTTAAATTCAGACTAGCATTTGGACATGACTTCAGTAAAGGTTACAGGCACTGTTTGGCTCTAAAATTTCATTTCAAAGTAAGAGGTCCCTAAGGGCTAGTTTGACTTATTTAATTATACTGTATAGGACTTGGGTAATAGTTTTATAAAAACCCTCTTCAAGGCAAATTCATAATTTAATACAAAGTGGTAAATTGATGTACCTTTAACATTTGTATCATGAGACAGATGATGTAGATCAGGATTAAATAAAGGAAAAAATTAGGTATCACATTTGAATTAGAAATGACAATATTGGTATATTGTCTGAGAAAATATTTCTGAGAAAACGTGGAGTGAAATTACCTGAAAAACACTAAGTGCAATTGACCTGAATGATGTAATTGTTAAAGAGCCACCAGATTTTGCAAAAGCATTTGTAAGTCATAAGTGAAACGGCTCTTTTCCTTCTCCATTTACAAACGGTTACGGGGGAGCCTGGTGGGCTGCCGTCTATGGGGTCACACAGAGTCGGACACGACTGAAGTGACTTAGCAGCAGCAGCACTGCTGTGCTAGGCGCTGGGTCCGAGACGAGGCCGGTGCTGTCTTGTCTCGTGGGGAATGAGCCACAGACTCAGGCGTATGTGTCCACGGGGGTTTACTGTGGGTGCAGAGCAAGCGTGCAGGGAGTACTCAGCGCACACGGGGGCATCACCAAGCACTGGAGTAGTGAATGAATCTGACCCTTCTTCCAAGCGTGTATGCCTGGTGAATGGCTACCAAGCTCTTGAAATTTAGTGGAGTCCTGCAAGCATCTTTTACCTTTGACCCTTTACCTCCTGTCTGGAGTGTGTCACAGCATTTATGATACCCCAGTGGGTATAGCCATCAGAATGAATGCAGCCTGGGGAGCCTGGGGGGCCCAGTTTCCCAGAGCAGGAGGAAAATCTGTAACTGTCAGAAATCAGAGTGATCAAATATTAAGTAAGCCGTGACAGTTGTTAACAACCAGTCACCTTTTGATTTGCAGCAATGAAAAACTCTCTTTCTTTTCATCAAGCTAGAAAACAGAAACAAAGGAAAATTCGAATCCTTCCAACAACACAGGAAGACTTTACACATAGACATCACCAGATGGTCAATACCGAAATCAGATTGATTATAACCTTTGCAGGCAAAGATGGAGAAGCTCTGTACAGTCAGCAAAAACAAGACCGGGAGCTGCCTATGGCTCAGATCATGAATTCCTTATTAGCAAATTCAGACTTAAGTTGAAGGAAGTAGGGAAAACCACTGGACCATTCAGTTATGACCTAAAGCAAATCCCTTGCAATTAAACAGTGAAAGTGAGAAATACATTCAAGTGATTAGATTTGATAGACCGTCTGATGACCTATGGATGGAGGTTTGTGACATTGTACAGGACATGGGTCAAGACCATCCCCAAGAAGAAGAAATGCAAAAAAGCAAAATGGCTGTCTGAGGAGGCCTTATGAATAGCTGTGCAAAGAAGAGAAGCAAAAAGCAAAGGAGAAAAGGAAAAATATACTCATTTGAATGCAGAGTTCCAAAGAATAATAGCAAGGAGATATAAGAATGCCTTCCTCAGTGATCAGTGCAGAGAAATAAAGGAAAACAGTATAATGGGAAAGACTAGAGATCTCTTCAAGAAAATTGGAGATACCAAGGGAACATTTCATTCAAAGATGGGCTCAATAAAGGTCAGAAATGGTATGGACCTAACAGAAGCAGAAGATATTAAGAAGAGGTGGCAAGAATACACAGAAGAACTGTACAAAAAAGATCTTCATGACCCAAACAATCACGATGGTATGATCACTCCCCTAGAGCCAGACATCCTGGAATGCGAAGTCAAGTGGGTCTCAGGAAGTGTCACTACAAACAGCTAGTTGGAGGTGATGGAATTCCAGTTGAGCTATTTCAAATCCTGAAAGATGATGCTGTGAAAGTGCTGCACTCATTATGCCAGCAAATTTAGAAAACTCAGCAGTGGCCACAGGACTGGAAAAGGTCAGTTTTCATTCCAATCCCAAAGAAAGGCAATGCCAAAGAATGCTCAAACTACCGCACAATTGCACTCATCTCACATGCTAGTAAAGTAATGCTCAAAATTCTCCAAGCCAGGCTTCAACAATACGTGAACCATGAACTTCCAGATGTTCAAGCTGGTTTTAGAAAAGGCAGAGAGGAACCAGAGATCAAATTGCCAACATCCGCTGGATCATGGAAAAAGGAAGAGAGTTTCAGAAAAACATCCATTTCTACTTTATTGACTATGCCAAAGCCTTTGACTGTGTGGATCACAATAAACTGTGGAAAATTCTGGAAGAGATGGGAATACCAGACCACCTGACCTGCCTCTTGAGAAATCTGTATGCAGGTCAGGAAGCAACAGTTAGAACTGGACATGGAACAACAGACTGGTTCCAAATAGGGAAAGGAGTACATCAAGGCTGTATATTGTCACCCTGCTTATTTAACTTATATGCAGAGGACATCATGAGAAACGCTGGACTGGAAGAAACACAAGCTGGAATCAAGATTGCCAGGAGAAATATGAATAACCTCAGATATGCAGATGACACCACCTTTATGCCAGAAATTGAAGAAGAACTAAAGAGCCTCTTGATGGACGTGAAAGAGGAGAGTGAAAATGTTGGCTTAAAACTCAACATTCAGAAAACTAAGATCATGGCATCTGGTCCCATCAATTCATGTCAAGTAGATGGGCAAACAGTGAGAGACTTTATTTTTTTGTGCTCCAAAATCACTGCAGATGGTGTATGCAGCCATGAAATTAAAAGACACGTGCTTCTTGGAAGAAAAGTTATGACCAACCTAGACAGCATATTAAAAAGCAGAGATATTACTTTGCCAGCAAAGGTCCATCTAGTCAAGGCTATGGTTTTTCCTGTGGTCATGTATGGATATGAGAGTTGAACTATAAAGAGAGCTGAGCACTGAAGAATCAATGCTTTTGACTATGGTGCTGGACAAGACTCTGGAGAGTCCCTTGGACTGCAAGGAGATCCAACCAGTCCATCCTAAAGGAAATCAGTTCTGAATATTCATTGGAAAGACTGATGTTGAAGGTGAAACTCCAATACTTTGGCCATCTGATGTGAAGAACTGACTCATTGGAAAAGACCCTAATGCTGGGAAAGATTGAAGGCGGGAGGAGAAGGGGATGACAGAGCATGAGATAGTTGGATGGCATCTCTGACTCAATGGAGATGAGTTTGAGTATACTCTGGGAGTTGGTGATGGACAGGAAGCCTGGCGTGCTGCAGTCCATGGGGTCACAAAGAGTCGGACACGACTGAGTGACTGAACTGTACCGAATGATCAAATGGAGCAAGATTGTCAACACAGCTGATGTGCTGACTCAGGCCACTAAGGGAGTAAGTGTAGATAGAAGAGAGAAGACTTTGAACTGCATACCGGATTCACCAACATTTAGAGATCTGGACAATAAAGAGGGGACAAGCAGAGCGGTGGGAGGAGACCAGGGCCCAAGGCGTCCTGCAAGGCGAGGGAAGAAAGGCGGCCAGTGTGCCAGCCGCTGCTCCTGCATCCAGTGAGGGGACACTGACACTCGAGCCCTGGGTTCAGCCCCTTGGGTGTCCCTGGAGACCTCAAACGGACAGTTCTGATGGAGTGACCCTGGTGGAAACCTTACTGGATATTGATGAAAACCTAAAACTCTCTCCAGAGAAGCAGTGGGACAGAAGAAACTGGAGAAAGTGCAGCTGGAGTGTGTTGTAAAGGAGAGTGAAGAAGGGGAAAGGGAAAAGTTAGAGACAGGGAGACACTGGGTGGGTTGCTGGACTTAGGTCTGTGACTGAGTGTGCAGATGCAGGTTTGGCCTTAGATGGGAGCATGGGCAATGATAATATGGGAGGGGGCAGAATCTACAGATGCGGCGGGAGGAGGAGCTGACTGAAAATGAGGAGGCAGGAGTGGTGCAGGAGGTTTGGGGAAAGGTATACAGTATTGTCACGTAGGGGATTGCAAGAGGGACCAGGCCAGAGAGTGGGACCGCCAGACCCCGAGAAGAGACCCACCTGAGGTCTGCAATCATGAGTGTAAAGGGAGCCCAGCTGATGTGGCTGTGTGTCTCTGTTCAGACAGTCAGCTGCCTGGGAATAGAAGTCAGTTCACATGCGTGAGAGTGGATGGTGGGCCTCCTCCACGAATTCAAGCACGAGGAGGGGGTTCTGCGTGCAGTGGGTCACTTCCTGCCTCCTGCCCTTTCCGTATCTAGCGAGTTTCGGTCAGGCAGCTTGCTCACTGGTCCTTGAGCGGGTGCCTTTTTGCTCGTCATGTGGTTTAGACCCCACGTCCCCCTTTTCTTATCTTCTGGGAGGTTGATGTTGCCGTACGTTCAGCCCCCTGCCCAGTGCATTCTGTGAGCGTCGCCGGTTACAAGAGAGCAGAACCGACTCAGGAGTGTCGCCCAGCACTGGGGACCTGGGAGGCGCTTCGCAGCTGTCGTGTGCGGGCTGCACTCCTACCAGCGGGAGCCGCGGCCCTGGTGTGAGTCAGGCTTCCTTCCTGTCGCCTCTCTCCTCTCTTGGAGGGCCGGCCTTGGACAGGTGATGCCGGCACAGAAGCATGTTTCCAGTGGCTTCCAGACACTGTTCCCCACTTGCCTGGTTATTTTCTGTCTCAGTTATTTTGTGAAGATTTTTTCTGCCTGAAATTCCCTGACTCCCTGTTCTCTGACCAATAAAAAGACTATCACATTTGAAGTAATAACTTGTCCTATATAATTTTGTTCACTTAAATAAAATTCAAATTTTATCAGGGACTTAAAATGGGGTTGGGATAGAGATTAATGAGATAATATATACCCGCTATCAAATAATTCACATTTTGGCCTTTATAGGATTTGTTACTTTTACCATCCAATTTTACATCATAAGATTTACCATGGATTTTTATTATGGTGCCTGCTTCACTGTAAATTGGCAATATTTTTCATATATTGAAGAAAATTTTTAAAGTCAATGTTTTCTCCTATGATTTGATATAACTTCTATTTAATAAGCATTGTTTTTAGATTGAAATTTTTATCAGCTTTTCATATTTTCCTTATATGTGGCAATGTGAGTATATGTACTCCATATATATATGTATGTGCATATATATCACATATATATATGGAGTTTTTTTCATTGTCTGCAGATAGTTTTTAGGGTGAGTTTTTCTTTTTAGTTATGCTTTCCTCTATCACTTTGCTTGGCAATGCTGGATGAAATAGTTACTTTCATTCCTCTTTTTCAGCATCATGATTGTTTCCTGCAGTTCCATTTATTTTTGTCAAGTTTTCCTTCTTGCCATCCATCTGTCTCATTTGTCTACCGGCTCTGTTCCTTTGGCTTTTCTCGCAGCCGTGCAGAGCTACGGATGTCTTTTATTTGCTTGATTTTCATTCCTGATGCATACTCTAACCACTGGAGTATGCAGTTTTGAATCCCATGTATGTCTCCCAGATGTAGCTCTATATTATTGGGAAGATATCTGTCACCGGGGCGGCTCCGAAAGGCGGCCTCCGAGGCTCTGCTTGTGTTTCCTACTGGTTTACAGTATTCTGCTGTTCATATGCAGGTTGTCAGTTAATTGCCTAAGTCTGTCTTCAGCTTCGGTATTCTGTAATTACATAGGTTGATGACGAATGGCCCATCTCCAGTTTGGTGGCCTGCTCCTAATATTTGCTAGTGGTCGGTGTCACTAACCCTGTTATTTTACCATTTATGGTGAATCCACATCTTCAGATGATTATTTTTCTCTTTTGTAAATGTTTGTTATACGTTCATTTCCGTCAGAGTGTCGGCTTAGCATGTATCTGTTAAACGCCCACCAGGTGCTAGGCACGAGAGTAATGGGGATACCATGGTGCGTTGGATGCCCTCGTAAGAATCGCATTCTCGTCTGGGAGGCAGACAGTAAGCAAGAGAATACAGACCTTATGGAGCCGCAGGGCATGTGAAGTGCTACCAGGAACGTGAAGCAGGGTGCAGGGAGGGAGCCGAAGACACTGTTGTGGTCAGGGAAGGCCTCCCGGGAAACGTGGCATTCAAGCAGAGTCCTGATGGATCTGGTGGACTGAAGGGCTGTTTAGAGAAGGGAGCCGCCCCGGAAGGGCCCTGGGTGGAACTAGCTTGGTGCATCCTAGGCACAGCAAGAAGGTCAGGGAGGTGACGGCAGTTAGCTGCGGCAAGTGGTAGGAGCTGAGGTTGGAGAGGTAGCAGGGGCGACCAGAGGGCCTCCAGGGGCATTGAAGACTGTGGATGTTAAGTGGAGGATTTGTCCTCCTTAAAATGAAGGTTTTTTTTTTGTTTGTTTGTTTGTTTGTTTTTTGGTAGGAAAGGACGGTGAATTTGTTTGCATTTGTTAAAAAACAAAAAGCGAGAAATCAAGAATCCTCACCCCCATAAGCACAGTATAACCGTCTGAATTAGGAAGCCGGCGTCACTGTTACACGGTCCATCCAAGCAGCCTTGGTCTCCTTCTGCTTCCCGCGCCGGTGTCCACATGTTGCCTTCGGTTGCAGTGTCTCCTGTCGTTTAGTCTGTGTTGGGTTCTCTGTCTTTTTCCATCTTCACAGTGTTGACATTTCTAAAGAGTTCGGGTTTATCTCTTCCCCCTCAGCCTGAGTCTGTCCAGTGTTTCCTCATACCCAGTCCAGGGCTGGGGTTCTGGCAGATCTGCCACCTAGTGTATACTGGTCTCGTCAGGAAGCATGTGATGTCACCATGCCCGCTACTGCCAGTGTTCTCCTTGTCCCTGAGTCACCGGCTCTCCCTTTGTAATTCAAGTGTCTTGTGGGGAGATAAGCCAAGTCCACACCACTGTTGTGCTTCTCATCAAGCCTCCCCCCGAACATCAGCACCAATGGATGCCTCCATCAGTCACCATCACAGTGGGTGCCAAATGGTGATCTTTTTTCTTTTTACTTCAGTCTTCCTTCCTCAGTCATTAGCAGGCATTCTGCTGCAAGGAAGAACTTTCCTTCTCTCCCATTTATTCATTTCTCTTTATTACCATCACTATTTATTTTGATACTCAAATCGCCCACAGTTTGGACAGTGAGAGCTCCTCAGTGTGGGTTCTCTAGCTTTTGGACAGGACCCTTCATTCTGAGTACTTCCTTGATTTCGTTTTTTGTTTTTTAATTGATTAATTTTTAAATTAGAGGAAAATTGCTTCACAATGTTGTGTTTTTTTTCTGCTGTATGACAACGCAAAGTCATCCTTGCTTTCTGACATAAATACATTTTCTAGCATCATCTTATGTTTATGCTGGAATCAACAACTCCCTTGTGGAGCCCTAGTTATTTTTTAGTGGAAGATGAAACTTAGACTATAAGACCTAAGTAGTATTTAGTGTACTCATTGCATTTAGGAATCTAGATTTCTAGGAGTTGTGGCTGAAATAATTTTAGGGTTCATCACTGTAAAGATGGCCTTGAAAGTGAGACTGGCCAACTTGGTTTTGTGTTTCCATAAACCATGTTCAGCTGTTTATGTCCAGGTGAGGTGGGAGTGGAGCATTTGGTATAATCAGTTTTGGGGTTTCCAGCTGTCTGTGAGCAGGGCAAGAGGACAAGGAAGTTGGGGTGCTCGTAAGGCTTCCCAGGTGGTGCTAATGGTAAAGAACCCACTTGCCACTGCAGGAAACATAAACGATGCAGATTCGATCCCCGGGTTGGGATGATCCCTGGGAGGAGGGACGGCAACCCACTCCATGCAGATTCGATCCCTGGGTTGGGACGATCCCCGGGAGGAGGGATGGAAACCCACTCCAGTGTTCTTGCCTGGAGAATCCCATGGACAGCGGAGCCTGGTGGGCTGCAGTCCATGGGGTCACCCCGAACCGGGCGTGACTACAGTGACTTAGCGAGCATGCACGCAAGGGATGGCTATAGTGGTGGACAGTGGCGCCTCCCCGGTGGGCCTGAGAGAGGACACGGGCAGAAGAGTGGCTGGTGAAGGTGCCCTGGAGGCCAGCGGCGTGAAGGCCTTGGTGGAGGTTGGTGGTTGCTTGGCGGCCTGTTAGCAGGATAGCCTTATTTCACAGCTCCAGTCCTGCAGCCGGGAAGAGATCTCAGTGGCCCTGATGATGAGGACGTGAGCCAGACACAGCAGGGTACTGGAGGCTGAGATTTTGTCAGGCTCTCTGGGGTGTCATCATGGGAGGAAGTGGCCAAGTTGGGATAGAGGAAAAGTTCTTCAGCTGCGATGAGAGAGAAGAACCGAGAGATGTGTGTGAGGGATGGATCATCTGTGTGCACATCGAATCATGACAGAGACTGATGATGTGAGAAAGACTCAGCCTCCATGCTGACATTTTCACCACTGGGGGAAAGCGGGGCAGCAAGAAGCGAGTAGGGCGAATGAATGGTCTTGGAAGCGCAATAACGGCCCCTAAAAATATCCCCATCCCGGTGGCTGGGACCTGTGCACATGTCACCTTACATGACAGGAGGGATTTTGCAGATGTGATTTCAATCAGATTCTTGAGATAGGGAGATTATTCTGGATTATCTGCCTGGGCCAAATTCCATCACAAAAGTCCCTGTGAGGAGGAGGCCGGGGGGTTAGAGTCAGAGAAGGAGATGTGATGATGGAAGCAGAGTCGGGGGACTGAGAAGACGCTGCGCTGCTGGTTTGGAAGATGGAGCAGGAGGCTCCAGCCCGGAAGTGCAGAGGCCTCGAGGAGCTGGGAGGCAAGGAGACAGATGGGCTGCAGCCCTGCCGAAGTGTGATCTTAGCCCAGTGAAACCCTTTTCGCTCTTTCAACACCCATAATGGTGAGATAGTAAATCTGTGTTGTTTTAAGGCCCTGATTTTGTGGTAATTTGTTATAATAGGAGTGGTTGGTAAAGAGTCCGCCTGCAATGCGGGAGACCTGGGTTCGATTCTTGGGTCAGGAAGATCCCCTGAGAAGGGAAAGGCAACCCACTCCAGTATTCTGGCCTGGAGAATTCCATGGACTGTATAATCCATGGGGTCACAAAGAGTCGGACACGACTGAATGACTTTCACTACTGAAGTGAACAGCATCAGAAAAATAATACAAATGATTTAAGGCTAATTCTTTAAATTTGCAGAAACTTTGAGTGAGGAAGATTTGGAACCCGCCATGGCATAATGTCTGCATGGCAGTGGCTATGGGGCATGGAGAAGAAAAGGGCTAATGCCTCCTACACCTCCTTTACGGGGCTTCAGGGGAAAGCCTGGTGTCAGTAAAGGAAGAGGAGGCGGAGCTGTTCAGAGAGGAAACTGAGGATGTGGAGGCGTGGCTGACGTGAGTTCCAGAGGGCCTCAAGCCAGGGTATAGGGGCAGGGCAGGTGGAGTTTGAATCCATCCAGCACATGCAGAGGGCCACGTGGGGTTAAGTAGTGGCTGCTGCTGCTGCTGCTAAGTCGCTTCAGTCGTGTCCGACTCTGTGCGACCCCATAGACGGCAGCCCACCAGGCAAGAGTACTGGAGTGGGGTGCCATTGCCTTCTCCGTAAGAAGTGGCATATGTCAGATAACTGGAGCGCTTGGAGTCCTTTTGTGGGCTGAGGTTTACAACAAAACAAGCAGACCCAACGCAGCTAGCCATTTAGGGCGTAATGGGATCGCTCCCAAGAAAGGCAGGTATCAGCGCTCAGTGAGAGCCCTGCGTTGGAATCGGTCTGTCGGGCAGTGAGAAGCGGTGGTGAGCACCTCGTCCAGGCCTCCCCCAGCCGCAGTTCACCTGGGCTGGCCTGGGGTCCTCCCCCTGCAGACCTAGAAGGCGCGTCAGTGGTTAGAGAGGCCTGAGGTGCTTCTCTTATTCCCAACCATTCAGGTACTCACCAATTCTTTAACAGTATTCTTCACTTTTCCCTGAGTTTTATGGAACACTTACAGAGATTATTGAGGCTTCCCTGATAGCTCAGTCGGTAAAGAATCTGCCTGCATTGCTGGAGACCTGGGTTCAATTCCTGCGTCAGGAAGACCCCCTGGAGGAGGGCATGGCAACCCACTCCAGTGTTCTTGCTTAGAAAATCCCAAAGACAGAGGAGCCTGGCAGGCTACAGTCCATAGGGTCACAAGAGTCGGACACGTCTTAGCACTATCTTTCTTTCTATAGAGATTATAGTAACATATAAAGTAGAAAGGAATGCTTCACTCAAGTGACCAGCATTCCATTTTGTTATATTTCTTTATTGTTTATTTGATGTACTTTTACTCAGTTGGAACAATGCCATATATAAAACTCTGTGTCTTGCTTTTTAAACATAATATATCTCATAGCCATTTTACCTTCTTTTAAACATTATTTATAAGCAGCTGTTTAATATCAAATAGTATTCCCCCATGTAAATGTCACAGTTCAGCACTGTATGGTTTCGCAGCTGTAAGTTTTCACTATGTGAGGAGCACCTTTGTGGGTGGAATTCTATCCCTAGGAGTATTTCATGAGATAGAGTTCTAAGAATGTAATAACTGGATGAAAGAGGAAGACCTTTTAAAGTCTCTTGAAAAGTATTGTTAAATTATTTTCCCCAACCTTGCACCAGTTTCCACGCACACTAGTGATTTGTACTTAAGTACCAGTTATATTAGCTCAAAATGGCACTGAGTTTATGCATTTAAAAATAGTAATGGGCTTGCTTGTTGGCACAGATGGTAAAGAATCTGTCTATAATGTATGAGACCCAGGTTCAGTCCCTGGGTGGGGAAGATCCCCTCGAGAAGGAAATGGCAACCTACTCCAGTCCCCTTGCCTGCCTGGGAAATCCCATGGACAGGGGAGCCTGGCAGACTGCAATCCACGGGGTCACAGAGAACCGGACACGACTGAGTGGCTAACACACAGACACAAAATTAATAATCCAATGAACCATAGTCTCACAGTGACCCCTTTCTACTTGCCTGCGAATGCCAGTTATTAATAGATACTTCTGTGTTGTGACGGTTTCTGTGGTGTCCCTTACAGGTGTTCATCACTTTTCTGCTTAAACATTTCCAGTGAAAGTTCATAGATTTGGTTTCTTTTAAGGCTAAATGCTTATTAAAATTTTAGGCCTTTCCAAGTTACTAAGGGAAATTTGTCTTTTACCATGTTATTAACTGACATGGTAGCCTGTAGAAGACATCTATTAATATTAATGACTAGTTCTTAGAATGATTATAAACCATGAGAGACATAAAAAACAAGTCAGAAAGAATAAGTAGGGCTAGACAGAACTTAACCATTCTCTCATGTTTTAAAGAGGAAAATAAATGGAACATAAATATAGAGGAAAATAAATGGAACATAAATATAGAGGAAAATAAATAAAGGGACAATAGAGGGGAAATAGTATTTTTTTGTTTATTTGTGATATTATTGACAGTGTACCACCAGTTTTCAAATAGGTAGGCATAAAAAGTCAATCATCTATTTCAAGATTACCTTGAATATGAAGTTAGCATATGTACATGACTGAGAAATGAAACTGTAAGCTGTGGTAGCTAAATTCATACCTAGAATGTCAGCATTCATTTGCTTCATGAGGAATGCTAGTAAGTCTGTAAAATTACATCTGTGAACAAATTTGTGTGATAACATATTTTCTGAAAGAATTATTTGCTTGCCTTATTATTTCCTCTGTGTATAAAAATATAGACAACTGTGCAGAAGGTCAAATCTAACTATGATTACAATGTGTTTCTCAATGGAAAAACCTTATTGTATGGTGATCATCTCTGTTGAATTTTCATTGGTTTGGAAGTATATGACTGGTATTTAGAATTATGCTGTTAGAATATCTACCAAGCTAGCTCTGCTTCATGTAGCAGTGACTGAATGATTCGTTTAAGAGTCTAACAAGATTTGACTACTGTGGACTCTCCTCTGAATGTTGGATCTGCTCATGATTGTCAGACCAAAGTACTTTCAGGCTCTATGGCTTTCAGTTGATATTAAAATGGATCTTTTGATAAGCCCATATTTTAACTTGAATAATTCAAAGGCACAGTTTTTGAGTGATCTTCATCCATTTCCTATGTTAGTGCTTTGTATAAGGCCTTTATTTACCCTAAATTTTGTATTGGAATGTTCATGATTTATTTTTACTTAAGGGTAGTGAGAAATGAGGCAGATTTAGTCTTTATTTGAATAATGGGTATTGGAGGCTAAATTGGGATAAATTTGACTTTTACTTTCTAAAAATTAAGAAAAAAGAATTTACCAGCTATTTGATCATTGATTTGTCTTTGGATATTTTCATAGAGACTTAAATTTTCCTAGCCATGTTCTGAATCTAGCCAGAAGGGAATGTAGGTTACTTAGAACATACTTAGTGTGTAGATAATTATATTTGTGTCATTATCTAAGTATGTCTCAGTCAAATATGATATTAATATATTTAAAATTATTTAGATCACTTGTATTTTCTCCTTGTTAGTGTAGATAATTAATTTCATTATTTTGAGTTTTCCATTTGTTCTGGGTACTGACTTTTGTTAGAACTGATACATGACAGAGTTTATTCTTAAAAAAAAATGGTTTTTGGTTTACTACTTATATTTATCTGAACAATACAAAGTATTGCACATTAATATTTTAAACATACAAGGAATCCACAGGAAATACTTTGCAGTTCAGGTAAAATAAGCTGTCTAGAAATTATGTAGGCTTTTGTTTTAAACATGATTCATTTATTTGTACTGAAGTAGCACATGCAGTAACACCCCATTTATCTGGTCATTTTCCAGAATAGGATGGAATTTTCCAGGTAACTGATCATAAATTAGTTTTCCAGGTAACTGAATCTTACATCTTCAAGGACTAAAATCTTTTAAATTTAACCATTTTTGGTGGAAATCTTTATAAAGTACACACTTTCTACTTTCCTACTTTCTGTGTTTTCTTAATCAGAGGATTCTCAATGTAATTCAGTTTTTCTTCCTGGTGACTCAGGACCACAATTTTAAAATGAGGAAGTTGAGTGCTATGCCTACTCTGCCTTCTTTTCCTTCTTCCTGGTCAGGTTGCTAATGAGCTGCCCTTTCCTCTGCTGTTTATCACCTCTAATGGCTCTTCTTTTTCTCTTGGTGGTTTTGATTTTTGTTCTCCATGGCTTCGAAACCAGAGTTGTTAGGGGTTGCTCTTTGTGGTAGATTAGAATGGCGGAGGAGCAGGGCGAGGGCCTCGGGAAGCAGGGGTGCTGCTTGGGTTCTGTCCTTCTCATCAGCTGGTCATGTGTTACCTCTTTCTCAGCACTCCTGGACTGGGCACGCTGTCCTGAAAGGCTGACTGCTGAGATGTGTTAGGTCCTACCTGTTTCTTTCCCCTTTCCTTAGAGGTGCGCCCTAAGGGAGTGCCCTGGGAATCGCCCTGAAAGTGAAAGTGAAGTCGTCAGTCGTGCACCATCTGCAGTGATTTGGGAGCCCCAAAGAATAAAGTCTGACACTGTTTCCACTGTTTCTCCATCTAGTTCCCATGGAGTGATGGGACCGGATGCCATGATCTTCGTTTTCTGAATGTTGAGCTTTAAGCCAACTTTTTTGCTCTCCTCTTTTACTTTCATCTAGAGGCTTTTTAGCTCCTCTTCACTTTCTGCCATAAGGGTGGTGTCACCTGCATATGTGAGGTTATTGATATTTCTCCCGGCAATCTTGATTCCAGCTTGTGCTTCTTCCAGCCCAGCATTTCTCATGATGTCCTCTGCATAGAAGTTAAATAAGCAGGCTGACAATACACAGCCTTGACGTACTCCTTTTCCTATTTAGAACCAGTCTGTTGTTCCATGTCCAGTTCTAACTGTTGCTTCCTGGCCTGCATACAGCGGTATATGTGACTTAAATATATAAACTTTATTATTCTGAGGGTAATGCCAAAATAAATTCTTTATGTTCTCTAGACAATAAAGAATTATAGTATAAGCAGGGTTTTGAATTTAAATATTTGTATTTTTTATCAGCCCAACACATATGCTATATAAAACCAATTAGCACCTTAAAAGTCTATAATGAAAACTTACAGTATCAGGTACTCTGTTTATCCTTATAATGTGGAAATTCATGTTCTGGGATTGTTTTATTCTTTTTCACTTTTGGTCTTGTTTCTTTGATAGTTTCCTTTTTTCTCTGTGTCTTTCTTTGCTTTTGGAACTCTTGTCAGTCTCCCGTTGGCTTTGCTGGGTTGGTTGTCCCATCTCACCTGTTTCTCTCTCCTGTTGCCCATCGTCTCACCTCCCTGGTGGCAGCGTCTCACGGTCGCTTTTCTCAGCTGACTTTCCTTCCGCTCTCTTCCGGCCTCTGCTGCTGCCGGTGTCCCTTTTCAGGTTTGTCTGTCTTGGCCCTTTGTGTGGGAGGCTTTCCTCAGCTGCCCGTAGGTCACGGGCTCCTTGCACGTGGAGGAGAGCCAAACGCTCGGTCGTAAGGCCTTGCCTCCGGGGGTCCTCCAGGTGCCTGCCAGTGTGCATAGTTCTTTCCGTTTAAGCGCCCACATGTAACTAGCAGGCCTAGAAAGCTATTGGAATTAAGCGCAAGGGAAACTTAAATTCTAGTGATATTAGATATTGCACTGAATTATTACGTACGGCTTTAAAACTTTTGAAAAGTTCTTGTTTATAAATATTAATGTTATCTGTTTGCAGCATGTTTAACATGAGGGGTTTTGTTGGGGGAACTGGGAGCAGAGTCTTTGTCTTTTCATGGGTGGGGAGAGTGTTGTTTTCAGAAACATTGCAATTCTACTTCCTCAAACTTCACCATAATTCAGGGGTTAAATTGGATTTAGACTAACAAATTACAACACATACTTCTTCCGGTAGAGTAACTATCCACTTACGTGGCTCAGAACTCTTCCTAAGTAATACTTCATTGCTGTGATCCTTAATTAGGATAGGGTAACTGCTATTTTTTTCATTCTTAAATACTTTGTTCTTGAGAAATTATTTCATGTAAAACTGATTTAAATATTTTAAACCACTATTTTAAAAAGGCAGATATCATGAAAGTTCAGTGTTTTCATAGAAAAGAGCAGTGATACTTTTCTCAAAATCATTTTACAAATAGATGCTAAGGGTCTTATAAAGTGAGAAAAAATCTATTTAGCCTTATGATTTAAATTAATAAAATGCACCAGTTTATTTTGTAACTATCAAAGCTAATAAAATATGAAAACTTAGACATCAGTTTTCATTAATATGATTGTATTTAAGTGTGGGTAGTTATTTTATTATATTAAAGTATGCTAGGCTATAAAGAGTCCCTTATCTGTTGGTTTAATTTAAAAGTAAAACATACATTATTCTAATTATATGCACTAATGTTGAATTTTACATTCATAAATTCATGACTTTCTTAATAAGAATATCTAACTGCTTTATACCCTGTGGCTACAGTATGTAAAGAAATCGGGCCTGGGAACCAAGAGAACTGTTCTCCAGGTTGAGTTAGGCTACTTACTTAAAGGTGTGACCTTCCACAAATACTTAACTTCTTACAGAAGTACTTAACTTCTCTGCTTTAAAGTTTTCTCAGCTGTAAAATGAGAGCCCTTGCGTTTCCTCTATTTGTAATACTCCCTTATTGTATGACAAACTATGTCCTTATAGGTCTTTCTTATTAAATTAATGTATAATCAACTAATACAAACATATATATCCATATACATACATGTATATTAAATTGGCTAAAAAGTTCATTTGGGTTTTTCTGTAAGCTATATGTATCATAGTGAAAAATTTGGATGTTATCAAAATATATAAGACAAAAAGTGAAATTCTGCTCTCACCCCCACTCAAAACAAAACAGGTTAAAAGTCTACAGTGACAGCTAATAAATGCTAATGGTCTCTGTATGTTACTGCAGAAATTTTTCGTGTATTTGTCAGTATATAGACACTTAAGTCATAATACAGGTAACTATTTAGCACCTTACTTTTGTCCTCTTTACACCTTTGAAATGATTTTATGTAAATGTATTCCTTAACATATTTATTTTTAATCAATTTCTGGTAGCTATAATTTATAATTTAATAGGAAATTTAATTTTTAATTCTTTGCCTTTTCCTTAAACCTTAGTTTCCCCCTTGCATGTTTGAATTGTAACAGCAGAATAACTTTTAAAAATCTATGTATGAAAAAATGTCTGAAAGTAAATAAAGCAAATGTTAACAATGCTTATATTGGATGCTAAATTTCAAGTAATTTTTCCTTTATGTTTCCTATTTCATATTTTTAGCAATTGACATTTTATTGGGGGGAATCCATTTTAATAAAAAGTACCACGCGATTATAAAGTAATCATCAATCAGTAGTTGTTTAATTGAATTGTAAAACCATATTCTTTATTGACTATTAAAAAGCACCTCATTAAAGTATTTTATTGTTATTTTTACCATTCTTTTTATTTTTTAATTGAAGCATAATTACATGTAATAAAAGGCAGAGATTTTAACTATACATTTTTATGAGTTTTTTACCCACTGCACTTGAAGTATAAAACATTCCAATAAGCCCATAAAACCCCCTCAAATCTCTCTTTAATCAATCCATATCCTCCGACCAGGCAACCACTGATCTGGTATCTATCGCAATAGATTCATTTTTTCTGTTTTGAGCATCATTTGAATGAAACCCCACTCTCTGTACTCTTTTGTGCCTGACTCTTTGATTATACATAATATCATATTTATGTGTCTTCATCACTATTTTGAAAACCCTATTCCTATTCTTCTTAATGTTTAAATAACTGGGCCAAGGTTGCAGAGCTTAGAAGCACTGGAATCAGAACTTGGTTTCAGGTCTGTGTGACCCCAGAGTTCTTTTCTACCTTTCATGTAATCTTTGTCTGATTCCTTTGCACTCCTTTCTGGGATAGCTCAGGCCACTCAATCCCTTGGGGACTATATTATAAGTCATCATATCTGCTGTTAGTTTCCCTATTGCCAACTTTGGATTTAGACTTCTTGCATCAGCTATAGCATTTCCCACTGTTGCAACGTTTTCCAGCTGTTCAAATTTTATATTCTCTCCTGTGCTCCCTTTACTTTTAGGAGAAAATTCCTTTACTGTCATCTCATGAAGTTTCGGAAGAGAATTTAAAAAACACATACTTTTAGCCTGCCACCTTTATCTTGGAAGTTCCCCCTTTTTAAAAAAGAAAGGTAGTCTAGGAGTAGATTTTTAAAATTATTTCTATTTTTTAAAATTAATGTTTCCCTCTATTAATTCTGAGGCAGGTTCAGAAATACTGAATGTTTTTATTTTCCAAAGATCAATGTAATTTTGACTCCAAACACCTTCCCGTTGTCCTGTCAGCCAGTTATCCTTATTCACTGTTAAGGCACATGACCCCTTACTGGAAAGGGAGGCGGTGCTGGACTGTGAGATACTTTGGATGGTGCCCTGAATAACTTCCATTGTATTCTTTTTATGTGGGAATCAGCTGAGTCCTCATGGTCCCCTCACATCTGCCAACCCACCTATTTCTGTGCTAGACTTAGGACACAGGAATTCAAGACGCTTCTCACCCCAGAAGGTGATGAACTTGGAGGAGGGCACAAAGGCTCACGCAGGCACTGATGGAGAGGAAATCACTTTGGTGGCTAGATAATGTTTTAAGGAACAAAAGATTGGGGTGGGGGTGGGGGGCCAAGAAAAGAGAGTGGGAGATCCAAAGTGTATTATCCCGCTGTCATGATTTTATGGTAATAGGAGCAAGAGCCAGAAGGGATCTCCTTGTCAGTGTTTTTGCTGGATTGTTTTTTCCCCATTTCTGTCCTGTCTCCCAAATTGGTATCATCTCTCTCTGCCTTTTCAACCTAGTCACTTATGGACGTGACTCAGTTCCTAAGAAACGACTCTGGTTTTGTTTGTTATTTGAATACTCTCCACCACCACTTGGGGAACAAGAAGACTCAGGGGAGAGGCTTTCCAGTAGGACCTTTCTGTTGGTTCAGATCACCAGTTAGGGCCTGTGTGGGAGGGGTTGGCTAGAGCATCCTGTTACTTGTACTTCCAAGAAGCTGGAGCTTGGCTGTGGTACTTCATCTGCAGAAATTCCTTCAAAGACTTGATGTATACATGATTTACAACATTATTTGAATGTTTGTGTGGAATTTTAATGGGAAAGTGAAAGAGGAGCTGTTGAGCATTTGCCCTTGACACCTGCAGTCCCAGCTGAGGGCTTCTTGCAGGAGTTCTGGGCTGGATGGCTGAATCTGTGCTGGCTTTGGAACCGCTGCATGAGAGGTCCCTGGGGATTGGCGACTCTGGGCTGGAGCTCAGCAGAGGCTAGTTTACTTGCCTGGCTCCCTACCTGGGATCACAGGCTCGTTTAGAGCAGGGCCACATCTCATTTGTTTCTGAACTCCTGGCAACTGGCATTGTCCATGGCGTGTGATAGGTGCTCAGAAAATGACTGCAGGCCAGTGGATTAAATGAGGCAGTTACCACCACCACCACCATTAAGCAAGGCAGTGATCGTCCACACCTAGATGAGTCCTAGGAATGGGTGAGGCTGCAAAGAGTCATTGCGTATGTCCCCATCACAGGACTCATCACCTCTGTGTGTACAGGGTCCCGATGGGTGAGTGCAGAGTGCTCTCTTTGGGATGATAAGCTGCAGCCTGGCCCAGTGCCAGGGGACAGTGGCCGGCTGGGGGCACAACCTTATGTGATGACGGCCGTTGCTGCTCAGCTGTTGCTGGTAGATATGATGACAGAGCTCCCAGACTTTCAGAGGACAACATTAACTATTCTGATGTTTAAATTTGCCGTGTTTTGAGGAACACATAAAACACAGGTGTAGGTCAGATTGGTTCTGTGGGCTTTCACACTGCTCCCTCCAGAAAATCAAACCAGAAGAGAAGGGCAGGGTGCCAGGAGTCTGTAAGGGGCAGGTGGAAGAAAAAAATTCCCAGCAAGCTTGAGAAAGGGTAATTAAAGAGCTGGAGGAGAACAGTGAACTTGAATCTTAAGAAGGGAAGACTCAAGAAAACTGGGCAAGGTTGATGGATATCTGCTATGATATATATGCTATGGAGAAGTCAAGTAATTAGAGAACACAGTGAATCATTCATGAATGCAGGGGGAATGCATATTAGCATTATGCAGCTATTCTTGGCCTGGCATAAATATGGTCCAGACTGCGACTTAAGTATCAGTTGGACCAAACTTGTTTTCAAAGTTATTTCCTTAAAGCTTTGACCAAAAAAAAAAAAAAGAGTCCAAGTTCATGTAAATTAACTTGACATTTTGAAAACCATTATTCATGTATCCAAAATATAATACTTCAAAGGAGTGTTTAAACTGTTTCAAGGAATTTACATGAAACTGTCAAGGGAATCATTCTTGTTATATCTTTACCATGTTAGGATAGGCCTTCGTCTTGTCTGTCTGGGTAAAGTTATGACAGTGGATCCTATTCCAGGAGGTTTTATTTTACTGGAAGGAAGCCCAGGTAAAGCCTCATATTAATTTTCTGTCATGTTATCTACCAAAGAACAGATTTCCAAAGTCTCTCAAACATTTGACACAATCATTTCCATTTGCTAAACTTCATCAATGTTTTTCAAGTGATATATGCATTTTAAGTCAAAATTGAACAAGGTTTATCCTTGAATAGAACAAAATGTGTCCTGTCTAAGGCACTGGATTAATAGAAGATGTTTTCATTTTTATTTGTTGAAATAGAAAGTTTATAGTTATAAATTACTCTGAGTGCTTTTTGCAAGTTGAAAATTGTCTCACTGAACAAACAAAATCCATTTACTGAGTTCCCTCTGTGTACTTTCACGTGCTCAAAGCCATACAGTTTGGCTTATTATCGTAATGCTGAAGAGGGTATAATCTGAGCCGCACAACTCATCATCCTCTGTACTTCCATGCCTTCATGTCTTTTTCTGATGTATTGCCCTCTGCCTGGAATGCCCATCCATCCCCAATCTCCTGTTCTTCTAACCTTTTTTTGTGAACTTCCACTTATCCAGCAGGGACAGTGTAAAATGTCACTCTACAGCTCTCCTTAATCCCTCCTTATTATCCCCATAACACACCTTGTATACTATGAATAGAACACTTATCAAACAGTATTTTTGGTATTTTTCTCTTTCACAAAACTGTAAGATTCCTGAAGTCTGCATGATTAATTTCTGCATCTAGGCATGTATCTGACATGAGGGAACTTTTCAACCAATGATTGTTGACTTAGATTGAATCCACTTATTAGGACAGATTTTACTCTAGTGCATGACTCTGGCAAATAAACCATTAACCCAATGTGTTATTAAATATTTACAGTGTGATGAAGTAAGTCATCTCACATATTATTATTATGTAATTCAAACAAAGGAACAAAAAATAAGAATTTTCAAAGGAAGAGGGTTTAGGTATATATGCATAAGCCTTCACAAGCTAATTCATTCAAAAATCCAACACTATCTTATTTTAAGAGGGATCACATTGATTAAATAATTTAATTGTTGATTAAGTAGTCGGTGACAAAGCAAACTCAAGACTTGTCAGGCGGAAGGAGAGCTGTTTCTCTAGTAATCTGCAGGAGATGTCTGTCTGTTGTAGCCTGATGTTACAGAGTTCAGATATGCCACAAGTCGACTCATCAGCCAGAAGCCTAGTGATTGTCAAAGTGCCACACAAGACACCTTAAAACATTATTTTTCTCCCAACACTGCTGCTGCTGCTGCTAAGTCGCTTCAGTCATGTCCGACTCTGTGCGACCCCATAGACAGCTGCCCACCAGGCTTCCCCGACCCTGGGATTCTCCCGGGAAGAATACTGGAGTGGGTTGCCATTTCCTTCTCCATCTCCCAACACTAGTATTGGAAAAATGATCCAGTATGTTAAAAAGATCTTTTAACCTCTGCTTTGTAGAGATCATGAGCATAACTCCTTGTTCACTCACTAAGTTGTGTCCAACTCTTTGTGACCCCATGGACTGCAACACACCAGGCTCCCTGGTCCTTCACCATCTCCTGGACATGCTCAAATTCATGTCTGTTGAGTCTGTGATGCTATCTAATTATCTCATCCTCTGCTGCCCCCTTCTCCTCCTCCTGCTCTCAATCTTTCCCAGCATCAGGGTCTTTTCCAGTGAGTCAACTCTTTGCATCAGGTGGCCAGAGAAAGTATTGGAGCTTCAGCATCTGTCCTTCCAATGACTATTCAGGGTTGATTTCCTTTAGGATCAACTGGCTTGATCTCCTTGCTGTCCAGGGGACTCTCAGGAGTCTCCTCCAGCACCACAATTCGAAGGCATCAATTCTTTGGTGCTGAGCCTTCTTTATGGTCCAACTCTCACATCCATATATGACTACTGGGAAAACCATAGGTTTGACTACGTGGACCTTTGTTGGCAAAGTGAAGTCTCGGCTTTTTCATATGCTGTCTAGGTTTGTCATAGTTTTCTTCCAAGGAGCAAGCATCTTTTAATGTCGTGGCTGCAGTCACCATCCACAGTGATTGTGGAGCCCAAGAAAGATCTTCTGGAGAAGGGAATGGCTACCCACTCCAGTGTTTTTGCCTGGAGAATTCCATGGACAGAGGAGCCTGATGGGCTACAGTCCATGGGGCTGCAAAGAGTCTGATACAACTGAGCAACTTACTCTTCACTACAGTTATGTGGTAGGCTTAGTTTTATTTTTTGTTTATGAGGAGTACCTTCAGGGAAGGTACAGAGCTCTGAAAGGGGCCTTTTTAAAGTGTAAATGGAGAAATGAGGAAGAAACATCAAGGGTACAGAAAGATTTCTAAGAGGAAGAGTAAACCTGGCTTTACCCTTGCTTCAGAAGTTTCCCGGAGGGGGGACTATGAGGAAGCGGGGCAGATCCTGCTGAGGGCCTTCGTCCCCTCTCTCGCTTGTCTAGCTCCTGGATCCAGAAGCCTCTCTGGGGGAAAAGCAGCCCTCTCGGCGGGCTTGCCGCTGCTGCTGGCGCTCTCCTCGCCAGACTGGGCAAGCTTAGATGGCATTCCTGTTTGTGTTCCGAAGTTTTCTGCCAAAGAGTGTATTTCTCTGAGCTAGCTGAGCTTAGGCTTCATTTTTATTTTATTTTCTTAAATTGACAAAGCAATGTTTCTGCCATTAGCAAGAAAAAAACTGAGATATCACCATAGAGGAATTGTCATTGAGAGGGCATTTGTGATAAGATTTGACCTTTTGAAGAAATAGATCCCATTTCCCTTGGCCTCCTGTTCTACTCTGAGTATTTAATTTGATCATTATCTGTTGTGACTGTGAGGGTAAAGTCACAAGGCCAGGCTCCTGCCCTGTGGGGACAGCCATTTTACTGACGAGATGCGCTCTCCAGTCTGAAAGGAGTCCGTGCAGAACGGACCCCAGGCAGGTCAGGTGGGAGGCAACTGTACTTGACTAATAAGCTTTCCAGGGGCCACTTCTAATAGTGGGTAATAAAGATGACACACAGTCACCTACAGGCAGGTCTGGAAATGTGCAAGATGGTAATTTGCTTACTTCCAAGAAAAAGACTTGGAATGGCATTCAGGGTGTTTCTGACTGTGTTATGCAGACATGGACAGGAATTATAAGGACTTTTTGTTAAAATGTGTTTTAAATTCTATCGATCATATAGTTTGAATTTCATTTTTGGCTTATTCTGTACAGGAGGATGATCTATTCAGAGCATTTGATGAATATTAATTTCGACATTACCTCAAAATATCCAGTTATTGATTACCGATAATAAAACACCAGTAGCCATCTGAGTTTTATAAACTTTTTATCATTAAGATAGGCTTGATTTTATTTTTGAAAAATAATCGTTTCTTGCTCATAGATTGTTTCCGCTACGCAACTTTGCTGGTGTTCAGCTTCTTTAATTCTTTTTTCAACTGTAACAATTGTACACTTTTTATATTTGAATTATTTTCCTCATAAATTATGTTATCCTTGGCTAAAGGCTTTTCTCTTTAGTAAATGCTTTTGACTATCTGGCCTTTATAGCATCAATTTCATTTTTAAATGCCTATGGAGACATGCTTGACTGCTTATAAATTTTCTAGTATAGTTCTGTAAGAATTCTTCACTTTCCAAGGACCATACGTACCCATATTGGTTCCCAACAGTTTATAACTGGCAGAATAATTTAAAAGACATTTTCGCTTTGCAACTTAATTTAGAGTAGAGTGCGTTTTGTCTGCAAAGGCGGTGCAGGAGGGGATGTGGGTCACGCAGTCTGGACCTCCACCAGCCTCAGAGGCAGTGTGGGCATCCAGAGTGCTGCCCAAGGTGTGGTGGGTGGGTGTGGGGCAGTTCTGAATTTCAGCTTCTTTCCTGATTAGGCTACACATGCAGTGTGGGTAGGCAGGGGAACTTCAGCTGAGCACAGCCCTGGGCCATTGGAGGAGCCACCATCTCAAATGCTGATGCCCGCCAGAGGGGAAGGCAGTGTGGCCCAGGTGTATATGCATATAGTTTACGAAGTCCTGGTGCTTCTGCCTGGAAATGAGGCCCCGGTGTCTGCTTGCATTTCATGGGCTGAAGGAAGGCTGAAGGAAGGCGCCATACCTAGTTCAGAAGGCGGGGAAGTGCAGACACGACAGGGCCTGGCAGAACTGAGAATGTCTGCTAAGCTGCAGGATTAAAACCACACTTCACAAAGGCGGTCTTCCAACGACAGCCAACGTTAGGAGAAAATTTTGACAGACAACATATCTTTGCTCAAAACATGGCCACGCTGTGCAGAATGAGGCTGATGACTGGTAGAAAAGGTGTTAGTGAGCAGAGACATGTCTTGGGATGGGTGGAGGTTAGAGCGGTGCGTGAGGCACACCGAATGGACAGAGTGCCAGCGGGGCCTCGTGCCAACCGCCAAGTTTAGGCCAACATGACACTGCAGATTTGGGGGGAAGATGAGCGTGCAGTTGCTCCCCGAAGCTCTTCACTTTGAGAATGCGCAACATCCTTTATTTCTCATCCTTCCAGGCTTACTTTGAATATTAGTTACTTGCATGTATTTTCCCTCTCAGGTATGAATTCCTCAAGGACAAGGGTCTGTTTTTGTATCCTGTGTGCCTAGTACACGGTTGACAGTACAGGCACTGCATGACTATTGAGTGAACTGGAACCCTCTGGCAGCCCCCTCCCATGGTGCCAGGTGCCTGCTACCCCTTTGGCTGGGGATTTCACACACTTATCCCGGGGGTTGCTGGTGGTGGAAGCAGCGAGAGCAGGATGGCGTTTCTGAGCATTCCGGCCTCTGCTCTGTTCATCTTGGAGGGACCAGTGCAAGTAGGAAGGATCATCAAGTAGTGTTCGGAGAGCTGAGCAGTGAGAAGTAAATTTGTACCTAGTGTGTAATTTTTGTTTTGTTTTTGGAAAAGTTATGACCAACCTAGATAGTATATTCAAAAGCAGAGACATTACTTTGCCGACTAAGGTCCGTCTACTCAAGGCTATGGTTTTTCCTGTGGTCGTGTATGGATGTGAGAGTTGGACTGTGAAGAAGGCTGAGCGCCAAGGAATTGATGCTTTTGAACTGTGGTGTTGGAGAAGACTCTTGAGAGTCCCTTGGACTGCAAGGAGATCCAACCAGTCCATTCTAAAGGAGATCAGCCTTGGGATTTCTTTGGAAGGAATGATGCTAAAGCTGAAACTCCAATACTTTGGCCACCTCATGGGAAGAGTTGACTCATTGGAAAAGACTCTGATGCTGGGAGGGATTGGGGGCAGGAGGAGACGGGGACGACCGAGGATGAGATGGCTGGATGGCATCATGGACGTGATGGACGTGAGTCTGAGTGAACTCTGGGAGATGGTGATGGACAGGGAAGACTGGCATGCTGTGATTCATGGGGTCTCAAAGAGTCGGACACGACTGAGCGACTGAACTGAACTTTTGAGTGTATTAAAATTAAGAAAACCTAAATTAATATAATCTATTTACTTAAAGACTTTATAACTTGCAGTATTCTTGGCCTCACTTTTTATTACAAAAATCACAAAATGTAATTAGACATATAGCTTACTTTTTAGACCTTGGGGTGTAGAGAAGCAGCCCTCCAACTTGAGTGCATCAGGGTCACCTGGAGGGCTCACTAACACCCAGACTGCAGAGCCCTGGCTCCCAGAGTTTCTGGTCCAGCTAGTCTTGGCCAGGTGATGAGACTGCTGCTCTGGGAAGCCACACTTTGATAAGCAATGAGGAGGAGGAAAGGACACTGAAAATGGAGTAGAAAAGTGTATGTGTTTGAATCTCTGTGATGCTACATAATAAACATTTGATTTTGTGTAAGTTACTCAACCCCTCTAGTATTCTGTGTCCTTATTTTTGGAAATGAAGGTCATAATTGACCTCACAGAGGATCAGATAAGATTGTATAACAGAACCATTTTTTTAAAAAGTGAAGCTCTGTGAAAATACTGCTTTAGCATGTCCTATGTGTTACGAAGCATGGATGTCTAATTGGCAGCCACATGTACGTGGGGTACTCTGTGCAAGGTCGTGGAGGACAGAACAACAGGCAGAAAAAGAGCAGCAGCATTGTGGACTTTCCCAGACACCAAATACTTGAAATGATATTAAGAATTCAAAGAAGGAAAGGTTGTGGTGAGCTGCTGGGGTGGCCTTTACCCAAAATTTACTGTGTGAAGACCATTGTTTCACAGGGAGACACTAGTTTTTCCTTGCTGTGGAACTATCTTATTGCAGAGCTAATGTCCTGAAACCTAGAAATCTGTACTTTTGGCACATTTTGAATGTGAAGTTTATTCTTTTGTGGATCAATCTCAGGTTACATACTTACAGTTTGGTGAAATTAAGAGTACAGAATTATTTGTTTTGCAGCATTTAAAACTCATCTCAATAAGATAGTTGTAAATATAAATATCAGAAAGATATGTAGTGTCATTTCCTTAGCCTATTCAGGCTGCTGTAACAAAATACTGTGGATGGATGGCTTATATATGGCAGATAGCTGTTTCTCTCAGTTCTGGAGGCTGACAAGTTCAAGATCAAGGTGCTAGCAGATTCAGTGTCCTGTGAGGGACCCAGTCCTGATTCATAGGGAGCTTTCTCTTCTGTGACCTCACTCTGCTGTCTTTTTTATAAGGGCACTAAACTGCCATCCTTGTGACCTGGTAGCCTCCTAAAGCCCCCACCTTCTAATACTATCACACTGGGGTTAGAGTTCATGTGAATTTTGGGGGGATACACACATTTAGGTCTATAGCAGTCTACTGAAACTTTTAGCCAAACAGGATGGGTGAAGAAAGTCCCTGAAAAATCTCAGCTTAAAAAACATAGCTCATACAGAGTTGACCAGCACTAGCGTTTTTCTTTTATGATTTATGACCTTATCCATTCTTTTTTTTTTTTATTTTTACTTTATTTTGCTTTACAATACTGTATTGGTTTGCCATACATTGACATGAATTTGCCACAGGTGTACATGAGTTCCCAATCCTGAACCCCCCTCCCACCTCCCACCCCATATCATCTCTCTGGATCATCCCCATGCACCAGCTCCAAGCATCCTGTATTCTGTATCGAACATAGACTGGTGATTTGTTTCTTACATGATAGTATACATGTTTCAATGCCAAATCATCCCACCCTCTCCCTCTCCCACAGAGTCCAAAAGTCTGTTGTATACATCTGTGTCTCTTTTGCTGTCTCACATACAGGGTTATCATTACCATCTTTCTAAATTCCATATATATGTGTTAGTATACTGTATTGGTGTTTTTCTTTCTGGCTTACTTCACTCTGTATGATAGGCTCCAGTTTTACCACCTCATTAGAACTGATTCAAATGTATTCTTTTTAATGGCTGTGTAATACTCCATTCTGTATATGTACCACAGCTTTCTTATCCATTCATCTGCTGATGGACATCTAGGTTGTTTCCATGTCCTGGCTATTCTAAACAGTGCTGCGATGAACATTGGGGTACACGTGTCTCTTTCTATTCTGGTTTGCTCGGTGTGTATGCCCAGCAGTGGGATTGCTGGGTCATAAGTCAGTTCTATTTGCAATTTTTTAAGGAATCTCCACACTGTTCTCCATAGTGGCTGTACTAGTTTGCATTCCCACCAACAGTGTAGGAGGGTTCCCTTTTCTCCACACCCTCTCCAGCATTTATTGCTTGCAGACTTTTGGACAGCAGCCATTCTGACTGGTGTGAAATGGTATCTCGTGGTCTTGATTTGCATTTCTCTGATAATGAGTGATGTTGAGCATCTTTTCATGTGTTTGTTAGCCATCTGTATGTCTTCTTTGGAGAAATGTCTACTTAGTTCTTTGGCCCATTTTTTGATTGGGTCATTTATTTTTCTGGAATTGAGCTGCGTAAGTTGCTTGTATATTTTTGAGATTAGTTGTTTGTCAGTCGCTTCATTTGCTATTATTTTCTCCCATTCCGAAGGCTGTCTTTTCACCTTGCTTATAGTTTCCTTTGTTGTGTAGAAGCTGTTAATTTTAAATAGTTCCCATTTGTTTATTTTTGCTTTTATTTCCAGTATTCTGGGAGGTGGATCATAGAGGATCCTGCTGTGATGTATGTCAGAGAGTGTTTTGCCTATGTTCTCCTCTAGGAGTTTTACAGTTTCTGGTCTTACGTTTAGATCTTTAATCCATTTTGAGTTTATTTTTGTGTATGGTGTCAGAAAGTGTTCTAGTTTCATTCTTTTACAAGTGATTGACCAGTTTTCCCAGCACCACTTGTTAAAGAGTTCTTTAGACACTTCCTATCACTGGTTCATCCTATACCTGGGGTTCTCACAGCAAGAATACTGGAGTGGTTTGCCATTCTCTTCACCAGTGGACCATGTTTTTCCAGGACTTGTCACTATGACCCATCCATCTTGAGTGGCCCTGGACAGCATGACTCACACCTTCATTGAGTTATTCAAGCCTCTTTACCACAACAAGGCTGCAACCCATGCTGGAGAAGACTCTGAGAGCAAGGAGATAAAACCAGTTAACCTTAAAGGAAATCAACCCTGAATGTTCATTGGAAGGACTGATGCTGAAGCTCCAATATACTTTAGGAACCTGATGAGAAGAGATGGCTCATTGGAAAAGACCCCAATGCTGGAAAAGATTGAGGGCAGGAGGAGAAGTGGGTGACAGAGGGGAGATGGTTGGATGGCATCACTGGCTCAATGGACATGAGTTTGAACATGAGACAGTGGAGGACAGAAGAGCCTGGTGCTTGCAGTCCATGGGGTTGCAAAGAGTCAGATATGATTTAGTTACTGAATGACGAATCACTGGTAGTTTCTTACCTGTAGTTTCTTAGTCTGGGTCTACGCTTCTTTAGCCCAACTTTATTCCTTCTGAATCCATGATTTGCCATCAGATTCTCTCTGTTGATGTTTCAGCCTCCTTCAGGTGAACTATTTTCAAAAGCATTTAAAAAAATCCCTCAGTTTTGACACTCTCTTTAGTATCTTTTGATCTACTGAAATTTATTTCTTCCTGGTTGAACAAGAGCAGAAATCCTTTGTTCTAACCCTTCCCCCTCCTCTCAAGCAGATTGTCAGTTTTGTTCTCTTGATTTCCCGTGTGAGATTAAGATATCAGCCCACCACTGTACCCTTCTCTCACATCCAGGGGCAGGACACCTATCAGACCCACGGAGTGTCTCATTCAATACCTCTTTTGAAGTTAGATGAAAGTCAAGAGGGAATATTCATGGTACCACTCTCCCCAGAAAGAGTCTTATTACTATTCTGTCCATTTATATTCTCTTGACCCTTATATATCCTTCGGGGGGGTGAGGAGGTCCAAGAATCGTGACACTGTTTCTTACCATTTCCTCTGAAATTTGGCATCTTAATTGCATATTTGAACCTGGTGGCCAATATAACTTTAATGCATGTAAAACTTCCAATTTAATTTGTTGTTCAATTGCTCAATCATGTGCAATTCTTTGTGACCCCATGGATTGCAGCACACCAGGCTTCCCTGTCCTTCACTATCTTCTGGAGTTTGCTCAAACTCATGTCCATTGAGTCAGTGATGCCATCCAACCATCTCATCCTCAGTTGTCCCTTTCTCTTCCTGACCTCAATCTTTCCCAGCATCAGGGTCTTTTCCTATGAGTCAGCCCTTTGCATCAGGTGGCCAAAGGATTGGAGCTTCAGTTTCAGCATCAGTCTTCCCAATGAACATTCAGGGTTGATTTCCTTTAGGATTGAATGGTTTGCTATCCAAGGGACTCTCAAGAGTCTTCTCAACACCACAATTCGAAAGCATCAATTCTTCAGTTCTCAGCCTTCTTTATGGTCTGACTTTCACATCTGTGCATGATCACTGGACTTTTGTCAGGAAAGTGATGTCTCTGCTTTTAAATATGCTCTCTAGAGACTTCATTGTGGTGTCCAGAAGAAATGTGCTTTGGACCAGGTATCATTATGGATAGATAGAAAGAGTTTATTTGGGATAATATTGGAAGTATAGAGAAAGTGAAAGTGGAAAGTGAAAGTGAAAGTGAAGTCGCTCAGTCGTGCCCGACTCTTTGCGACCCCATGGACTATAGCCTACGAGGCTCATCTGTCTATGGGATTTTCCAGGCAATAGTACTGGAGTGGATTGCCATTTCCTTCTCCAGGGGGTCTTCCCAACCCAGGGATTGGACCCAGGTCTCCTGCATTGTAGACCGGAGAGAAAGAGAGGCATTAAGGACAGCTGCCAGGTTCCTTGTCTGGACAAAGGTGAACTGAGAAGCCTCTTACTGATAAGGGGAACTCTGAGCAGAAGCCAGGTTTAGGTGGGAGGATGATAAGGAGTTGAGCTCAAGACACACTGGATTTAAGGAGTCTGTGGCACACCTAAACAGAGAGAGGCTAAGTAGACAATTGTGTGCACGATTCTGGAGCAAATGTGGGAGTTGGTGGCATACACTTGTCACTTAGAGCTTGCTTAGAGGAAGAGTTGCCAGTGAGGTGAGGAGAAAGCCAGGAGCATGTCGGTTTATTGAAGCAAGTGTATCAAGAAAGAAGGGCTGGCCAGCTGAACTGAAATCAGATTGAGATATCAAGTAAGAAAAGGAAACCATTACTGATCTTACTGAAAACATTTAGAAGGAAGAAAGAACTTGGAAGAAAAGTTATGAAGTGGGTACCCATCATTCCGGGATCAAATACTGGGATCAGAGTTTATGAGGCCATTATCAGAAAGTGAGATTCAGAAAGTAAACCTAAGCCAGGAATCCAGAATGCCCAAGGAAACCAGGAGAAAATACTACATGAAGTTAACATAGAACAATTCAAGTAAAGCCATCCCTAGTGATTATTTCATTCATCCTTAAATGGATAGATGAGGAAGCTGAGCCCTCGAAAAGATGGTTGAGGTCACACAGCGAAAGCAGGGCTGAGCCAGGGTTAGAACCTTTCCAGAATCTGAGGCCATTGCTCTTTTTGTGTTGCCTCCCGCAGTTGGCTTACGCCAGGCAAGAGATTCAGCAAGAGGATCGAGGCTAGGTTGTCAGGCTGCGCCTGGCACCCCCATCTGGAAGAAACTCATGGGAGCAGACTTAAGGGACCGATAACTCACAGCCGCAACCCAGGGTCAGACATAATCAAGCCTCAGCCTCGTAATTCATCAGCGCCTGGAAGTGCGTTTTGGAGGCTGCCTGTCTGTTTGAGTTGCTCAGGCACGGGCCACACAACTCTCCCTCAGTCCTCCGGTGGCAGGAGGACTTCATAAATGACATTTGATTACGCTCAACACAGCAGCCAGGGGCTGTACACCAACTTCAATAAAGACGGCAAACATGAGCGATCTCCATAAAACACGGGAGCCCAGGGGAATGGAATCGAAATCTTAATGTGGAGATCCATGGCCGCTAAGGCAAATGACAGCAAAATGTGGACAAATTGCAAAACCAATAATAATAAAATGTCTGCTCCTGTTGCCTGCAAAGCATCAGCTCTCCAATATCACCCCCAGGGAGCAAAGTCAACTCCCCATGGGGTCAGTGGAGGCTATTAGAAGCCTGCTTGCTGGGCTTCTCAGCTGGAACCCACGGCTGCTGAAATAGCTTTGTGTTCAATTGACTTCCAACCCTCTAATCCTTCCTGGCCGCCCGAGGGGAATCATCGGCAAATGTAGCCTTATTCCCCAGCCAGGAATAGTCTTCAAGACATATTAAATCTTGATTTTTTTTTGATTTCTCAATTATGATCACATTTTGAATAAATTTTTTGAATTTTAATGCCAGAAGAAGTCTTAGAGAAGTCAGTTATCCTATTCACAGAAACGAAGAGCCAGAGAAAGAGGAGACTTTGTCCCAAATCACACAGCTTGTGAGAGCACTAGAATTAGAATCTGAGGCTCTGAATACAGAGTCAGAGCTCCCAGGCAGATGCAGCGAAGGGGAACTTACTATTCAAATAAGGAACTAAACATAGATGTACTTAAATTTTTTTTTAAATTGTAGGGGAGTCACAGAATATACCTCAAGGGGAAAATTTATTCTTTTGTTTAGAAATACACTTTAATGTATTTTTTTTCCCATTTGGCCGTAAAATGCACAGCCTTGGGTTTTGTCTAAAATGGGGAAGTTAGGTCGACTGTATAAAACTACATAGTAAAATAAAAGTGCATACTCCCTGGGGCTAGAGAGATTGTTCTGATGTGTTCTGACTGGGCAGAGACGGGGCAGGGTAGATTTCCTTCCGAGGAGAATTCTCGTGGGTTCTTTGCTTGCTGATATAAGGGAGAATGGACTGGGGCTGAGCGGAAACGGGCTGTGTGTTCTGCAGGTTTGGATAAGGAAGGTAGCGGGGCCCCCTTGCAGTGGAGGTGGCTCTGGACATTGTTTTAGGCAAAACTTTTGATGCCACCTTGATATTATCACATTGGCCTTCAAGAAAAGGTTGGCTTCATAGCTGAGCATGGTGTTTATGGTGTTGGGTGGAATGAAAGCCCACCCATGGCCCTCTGGGTACTGAGGAAGAGGGTGGACTTCCTAGTACTCCATCCCTGGAGCCTTTGAAGCCCAGAAGTGATAACAGCATCATAGGAAGAGAGCGCTACATCCCAGGATCTCAGCAGCTGATAAGCCGGTGGAGACCTCAGAAAGCAAGGGCAGAGATGACCAAGAGCAGGTGGCAGTGGAGGGGTGGACAGCAGGGAGCCCAGGAGGGACAAGTTTGACCCCAAAACAAACTTACTGGGGGAGGGTAATGCTCAGAGGGGTAGGGGGGTGGGTGGCATGAAAAGTGTAAGGCACTTTATTCTGCTTTTGAAAACTAGAAATTGCACAGGTTGTATCAGAGGTGACCCTGGCTACAAGGTGAGTCATTTAACTTTATTGAACTTCACTGTCTTTAGACGAAAATAGGGTCAATTGTATTTTTCAGAGTTCTTGGTCTGATTGAAGATGATAATATCTTAAAAGTGCCGTGTATATATGTATTATTTAGCTCTAAAATAATCCTTAGAAGGTAAATATTTCTGCTACACGAGCTATCTCAACCCCCAAGCCAATCTGTGCAAGCATTAATATAATAATGTGTTAACCTTCATGCTTGGAACTCCATACTTATCTCAGATGCAAGATCATTCCGAAGAGCAGATGAACAATGAGGTTGGGGTATAGAAAGATTCTAGGCTCATGTTTTCCTCAAGGAAGTGTCTCTTCTTTAATTTCTTTTTTTATTTGGGGTTTCAGAATGAAAGATTGAGGAGCTGGCATCTTCCCTCTTCCATATTTTGAATTAGGATTTTAGAGATATCCATGGTGGAGAAAAATAATCATGAATAAGATGAAAGTTGTTCTAATTACCAGACGCTTGCAAATGGCCGAAAGCAGTAGGGAGAGTGAGAAAGACAGAGAAGAAAAATGGAGTCAGAGAGGGTTCAAACCTCTTTTATTGGGAGTTCTCTGAAGCTTGTGGGAAAACACAGTAGTGTATTTTGAGCTGTGTACATCTCATTTCACTGTTTAAAGGAAAATAGCAGGCCAAGGCCACAAGGGGTGCAAACAGAGAGAGGGGGCCTTGAGGTATATACACATTCAATACTGTGACCTTCTCAAATACAAACATTCTAGAGATGAATAGTTTATGACTTTTGCTGGTGCCTGAGATAGCTTCATAAATGAATGAATTAGATTTGGCCACAGTAAATACCAACTGGACGAAATTTGCAAGGCCAGCAGAGGAAAAGCAAGGGAATGAAAGCTTCTAGTTATCCTTACCAAAGATGTGATTATTTCTCACTCGTAGCCCATGCAATATACATTCATTTTCATGCTGTAGTTTGGGTCTAAGAAAGAAAAGGATTCTTGCCCTTTGTGGTTGCTACTGCAAATTGTCTATCACATACTCCTGTCTTCTTTTTCTTAATAATTCAACTCTGCTTTTTAATTTTTTAAAATTATTTTTAATTTTAATTATACTGGAATATAGCTGATTTATGATGTTGTATTAGTTTCAGGTATACAGCATAGTGATGCACATATATATATATATATTCATTCTTTTTCAGATTCTTTTCCCATATAGGTTATTATAGAATATTGGGTAGGGTTCTCCGTGCTATATAATAGGTCACTGTTGGTTATCTATTTTATGTATAGTAATGTGTGTAAGTTAATCCCAGGCCCCTATTTTAACCCTCCCCACAACTCTGCCTTTTTTTTTTTTTTAAGATGGCAGTGACCCCGGTCATTCCCAGCCCCTGCCTGCATATAGAAAGAAGGTTCTGGCAAGTGAGATGTAAATGCAAGTCACTGGATGGAACTTCTGGAGGTGTCTTGGGAAGAGTATAGACTCATCTGGCTCTCACATCCCCCCTCTCCTTGCCAATTGTTCTCCTTTCTTCTAGGAATTGAAGCCAGGAGGCTTGTAACTCTGAGGATGATGGAGACCGCTGAGGTGGCCGAACAGAAGCCTGAGGCAGCCGGCCCAGTGCGAGTCTTTGAGGCATTGTACTATTCCTCGGCAGTTTACCTCTGGACTTCTTCTTGCACCAGAAAAATTATCCCCTTTGTGTCTCTATGAACTTGTTGAAGCCAAGAGCAGCTCTGACTGATAGAATAATGTTTAATTTCCAGACGCGTATGGAGAGAAATGGAGTACCCATTGTAGCAAATTCACCACGACCTCCTCTCGTGGATGTCCAGGTGGGATCACACAGGTGGCTGGAACTTTCCTTGGAGCTGAAGCTCCTCAGTGCAAGGCAGCCATGCCAGGGAGGAAAGGCTGCCTCCTCCTAGACATTTGCTTCATGTCTTTTCTGGAATTAGAGACAAGTGATTGCAAACCTCCCAACTCACCTCAGGGTGAGATGGTCTATAAAACACAGGAGAGAATCCAAATTCACATGTGTGGGCTAAGACCCCACACTGAACCCTCGCTTATCTTCTGTGGGGGAGATTTCAGAAAGAAAGTCACAGTTGCTTCATAAGCATTAACAGGTAAGCTTCATGCTAAGTCTGCAGTGGACCCTCCAAAAGCTTTATGAGGTGGAGCGCGATTCAGAATCTCTTTAGTCTGCGGCCATACCACCTTGAATGTGCCTGATCTCATCAGGAGTCTCTTTAGAGTTGTCCAGACAGATCGCCAAATCATGGGGGAAATATATGCATATTTGAGAGACTAGGACACTGAAGGCTCAGGGATACCTAATTACTGAAGAATACGTGAGCCAAAACTCCATTCTAAGAGGGTCAAATGCTCTGCCCATGACAGCAGGAGCTGTTCTTCCTAAAGGAAAAAGCTGCCGTTAGATGGAAGTCTATGTGATATCTCTACCTTTATACAGGAGGAAGTGACTGATATTTACCTTTGTAAGTTGAGTCAGATTCGAAAGAGCACAAAAGGAGCATGTCAGATACATGAAGGATGTTCTGTTAAATGAATCCAAGTCTCTTCTCCTCTTCATTTAATTTCTACTCTTCCTCCATCGAGTTTCCCCTCTTCTTTTACGTTTTTGACTGTTACAGCTCAAGGTTTCCTTACAAGGAGCATCTTATGGGCGATTATTTGTAGCCTTGAGACCAGACACAGCAGCCCCGTAGAATCCCAAGGAAAACAGTAGCAGTTGAGTGGTTAAGGGGGGCAGTCGTTGGTAAAGGAAGCAAACGTAATTGTGTGAAGCTTTTTATAAGTTTTTGGAAACAGCCTGGAAAGTGATGATCTTTCTGACTGCTCTGCTCAGCCTGAATGACGAGGAGAAGGTAAATACACTAACAAATGGTTCCCCAAATGTGGCTGCAAGGTGACTTTTTACAAAGGAAGCATATTGGAGATGAAACGAGATGACCTTTTAATGTTCTGCTTCCGGTCAAGTTATTATGAGTTGCTTCATAACAACCAATACACAGAGTAGCATCCCTAGGCAACTTCCCTAATGTTGCCCCCAGAAATCTAATTTGTACATGTGATGGGGACCCCCTAGAAGGCGCATCTGAATGACTCCCATTCCCAAAGACCTTCACACAAACACACACAGGAATTAAAACTGATTTTCAATGTTTTGGCAGCCTCTGGAGACTGTAATCCCTCTAGCAGCATTTCCCACAGAAGACATTACTTATCAGAGCTGGTCAGCATCAGCAATCTCTCAGATAAATAATTTATGTGGGGAACTAATAAAATAATGGAGTACTTCAAAGGATGGTAATAAGCTGGCAGAACCGGGGCCTCCTGGGAACACTCTAGAGAAAAGACAAGCACCTGCAGCTGAGGGGCACCGCTTCCCTCTGCTTTAAGTCTTCACTGCTCCCCCTCCTCCTGTCGCTCACAGAATGTCATCCATCGAGCATACTTTCTTGTGTTTTAAACGTGTGTAAGTCCTCCCCATACTGCAGTGACCCACTCAATTCTGTTCTTCTTGATTTAGGTTTTCCTGCCTCTCAAAACCCCAACCTCTTTCTCCTTCAAATGCTTATAGTGGTTATGTTTATATGACTTGTCCAATGGCCCTTCAATACAGCCATATACTACTTCTTGTATTGCAACTTATTTATTTTTTATTGCAAACTAAATATTTATTAGTTTATTGCAATTTATTTATTTTTTAGGCTCTAATTAGATTATAAACTCTTTGGAGGCAAGGCATGTTGAACTGCCAAAGGCTCTGATTTCCCAAAGGCACTTAGCACATCCCTCCCTATCTCCTAGTTGTATACATAGGCTGTCACCTCCAGGGTGAGAATACACTCAAAGAATCATTTCTTAACTTGTGTGAGTCTGACACCTGAGGAAGGATCTAAATGTATTGAATGTGGCGGCAATTGCAAAGGCAAGGGTTCTTTCGTTTTTGAGAAGCTATACCAATTATGTCCAGGAAACAAAAATATCAGATTCTCTGGAAGAGATTCACAGAGAACAGGAGAGATTCTGATCAAAAGTCAGTTAAAAAAATTATTCTTTCTAGAAAAAAATCTCTTTGTATCAGCTTGCCTTTGGGTCAATGGAATGGCATTAAAAAGAAAGAGCCTGAAAGGCAAGAAAGGAGATAAGGGGACTTCAGTGCAGCACCATTTTGGCCCATGAAGAAGACTGGCTCCCCAGTTTGGTGCCTGCAATGACTGGCTTTCTGAATCCTCAGCTTTTACCTGGGGGCTGGCCCACTTTGCAGGGACCTTTCATGGAATCCTCAGTTCTGAGCAGTGGTTATAAACCTTACTGTCTCCGGCCTCCCTCTTGTCTTTTCCCATCTTCTTTGCTGGTTCAGGAAATCCCAAGGTCTTGCATAAAAGCAGTTCTCTGATGCTCTGGTCTTCTTGCGTCCTCTCTCCCTACGGCACTCTAGACTCACACCATGCTCATGCCATCACAGAAAAACCATGCTCTGTGGTTCTTGACCCCTGAGTCTTAGTGTTCTTTAGCATGCTTGCAGTTCATATAATTTCATGTAAAACTTGTTGGTACCTAGCAGCAGGAAAAAAAAAAGAGAAAAACCAACATCTCTCAATACCCGATGCACTTGAAAATATGCAGTTGATTCCTAGTTAGGACCTTGAATTGTTTGGAAGAGAGAAAAGAGATAACGTCTGATGATGAAGGGAATAAAATATTAGAGAATTTTACATTTTCTCCCCTTTAGATATTTTAAAAGATGGGACAATAGCTTTTAGTCTAGAAAAACTCAAAAGAAATCAAAGGAAACAAAGAGATAGAATAGACAAGCCTACAATACCTTCTTTTTTTAAGCTGGGAAAAGAAAAGCATGATGATTTTCATTTGTGGAAATTGTATTTTTGGACAGTGGGAAGCTGGTTCTTTTTTTTGATCTGTTACCCACAAAACAACCCAAACTTGTCACACTTTCCTAGTATAGCACAGATTGTGGTAAGTACTTAGTGGTTGTCTCCCACAAGCTGAGTCCAAGGAAGAAAAATCCCTTAATATTTAAAATTTCTGTTCAGGGTGGCTTGGCTTCAAATCTTTGGGTTATTCTACATGGTTTTCAAAGTGAGCCCAAAGCTGACAATACAGAAAAAATAAAGGGAACAGACAGGGAATAAATATTTAAGATGATTATTTAGGGTTTTTTTTTTTTTCCCCAAGTTGGCATCTCTGGGTAGAGACCTTAAACCTTCCTAACTACTTATGTCTTTAGTAACGGTATGATCGAGTAACCCTGCCTGTGACCCTTACTTATGGAGTATCATACCCATAGGACTAAAATGACTCAGAGACACTTCAGTTTGAGTTTAGTTCCTGAAAGCTGAAATCAAACCACAAGCATTCTTTGACTCTCTCCCATAATTGCCAGAAAAGTCTTTCCCCTTTGCCGTGCTTAAGGATTTTATTCATTAAACTAGCAAGTATTAAGTGCCCTCTATTTACCAGGCATTAAACTAGACATGGAGGATATGAAGAATAAGACAAATATGGTCTCTTTCATCACTGAAAGTCTCAAAAAATAATTAAAAGAACAATTCCACCTTGTATTAAACCAGTAAGAAATGATATGCAAGAAAAAGACACTGGGAAGTGGCTTCTCTGAGCAGCCCAGTGAATAAGAAGAGCCACTAGGCCAAGGGCAGCAAACTCATCGGTTATATGGGCAGCGCTTCTCCGCCTCCCCGCCCTTCAGCCTTGGCTCGCAGCGGGCTGTATGNCCAAGTTGGCATCTCTGGGTAGAGACCTTAAACCTTCCTAACTACTTATGTCTTTAGTAACGGTATGATCGAGTAACCCTGCCTGTGACCCTTACTTATGGAGTATCATATCCATAGGACTAAAATGACTCAGATACACTTCAGTTTGAGTTTAGTTCCTGAAAGCTGAAATCAAACCACAAGCATTCTTTGACTCTCTCCCATAATTGCCAGAAAAGTCTTTCCCCTTTGCAGTATTTAAGGATTTTATTCATTAAACTAGCAAGTATTAAGTGCCCTCTATTTACCAGGCATTAAACTAGACATGGAGGATATGAAGAATAAGACAAATATGGTCTCTTTCATCACTGAAAGTCTCAAAAAATAATTAAAAGAACAATTCCACCTTGTATTAAACCAGTAAGAAATGATATGCAAGAAAAAGACACTGGGAAGTGGCTTCTCTGAGCAGGGGGATTCTCTCAGGAGCTGGCATTTATGTCACAGCCCAGTGAATAAGAAGAGCCACTAGGCCAAGGGCAGCAAACTCATCGGTTATATGGGCAGCGCTTCTCCGCCTCCCCGCCCTTCAGCCTTGGCTCGCAGCGGGCTGTATGCGTCAGTAGTGGGGCACTGTCTCCTCTTCCAGAGGGGCTTTTGGGCTTAGAACCCAGAAGAACCTGGCTAGAGTGTTATTATGATCAATAATGCATGGTGACTTGAAAGGAAGACCCCTTCCAAGGGGCCTCGAGGGTTTCCTCGAGGAGAAAGGAGGTCTGCCATAGTACCGAAGAGGGTCAGAGTAAAAGACCAAATGAAATGTGGGTGTGCACACACTAGTCACAAAGGCTGAGCCAGAGGGTTCCGGCTTTTCAGACGCAAGTCTTCAGTCTTCATGTGTGTTTCCTCTTCAGTGTGTGCGTGCATAATTGTGGCCAAGTCAGTGTCTGCAGGAAGGCCCGTGGTAACGTATGAGGCAGGGAGGCCGGAGCGGATGCAATCAGATGAAAGGGAGCATCACTGCTGGATTCCTGGAGATTCAGGAATATTACGTAGTCGCATGTAACCATCTTCTTAAGACAAGCTAAATATCTGGACTTTCATGTGAAATTTACTCATTTCCAAATGTTGTCAACCGTATTTTAAAAATGTTTCTGGACTAAGAAAATGTGCTCAGTTACTAAGTCGTGTCCGACTCTGTGCAGCCCCATAGACTGTAGCCTGCCAGGCTGCTCTGCCCATGGAATTTTCCAGGCAAGAATACTGGAGCAGATTGCCATTTGCTCCTCCAGGACTAAGGAAATACCTGTTTGAAAACTGACTGAGTCACCTGTTGCTGTCTAGTTCAGGACAGAAAGCAACAGGCAGGTGAGAAGTGGGCCTATGTTGTCTGCTCTTATCTCCCCTGCCCCAGTGGTGCCTGGGAGTGGTTGTCTCCAATTCACAGAGATAAATGGACACCTCTGTATGCCATACTCTAACCACCAGCCTGCCCAGCTCATCCAAACATACTTAGTCTTCTGTTGTCTGAAGTCTTATACAACATCAGCTTAATGAAAGAGAGTCAGTGTAATTAAATTTCTCTTTTGGAGGAGGAAACTCCAGTACATGATTTTTCACAAAGTCAATCACAAATCCAAATGCATTTAGGCCTCTCTGAGTCAGATGGAGGTTTTTAATGCATTCCAGCTTTTTCTTTCAAGCGACCATCACAAAGTATTTATTTTTTACCCAGTCTGGCATTGCAAACTTTTTTTTTTTTTACTAAATGTCTACTTAATTAACCCTAATTAATTGGAATTTAAAATCGCTTTCCAAATCCACAGTATCGTAAAGCTGTCCTCTCTCACCCGTAGGACGATTTGGTAGAAAGTCCCACACTACCATTAAGAACATAATATTCTCAAAGCATGCCTCTCATGAAGACTATGAAATTGTTCAAAGAGAAAATCAGCAGAAATTTTCTCTATCAAGTGGCACAAAGCTATTTAGATAGAATTACTTTGTCAAGTCAGCTTTGAGCTAAGTTATTCTTTTGTGAGATTTCTTTTTTGCTTTGAGCAGTTTTTTTACCCCTTCCCCTCTCCCTGATTCTTGTTAAAAAAAAAATCAATATTTTCTGGAAGAGCAGAGATGAGAGTATTTGGAGGACTCCTCCTCCTGTTTGCTGCAAAAACATTAATAAATGTCGCCAACAAAGTTGGGTACCAGGGGAAACTGCATGACCTCATGAATATATTTTCTAAAGAGCTTAAAATGTCCATCTTGTATATTATTTGTCCCTTAAAGAGTCTAAGAGCTATTGATCCCTTTGACTGCTGCAAAAAAGCAATTTAAATGCACCAAAAGCTCTAAGTATGAATGTATAGACCAAGCAGCGCCTGTTCAAAGTGGCAGCTTAACGTCTCTTTTGTCAGTGTGGAGAACTGCTCCGGAGTAAGGATGGCCCTTGGTAAGGTAACTGGTATCATTGAATCTATTATAGCAAAATAAGAGGAAATTAGTGCCACTTTTGCCTAAAATGGCATTATTGTATTGCCATGTTAAAACTCAAATGCTGATAAAGATTGATCTTTATATTTACTGGCCATCATTGCAGGGCTGTCCTCTTGCCTTCTAAAGGGGCAATCATGTGACAAATGTACCCTCTGTCCTCTACCTACATGCATTCATGATAGTATCATATTCTGGAACAATGCATAGCCTAAGGAGTAACATAGGTAGGAAGCTACGGACAAAGATCTAGGTGTTGAGGGATAGTTCAGTGACACGCTCTTGTCTCTTCTACCTCTTTTCCAACCCCAGTCTGAATATGAAAACTCTTGAATGTGAATCTTTACTTCAGCAGCTGAAGTCCATTGGGTTTCTCCAACTTCCATTTTACCCAAGTAGAAGTAACACCTTCCACCGTTTCCTGGAAATACTAGCCAAGATCTTCTAAGTGATCCTGTTTGCTGCAAGTTCACTTGTTTGCTGTGAACCTGACCAAATGTCCTTTCTCTGTCTCATAAGAGTAGTGGAACGTGACTGATGAATGTGCCCTGAGATGAGTAGTGTACTTGGTCAAAGGGAGGCAAGGTCTAAGCTTACCATTTCCAAGAGAAAGAAATAATACTTTTATCCTTCCGGAATTTCAAGGTGTTTTGAATTCTTTGGTTCTGGCTATGTTGCTGCCGCCTGAGAATCTTCAAAAGCCCACCATCAGCCCAAGGAACAAGAGGGTCCTTCTATTACTGTTGCCGTAATCAGACGGAGACATCTTCATAGGGATACACAGTGAGGTCTGTGCTGAGTGCCCAATGACACGAGGAACCAGAGCTATCTCACTCCACAGTGGGGTGTTACAGAGGAAGGAGAAGAATCCTGTTTCAGAACATCTACCAGGTCTAATGCTGATTATGGAAACTTGGCTGAGCCATTGACCTCATGGAGTTTCAGGTTTTTCTGTATGTAAAATGTATAGAAAATAAAATAAAATTGTAAGGATGAAATAACAATGTGAAAGTATTTTTGCAAGCTATACACAGAAAAAATTCTATTTGTAAGATAGGTTAGCCACAAACAAACATTTTACCTTTGGAAAGAGTTTCCCGCTGGTTTCAAGTTGCCGTCTTGATCTCACTTATGGGTTCCAGGATTATAATTGGCATTTCAGATTATAGATTATTATTATTATTACAGATTATTCCTAGCTCAGGCTCCTATTCTAAACCCTCTCATTTCTACTACCTCTCCTCCAACCCCAGTATGAATATGAAAACTCTTAAACTCTTTATGTCAGCAGTTGAAATCCACCAGCTTTCTCCACTTTACCCAAGTAGAAGTAGCTCCTTCCACCAATTCCTGTAAATATTAGCCAAAAACAAGGCCTAGGATTCATCGTATTCCATCCCAAATGCATAATGCATTCTACATTTAATTTAGAAAAGGTCCCGAGTTGGTAGCCAGATGGTTTCCTTCTGTCCCCTCGTGCCAGCCTCTTGTCATATAGTAGAATCTTTTCGCATGGGCCGTTACTCCGCTGCCCTTGTATTTGCTGCGGCACTGACAGGTTCCAACAGCAGCTGCATCTCCCTGTGAAATCTCACAGGCCCTATTGTCAAGGCTGGGCAGAGGCCGCTCGGGTTCACAGAACTTCAACACCACAAAAAAGGGCAATGCTTCTCTTTGTAAGAGGGCGTCTAGCTTTCTATTATACTCGTGGACACACCCAGCCCAAGCTGGCTTTGTTTTGGGTGATCAAGATGTAGGAAACTGCACACGAAATTGCACAGTCTTGCTCAGGCCCTAGCCGGTGCCAGGCAGGGATAAAGCCGCGGCGTTTGTTATTCTGTCCTAACGCTCTGGTGATGTCTACCTCAAGAAATGCGGAATATACCGTGAATTCTTCTAATTTTCTCTTATGTATTAATTCATCCAAACTTCTTGAACTGAGATATTTCTTTTCTAGGCTGAATTACTTTCAGAGATCAATAAATTTTGAGCTATATTTCTGAAATGTAAGCCTGATTGCATCATTTCTTTATTTAAAAACTCCAGTGGAGAAAAGGAAACCCTCCTATACTGTTGGTACTATTGGTGGGAATGTGAATTGGTGTAGTCATTACAGAGAGTGATATAGAAACTCCTTAAAAACCTAAAAAAAAGAGTTGCTATAAGATCCAGGAATCCCACTTCTGGGCATATATCTGCAAAAGAAGAAAACTCTAATTCAAAAAGATATATGCATCCCGGTGCTCACAACAGCACTGTTTACAAGAGCCAAGACATGAACGCAACCTAAATGTCCGTTGGCAGATGGGCAGATAAAGAAGATGTGGTACATATGGAATATTACTCAGCCAAAAGAGAATGAAATATTGCCATTTGCAGCAACGTGGGTGAACCTCGAGTTTATCATACGAAGTGAAATAGTTCAGAAAAGATGAACTTTGTATATCACTTATTTGTGGAATCTAGAAAAGATGGCACAAATGAACTTATTTACAAAACAGAAACAGACTCACAGGCACAGTCAACAAACTTCTGGTCACCAAAGGGAAGGGAGAGGGGGGATAAATTAGGAGTTTGGGATTAACAGATGCACACTACTACACATAAACTTGGTAAACAGAAAAGGTCTAGTGTATTGCACCAGGAACTGTATTCAGTATCTTGTAATAACTTATAGCAGAAAAGAATCTGAAAATCTGACTGGATTGCTTTGCTGTGCACTCGAAACTAACACAAGACTCCAAATGAACTACACCTCAATAAAACACCTGCAATGGTGCCGTCGTTCATAAGCCTCTCGGTAGTGTTTCAAAAGTTCCTCCCACCTGGGCTGGAGACTAGCTTTCAGTATCTCGTATGCTTCCCATAACACAGCGTCTATTTTCAGATCTCCATATGTTTTCTTATGCTCTTATCCTGTGTCTGAAATGTTCTTTTCCACCCTGCCTGATGACATCGTCTTCCTTATTCTTCAAAGCTCAGATCAAATGTTACCTCAACTGTGAAATGTGATAACCCTTTTCTCTAATTACCACACACTTACAATAAGGCAATCATGCCAATTTTTCTACTGTTTGCTCTCTTTTGTTAAATTTTCCATCAAGGACAGAATCGTATCCTATTTGTTTGGGCATTCTGAGAGTCTAGTTGAGTGAATGACACATAGTAGGTGCTTAATAAGTCTTTAGGGAATGAAACAATAAAGAATCCAGTATCGACAAACACTGAGTCTTTTTTTTTGGTTTTAAGTTTGTTTTCTTTAAGAAGCAAGAGCTAGCTCCTGTTTCACATATATACCCACAGTATTGTGGATGGATCCTTTATGTGACACAGTTTTTTCACACTCTTCAGTCTTTTAAAGAGTTCAAAACACACTTCCTCTGAATTGTTTTCTGTCCAGATGGTTCTCATCTCTCTGATTCACTTCCATATATTGCATCCCATTGATCATTTTCGTTGTTTTCTCTGGAGTTTTGTGGCGCTGCTTCATCTTTTATAAACTGAGGACAGGTTCGGCAGCCTGAGAAGAATCCAGGACTCCAAGAGTGGAAGACGTATGCTTTACACAAGGATACACAACATTTTTTGTCTTATTACTATATCTTCTTGCCCCTAAAGGCCAAAGACTTTTTTCAGGGAATGGTTACAGTCTCTCCTGAATCCCCTTATCAAGTTCTAATGATCACTCAGAGCCCAGTGTCCTTTGAGAATAGATGGAGTTTTTTTTTTTTTTTTTTGGTCCCATTCTTATTCGTGGGGAAATGTTCCTCCACCTTTTGACCTCCACTTGGTTTCTGCTGACATTTTTCAGAAGTGCATCAGGCCAGTTTCCTTTTTTCATGCGAAGACATTCTCTGTTATCTACAAACTTGGATATTTGCTACATATTTCTTCTTCTAATTCATGAGTTAAATTTTAAATAAAAGTGATCAAGATAGTAATATCTTGGTGATCCTACCATTAACATTTCATCACAGAATGCTCATTTATTTTCAGCCTCCCATTCTTGGATCTATGCCAATTCCTTACTAAGAAGAGAAAAGATGTCTTTAATTCTGTGATGTTTTTAGAAAAAAAAATTTCACTTAGTGTATAATTTAGTCAAAGGCTTTTAGAAAGTAGAAATAATTGCATCTCTTAACTCTGTTTTACAAAGTTCAATTTATTCTTTCAGAAACACCATGAGAATCAGGTAGCTGGGCCAACCTGGATGAAGAATAGATCTAGCTTCTCATGGTAGCCAGACACATTGATTGGTAGAAAGAGGAGAAAAAAAGAGAGAACCAGGAGAAGAAAAGACGAGGAGGTGAGACCTTTTCACAGAAATGGAGAAAGGGAATAAGGTTGGCCATTAGATAACTAAGGTAGACTAAAGTCTGAGAAAGTTTGGACTTCCTGGCTGTCTAGAGGTTAAGACTCTGCTTCCCATGCAGGGGGCATGGGTTTGAGGTGCCACAAAAAAAAAAAAAAAAGTCTGAGGAAGGCAAATGAATGCCCATGGGACATGACCAGATAGCCAAAGAATGGGTAGTAGATAGTGGGTAGGGGTAGTGGGTAGTAGTAGGTGGCAGGGAGCAAGTTACTTGGAGAGTAGTTAGTTTTAAGAGCTAGGACCTCATGTTTTAAGGGTTTTCTTCTTAAGTACACGAATCTCTGAAGTTGACTTCTGAAAGTATAGATTTCATAAGCATGCTTTTTCCCCTGCCGAACCTGAACCTGTGCTATTGTGTCTTAAATTTGCTCTAGTCACCGTTCAATGATTTTATGCCTTATTATTCTGTCAATAGCCACATACTAGATACTTATAATTTTTAGGTCCTTGTAGAAAAGAAATGAGATAGAGAGAATAGAGTTCTTCCCTGCCCTTAAGGATATCATAATCTAGTAGCGAGGATAAGACAAACAACCACAAAAGTTGAATACACAATAAACCAGAATAGGCACTGGAAGAAAAGTAAAAACACAATGTTCTATTTGCTCATGTCTCTGCTACCGGTTGTCAAATATGGCATACCTTTCCGGACTCTCGCAAATGTTACTGGCCTTATGAACTCTTCTCTGATAGCTCCCTTAAGGTTTGACATGTGCTTGGGGAATTATAAGCATTCTAATTCCCAGTAATGTGATGACCATTTTCCTTAGATTTTTTTTCTGGACAGTCTCAATTGTGTGTACTTGTATTTCTTTCTTTCTTTTTTTTTTAACAGAATGAATTTAGTATGTGCATGATTTAATATCTAGACCTTGTTGCTTGTGGTTGTGGTGGCCAGAGGCAGAAGCTGAGAGCGTGTTCACCTGAAATGACCAGTATACTAGCTTTCTACAATTGGCGGCCATGCTAATTCATTGGCAAAGGTCTATTCTGAGTGGTCAGAGTTGGTGATTGCTGTTAACTGTTTTGAATAGCACTCTAAGGAGAGGGCATAAGTGGAATTGTGATTGGGTTCAGAAAAATAGAAGCAGGTACACTAAGCTAGGAACAAGGGCTTTGAAGAGTCCTCTCTCTGTGTAAGTAAAATGATTCCCTGGGCTGTCAACTAAAAAAATCCTTTTATCAGTCTAGCCATTCTCTTGTATTTATGTTTGTTTATTTGTCCAATTATTCAACAAATGCTTATTAAGCACCTATGTGGGGTGATTAACTATTTACCAAAATCCATGTTTGGACATAGCTATACATTTCTCTGCCCCTTTTGCAACTAGATGTGACTATGTGATGTGACTAAGATGCTAATATGATATGACTGGGATGGAGACTTCTAAATAACCCTGAAACCTTATGTATTCAATAAAGGCAAAGTGGGCACCATCCTGGATCATCAATAACTATGTGGACTAGTGTACCCCCATGCACTCATTTCGCAAATCTGGCAAAGTCAGTGAAGAAAAATTTAACTTCTACTCTATTAAACCATTAAGTGTTAGGATCTATTTTTTACTGTAGCCTGTGTGTGTGTGTGAAGTCGCTCAGTCGTGTCCGACTCTTGTGACCCCGTGGACTGTAGCCTGCCAGGCTCCTTTGTCCATGGGATTCTCCAGGCAAGAATACTGGAGTGGGTTGCCATTTCCTTCTCCAGGGGATCTTCCCAACCCAGGGATTGAACCCGGGTCTCCTGCGTTGCAGGCAGACACTTTATCCTCTGAAATTAGGATAAGCTAGGCTATAAGATGCGTCTTTAAAAACCTCAGTGGTTCAATTTATCTTTCACTTCCCGCATCTCTCATGGTGTTTAGCACATGGTGAAAGTGAAAGTGAAAGTGAAGTCACTCAGTCGAGTGCGTATTTCTCACTCATGCTACTTAGCTGTTGGAGGTTGTTGGAGGGATCTTCTCCCAATTTGCTCACTTTGCCACCTCCTCTCTGAGGTCAAGCCTGATGGAACAGCCACTGTCTGGATCACTGCTTGTCATCTGAGAGAGAACAGAGTCCTGGACAGTGTTTCATTAGTCATTCAGCTAGCGGCCAAAGAGTTACTACACGAAGAACTCCCACCCACTACTCTTTGGTTAAACTTGGTCAAATGGTCCCAGTCAAGAGCAGGAGGTACAACCCTACCTTGAGCCTGGAAGCTGGACAGGCAGAAGAATTCAGAACATCATTAGAGACAACCACTCCAGCCTAACTGATTTAAAACAGCCTACCATGTGTGGTGGCTCAGATGGTAAAGCGTCTGCCTGCAACACGGGAGACCCAGGTTTGTTTCCTGGGTTGGGAAGATCCTCTGGAGAAGGAAATGGCAACCCACTCCAGCACTCTTGCCTGGAAAATCCCGTGGACGGAGGAGCCTGATAGGCTACAGTCCATGGGGTCACAAAGAGTCGGACTCGACTGAGTGACTTCACTTTCACTTTCACTTTCACCATGTGCTAAACACCATGAGAGATGCGGGAAGTGAAAGATAAATATGCCATAACCCTAATTTTATAAGTCCACAGTGTATTTTCTCCCAAACTTGTGAATGGATACCATCTTTATTTGATGATTTTCTGTAATTATTTTGAACAGTATGTGTGTGTGTGTGTGTGTGTGTGTGTGTGTGTTTAGTTGCTAAACTGTGTCCTGCTCTTTGCAACTCCATGGACTGTAGCCCGCCAAGCTCCTCTGTCCATGGGATTCTCCAGGCAAAAATACTGGAGTGGGTTGCCGTTCCCTTCTCCTGATATATATATAATTAATTAACTCACTTATCCATTTCTTTCAGCAAAAAGACTTATTACATATGTTTTACTGCTTTACTACGTGTGCCTGTCCTGGGAGCTGTGGGGAATACAGCTATGACAGTGACATGGATCCTGCCCGCAAAGAGTGCAGGAAATGGTTTGTTCTCACACCACTGAGCTTTCTCCAGGAAATATCTCCCTGGCTATTTTCTAAGTAAAACAAATGCAGAGATTCAGTTCTGTTGCTTTGCTGTTACTGTGTGGAAATCAAGTATTAAACTGGAGGAGTGGCTACTTTACTGCTCCAGACTCCAGGAGACATCCACCCCGGGTGATCTTCCACCATTCAGTGCTTGAGCCCCTGGCTCTTTGAGTTTCTGTGAACTTCACTCTACACATGACACGGACCAGCGAAACACAGGTAGACACGTGAACTAAAAGCAATGAACTTCACTCTCATTCTTCTTCAGGTGAAACTGTGTTCAGTGCACATGTCTCTTTGAAAGGTAATAGAGCAGTGGTTTCTACACTATGCTTTAAGTTGTCAGAGGATTAAGAGAAAGGTGATTCAAGGAGGGGACGCACAGTCCAAGCAGGAAGCTTCAGGCTTTCTGTCTCAACTCCAACCAGAACAGCTTTGCTTTTGACTGTTTTATGGGTTGGGATTCTGCATGTGATTCTATTATTAGAATGGTTTAATATTTTTAAGCAAGATTAAAGATCTAATGAGTTGCTATGTCAAAACATTGCCAGGAGCCCAAAAAAATTAACAAAGTCACTTTCCTAACAAATCACAGACTATGAAATCTGGAAGAGACTCAGAACCATCCAAATGCTTTGATGAGAGGAGCTATGACTTATGGCACACTCTGTCATCTGGAAAGTGCACAAGATCTCATCAAATAGCACCCCTCTTTAGCCCACGGGTTCCCCAAAGGAAGCATTTAGCCCTGTGCCATGCTCACAGATGAATAGAGTGTCAGTTCAGTGAACAAAGGAAAGAATCAGGATTAATCTTCCATGTAATGGGTAGAAAAAATGAAGCTCAGAGTGGTGAAACCATTGGTCCAAGGTCATATAATTTAAAAAAAGCAACATTAAGAGAAAATACTAGTAATTTTTACAGTGGATTATGTCATATTGAAATTAAAAGATGTTTACTCCTTGGAAGGAAAGTTATGACCAACCTAGACAGCATATTAAAAAGCAGAGACATTACTTTGCCATAATATCAAAGGTAAAGATATTACAAAGGTCAGTCTAGTCAAGGCCATGGATTTTCCCAGTGGTCATGTATAGATGTGAGAGTTGGACTGTGAAGAAAGCTGAACGTCGAAGAATTGATGCTTTTGAACTGTTGAATCCAACACGGAGAAGATTCTTGAGAGTCCCTTGGACTGCAACGAGATCCAACCAGTCCAACCTAAAGGTTGGACTTTTGAATCCAACACGGAGAAGATTCTTGAGAGTCCCTTCGACTGCAAGGAGATACAACCAGTCCAAGCTAAAGAAATCAGCCCTGGGTGTTCATTGGAAGGACTGATGTTGAAGCTGAAACTCTAATACTTTGGCCACTTGATGTGAAGAGCTGACATTTGAAAAGACCCTGATGGTGGGAAAGATTGAAGGCGGGAGAAGGGGATGACAGAGGATGAGATGATTGGATGGCATCACCGACTCAATGAGTAAATTCTGGGAGTTGGTGATGGACAGAGAGGCCTGGCATGCTGCGATTCATGGGGTCACAAAGAATTGGAAACGACTGAGTGACTGAACTGAACTGAACTGATGTCATACTGATGCCCAAACACCAACTGAAAATGTCCAGACTCAACCTCTCACTTCCTATCTTTTGCTTTGTCTCCATAGCCATCCTAATAACACAGAGACAGTCCAAGTTCCAACTCATGCTCCATGGTCTTGTCAGCCTGCTGTTTCTGGTATGTGAACAAATGATATGGAATGTCTGCCCCCCCCCCCCCCCCNCCCCCCCCCCCCCCCACAGTGGTAGGGCAGGCTGGGATGAGAAGTCCAGCTGCTGTAATCTGGAGGCAGGGCTGAGTGAGTAGGGAGGAAGCAGGTAGAAGGGCTGTGCTGGTGGCAGGTGGCTCCAGTTTCTCCTTCTTTGGTGCCTTTCTGTTCTTTGCGTCACCAATAATGTTATTTATGGAATGCCAGGGTGTTTCTTTTTTTAATTAAAAAGAGGAGAAAACCCAGACTTGCACAGGAACAAGAGTGATGACTCATCAGCTCTGCTCAAAGCCAAACGGCTTCCTGTAATTGCCTCTGTAGCAGAGATTCTTACAGAAGCAGATCTTTGGATACATGGTGAGACTGCAGCCCAGGGTGCCACCTGTCCAGGTGCTTATTCCTAACACCGTCCAGGGTGCCTGACATGTCCACAGTCATGAACTCTGACCTGGCAAACCCAAGGTGACCAAGTCTTGCTAAATCTGAGCAGGAAAATGGCAATAATTTAGCAGAGATAATGCAATTTTTTGGTTGAGTCTTTTTTTTTTTCTCAGTAATCTAAATATCAGGGCTTCCCAGGTGGCGCAGTGATAAAGAATCTGCCTGCCAATGCAGGAGACATGGGCTCAATTCCTGGGTTGGGAAAATGCCCTGGAGAAGGAAATGACAACCCTCTCTCCTATGTTGCCATACAACAACAACCATCTCCTGAACTATTGCCCTCAATATACCTGAAAAATAGTGAAACCTAGAGTATTTTATTTTATGTTTTATTGAAGTGTGCTCAATGGTAAAGAATTCACCTGCAATGCAGAAGCCTCAGGAGACACGGGGTCAATTCCTGGGTTCGGAAGATCCCCTGGAGAAGGAAATGGCAACCCACTTCAGTATTCTTGCCTGGAAAATCCCATGGACAGAGGAGCCTGGAGGGCTACACTCCATGGGGTCACAAAGAGTTGGACACAACCGAGCGACTAAACAAAAGCATAGCTGATTTACAACATTTAGTTAGTTTCAAGTATACAGCAAAGTGATTCAGTTTATCAAATATATATACACATGTATATATTCTTTTTCTGATTCTTTCCCATTATACGTTATTAAAAATACTAAATATAGCTCCTAATGCTATACAGTAGGTCTTTATTGTTTATCTGTTTTATATATAGTAGTGTATGTATGTTTTATCCCAAACTCCTAATTTATTCTTCCTCTATCTGTTTCCCCTTCGGTAACCATAAGTTTGTTTTCTATGTCTGTGAGTCTATTTTGTTAATAGGTTCATCTGTATCATTTTTTTAAGATTCCACATATAAGTGATACTATATATTCATCTTTCTCTATCTGACTTACTTCACTTAGTATGATAATCTTTTGGTTCCATCTATGTTGCCACAATGGGCTTTAATTCATTCTTTTTATGGCTGAGTAATATTCTATCACTTCATGGCAAATAGATGGGGAAACAGTGGAAAAAGTGTCAGACTTTATTTTTCTGGGCTCCAAAATTATTGCAGCCATGAAATTAAAAGACACTTCCTCCTTGGAAGGAAAGTTATGACCAACCTAGATAGCATATTCAAAAGCAGAGACATTACTTTGCCAACAAAGGTCCATCTAGTCAAGGCTATTGTTTTTCCAGTGGTCATGTATGGATGTGAGAGTTGGACTATAAAGAAAGCTGAGTGCAGAAGAATTGATGCTTTTGAACTGTGGTGTTAGAGAAGATTCTTGAGAGTCCCTTGGACTGCAAGGAGATCCAACCAGTCCATCCTAAAGGAGATCAGTCCTGGGTGTTCATTGGAAGGACTGATGCTGAAGCTGAAACTCCAGCACTTTGGCCACCTCATGCGAAGAGTTGACTCATTGGAAAAGACCCTGATGCTGGGAAAGATTGAGGGCAGGAGGAGAAGGGGATGACAGAGGATGAGATGGTTGGATGGCATCACTGACTCAATGGACATGAGTTTGAGTAAACTCTGGGAGTTGGTGATGGACAGGGAAGCTGGCATGCTGTGATTCATGGGGTTGCAAAGAGTCGGACACGACTGAGTGGCTGAACTGAACTGAACTGAATATTCTGTTGTATATATGTACTGTATCTTCTATATCCTTTCATCTGTTGATAGATATTTAGGCTGCTTCCAAGTCTTGGCTATTGTAAATAGTGCTGCAATGGACATTGGGTTCATGTATCTTTTCAAACTAGGGTTTTCTCCAGATATATACCCAGGAATAGGATTGCTGATCATACAGCAGTTTCATTTTTAATTTTTAAAGTAACTTCCATACCTTCTCCATTGGCTATACCAATTTACATTACCATAAACAGTGTAGAAGTCTTCTTTTTTCTCTACACCCTTTTTTAGCATTTACTATCTGTAGACTTTTTGATGATGGCCATTCTGACTTCCTCATTGTAATTTTGATTTGCACTTCTCTAATAAATAGCAGTGTTGAACTTCTTTTCACATGTTTTTTGGCCATCTGTATGTTTTCTTTGGAGAAACGTCTATTTAGGTCTTTTGATATGATTGTTTGTTTTTTATATCGAGCTGCATGAGCTATTCGTATATTTTGGAAATTAAGCCTTTGTCAGTAGCATCATTTGCAAATATTTTCTGTCAGTTTGAAGGCTCTATTCCTGTTTTGTAAAATCTATATCTTAAAACACAGAGTGCTTTACAAAGCACCTTAAACTTAAAGGTTCTCAATACACTCCTTCACATAATATAACATAGTAATCGATCAGTGTGTGTGAAGTCCTGGCTACACAGGTATAATCTTACCTAGTTCCCTCTCTCAAGGAACCTAATTAAGAGCATGAAAAGTAACAACCTACCAGAAGTGGGGGTGGGACGTGAATATTTGTCTACGATGGATGGAGATGCAGGAGGACAGAAGAGACATTCAATGACCCACTTCAGGATGTATATTTTTTAATTAGTTAATTTTAATTGGAGGCTAATTACTTTGCAATATTGTAGTGGTTTTTGCCATACGTTGACACGATTCAGCCATGGGTGTACACGCATCCCCATCCTGAACCCCTCTCCCACCTCCCTCCCCATCCCATCCCTCAGGGTCATCCCAGTGCTCCAGCCCTGAGCACCCCGTCTCATGCATCGAACCTGGACTGGCGATCTATTTCACATATGGTAATATACATGTTTCAGTGCTATTCTCTCAAATCATCCCACCCTCACCTTCTCCCACAGAGTCCAAACGTCTGTTCTTTACCTCTGTGCTTCTTTTGCTGTCTCACATATCGGGCCATTGTTACCATCTTTCTATATTCCATATATATGCATTAATATACTGTATTGGTGTTTTCCTTTCTGGCTTACTTCACTCTGTATAATAAGCTCCAGTTTCATCACCTCACTAGAACTGATTCAAATGCATTCTTTTTAATAGCGGAGTAATCCTGCCTCTTGAGAAACCTATATGCAGGTTAGGAAGCAACAGTTAGAACTGGACATGGAACAACAGACTAGTTCCAAATAGGAAAAGGAGTATGTCAAGCTATATACTGTCACCCTGTTTATTTAACTTCTATGCAGAGTACATCATGAGAAACGCTGGGCTCGAAGAAGCACAAGCTGGAATCAAGATTGCTGGGTGAAATCTCAATAACCTCAGATATGCAGATGACACCACCCTTATGGCAGAAAGTGAAGAGGAACTAAAAAGCCTCTTGTGAAAGTGAAAGAGGAGAGTGAAAAAGTTGGCTTAAAGCTCAACATTCAGAAAAGGAAGATCATGGCATCTGGTCCCATCACTTCATGGGAGATAGATGGGGAAACAGTGGAAACAGTGTCAGACTTTATTTTTGGGGCTCCAAAATCACTGTGGATGGTAATTGCAGCCATGAAATTAAAAGACACTTACTGCTTGGAAGGAAAGTTATGAGCAACCTAGATAGCATATTGAAAAGCAGAGACATTACTTTGCCAACAAAGGTCCATCTAGTCAAGGCTATGGTTTTTCCAGTGGTCATGTATGGGTGTGAGAGTTGGACTGTGAAGAAAGCTGAGCACCGAAGAATTGATGCTTTTGAACTGTGGCATTGGAGAAGACGAGAGTCCTTTGGACTGCAAGGAGATCCAACCAGTCCATTCTAAAGGAGATCAGCGCTGGGTGTTCTTTGGAAGGAATGATGCTAAAGCTGAAACTCCAATACTTTGGCCACCTCATGCGAAGAGTTGACTCATTGGAAAAGACTCTGATGCTGGGAGGGATTGGGGGCAGGAGAAGGGGACGACCAAGGATGAGATGGCTGGATGGCGTCACCGATTCCATGGATGTAAGTTTGAGTGAACTCTGGGAGTTGGTGATGGACAGGGAGGCCTGGCGTGCTGCGATTCATGGGGTCGCACAGAGTCGGACACGAACGGGCAACCGAACTGAACTGAACTGAATATTCCATTATATATGCCACAAACTTTCTTATCCATTCATCTGCTGATGGACATCCAGGTTGCTTCCGTGTCCTAGCTATTGTAAACAGGGCTGCAATGAACAATGGGGTACATGTGTCTGTTTCAATGCTGGTTTCATTTTGATGAAGCAAAGCTGGACTCACTTTCAAGTTTGTCTGACCACCAGCCTGGGATGTGGTTTTTGGTGGGACACACAGCTTCTTAGAATGAGTGAGACTTTGGAGCTAGAGGAAAGAACATGCCTGGTTTCTCAAGCCTCCATCAGCCTCCTGCTACCCCAGGGGTTGGTGTGGTCTTCAGACAAAATATTCATTTCTTCTTGGGCCTCTATTCTACATTCCATGTTCATTTAGTTTCAACAAACAGTTTCACATTCCTTATTACTCTCTCCTAAAGCTTACATATAAATTTTTCTGTCTTGCCTTTCTTGCCACATTTACATAAAAGCCACACTGAAAAATTTATAGCAGGAATGGAGATCTGGGGGAAACAAGATGCTCCAACAACAAATGCTGCCTGAATCCTTACCTCCAGAGCAGTGCCCACCTCACGAACGGGCTCTCATGTCGGGGGGAAACCCAGCAGAAGGTCTCCATTTCATCTATGAAATGCTGACGATAATGGTATTACCTTGGGAAGACTTCATTCACTATATCCTTATATTTTATTAGGTTTTTGCTAATACTGCAGTAGCCAGCTATGGCCCTTGAATCCTGGCCTGCATTCGACCTCTATAGCAACATCTCAAAATTTGTCTCTTATTAAAGAAAGCATTCACCAAATTCTTTATAATAAAAGTGGATTTAATTGGTAAACTTTGAAGCAGACATGCAAATTCTTTGAAAGTTGGTTGTCTGGAAATGCTGAAAGGGTAGAGGGCAGTTTGAGCAAAACATGCCTTCATGAAAAGTTTGAACAACAATGTTTTATAAAGACTACTTTTGACCACTTTAAAATATAGTACATATAAAGGAAAAGACAAAAATCATCCATCCTTTCCTCCATTGAACATTTAATAAGCATCTGCTAGGTGTACGTCCCTTAGGATATGAAGAATTTAACACCTTCCTTGCCCCAAGGAGTAGGCAGCCTAGTGTTCTTTAATAGAAAATTGGTACTAATAAGCCAATAAGTTAAGCTAGTAAAAATAGGTTTTTATTTTATAATGTAGCATAAACATGAAAATACTCAAGCACATGAGAATTAATTTCTGAATGCCTGGAAGTAAAAGGAATCTTTAATTTGAGACATGTTCAGCAGGTAAAGGTTTCTAATTTTAGGTTGAATTCCCTTTGTGAGTAACTCAGAACATTCAGAGACAGGCTTGCGTCAAGCCTTTGTCCTCACTCTGATCACATATGTGTTGCCTACCACGATGGATATGTTGCCAAATCCACATGACGAAAACTGGACTCAGGCTTTGCTGGCAGTCCTGACATTGGCCCCATCCAGGCCTTGAGGAGGGACACGGCCGCCTCTGTTATCTTGTTGATTCAACCATTTCTTTCTTTGGGCAAATGGATATGAAGATTGTGAAAACCCTGCATAGAATATAGACTAATGGCTTTTAACTCCTTGACTAAAAATGACAACAGCTAACATTTGAAAAAAAAAATTACCCATGTTTAGGGTTTTCTAGCCGCCTTTGTCTCTTTTCACCCAACCCCCAGACCTTTGACTCTGGATGCTTCTATGTAATCTAATGAATTATCTAAGCTCACCAGAGAGCAGGAGAGTTGTTCTCACTAGGGATATGCTGTGTGGATAGGGTGGAGTGGGTTTGAATGCTGTCTGTCCTTTTCCAGCATTAAATACATTCTGATTCAATCTAGAGGCTGAGGCTGGGTTAGTAATACTGGAATGAATTAATAGTCAGTCCCCAGTCATTTACACTTTAAAATAAAAATGTTATGACTTTGTTAGGAAGTTGCACAAAAGTTCTGACTTTTCCAATCCTGACTGCTTTGATGCCTTAAAAAGCAAAAAACAAAAAACACCAAATAGCAAATTCTTCCTGATCTTCATGTCCCCTCCAATCCAGCTTATTGTTTCCCGGTACTGCTGGTAACCTGAGCACAGATCTGTTCTGCCTGTCTAGGGATGAAGATGTGTAATAAGAGGACTCACAGCTGTCCGTGTTTCCGTGTGTCTGGAATACCTGAGCTGCATCCTTGACCTCTTTCCCACCGTAACCCCATCGCCTGGGTTGACCTCCAGACTTCTTGTTTCCTGGCTTCAGTTTCAACTCTCCTTTCCAGCTTGCTGCCAAGTTGCAGCTCCATTCAGTTCAGTTCAGTCGCTCAGTCATGTCCAACTCTTTGCGACCCCATGAATCACAGCACGCCAGGCCTCCCTGTCCATCACCATCTCCCGGAGTTCACTCAGACTCACGTCCATCGAGTCAGTGATGCCATCCAGCCATCTCATCCTCGGTCATCCCCTTCTCCTCCTGCCCCCAATCCCTCCCAGCATCAGAGTCTTTTCCAATGAGTCAACTCTTCGCATGAGGTGGCCAAAGTACTGGAGTTTCAGCTTTAGCATCATTCCTTCCAAAGAAACCCCAGGACTGATCTCCTTTAGGATGGGCTGGTTGGATCTCCTTGCAGATCAAGGGACTCTCAAGAGTCTTCTCCAACACCACAGTTCAAAAGCATCAATTCTTCGGCGCTCAGCCTTCTTCACAGTCCAACTTTCGCATCCATACATGACCACTGGAAAAACCATAGCCTTGACTAGATGGACCTTAGTCGGCAAAGTAATGTCTCTGCTTTTGAATATGCTGTCTAGGTTGGTCATAACAGCTCCATTACTTGATGACAAAGTCTATGGTGAGGTGAGGTGAGGTGAGGTGAAGTCGCTTAGTCGTGTCTGACTCTTTGCGACCCCATGGACTGTAGCCTACCAGGCTCCTCCATCCATGGGATTCTCCATGCAAGAATACTTGAGTGGGTTGTCATTTCCTTCTCCAGGGGATCTTCCCGACCCAGGGATCGAACCCAGCTCTCCCGCATTGGAGGCAGACGCTTTAACCTCTGAGCCACCAGGGAAGCCCATGGTGGTAGACACCAGTTCTTCTAATTATACTCCATGAGATTCTGTTTCTACAACATCATTTTGCATTTTTTTCCGTAGAAGCTTTAAACCAGTTGAGCACCGCTGTAGGATGGTATGGTGTGGCAGAGACCAAGAACTTCGGGGTCTGACAGACCTGGGCTTGAATGCTGCCTCTACCTTCAGCACTGTAATCTTGAGGAATGCGTTACTTTTCTACGGCTGCTGTAACAAGTTACTACAACCTTAGTGACTTGAAAGAAACCTGTTCTCTCACAGTGCTGGAACCCAAAAGTCACAATCAGTGTGTTGGCAGAGCTCTGGTTCCTACAGAGGCTCTGGCTGCCCAGCAGTCCTTGGCTTGTGGCCACATCACTCCAGTCTCTAGCTCTGTGATCATGTTCTCTTTTCCCTTCTCTGGGTGTCTTCCCTGTGTAACTATTTTACAAGGATTCATGTGATTGCAAATAAGGCCCACTGGGGTGACCCAGGACAAGCTCCTCCTCTCAAGATCCTTAGCTTAAACTCATCATTTCCCATGTAAGAAATTCCCTCTTTTGCCATAGAAGGAAATGTTCACCGATCCAGGAGTTTAGGAGTAGGTCTATCTGTCTAGGAGCCACCACCTAATTCATTTAAGCAAGTTATAGCACCTCACTTTTCACAGACATAGGAGTAAGGGGAACTAACTCACAGACTGGAAGAAATAATTAAAATAAAAGGGCTCAGTAAATGGTAACTGAATTATTGGTGAATTATTATTAATCAATATAATTAACAATTATTAATGAATCAACAACAACACTTATCTCCAAGAGCCCACACGTATTTCTGGAATATGAACTGTATCAGTCCCCAATTATCCCATGTCCTAATCCAGTTGTGTTTCAAAATCTTCTGCCTGCAAGCCCTGTCTCACTCAGTACTAGGCTAGCTATTTAGAAGCTGTGCCCAAGATAATAAGAGGCACCTTAGGTTCATTTTCCTAGTTTCTTGGAATGGATTTAGTTTGCTGGTTATTCTATTAATAGAAGCAATTGCAAGATACCCTTTTATCTAGCTAACCCATTCTTGTCTATGCCTTTCAGCCTTGATCACTGTCTTAACCTTTGGTGTCTGCAGTGGGTTATGACCAGAGCTGGTCTCTGCCAGTCTCTTTCCTGAGACACGAAACTACTTCTCTGTGGCCTCCACCTGCCTTGCAGAGATAAACACTCAGCCTCTTTACCAGACCTTTTTGAGTGCTCTCTCTCCATCTTTTCCAGTAGTCATGTATGGACGTGAGAGCTGGACTATAAAGAAAGCTGAGCACTGAATAATTGATGCTACTGAACTGTGGTGCTGGAGAAGACTCTTGAGAGTCCCTTGGACTGCAAGGAGATCCAACCAGTCCATCCTAAATGAAATCAGTCCTGAATATTCATTGAAAGGACTGATGCTGAAGCTGAAACTCCAATACTTTGGCCACCTGATAAGAAGAACAGACTTATTGGAAAAGACCCTGATGCTGGGAAAGATTGAAGGTGGGAGGAGAAGGGGACGACAGAGGATGAGATGGTTGGATGGCATCCCCGACTCAATGGACATGAATCTGAGCAAGCTCTGGGAGTTGGTGATGGACAGGGAAGCCTGGTGTGCTACAGTCCATGGGGTCACAAAGAGTTGGACACGACTGAGCAACTGAACCGAACTGAACTCTCTGCGTCTGAGTCTTTCCCTGACTCACCGTCCATTCCTTACGTAATTCTCTACACCAGCTGCTTTCCCCCCACTGCACCTGAGTTACTTCATCCTTCACTCACCTCGCATCCTCTGCTGCCGTGGCATATGCTCCCGTGGCAGCCCCGTCCTCTTTTATCACCACCCTTTCCCTTGCACAATCTTATTTACTGGGATGCACTGTCTGCCTTGTCTATCTTGTTACTATTAGTCCTTGACAATTAGGAACTCTTTGCCATAGGGGTAGATGTGTCTCCCCTATGCCTCCACCTTGGCATTGCTATACCATGCTTATTATTATGCTTTTTACTATGCTTATTATTATGGTTTTTTTTTTTAGCAAACTTATCTTCCCTAAGAAGCAGTGAGCTTCTCGAGGTTGAGATAACGTCTTTTCATATCATTGGCTGCTAGTCAGTGCCTCAAGATATTAAGTACTCAAAGAAGGACTATTGAATGGCACTTCTGTCAAGAACTATTATCTCCCTGATGTCTGGATGCTGAAATCTTTGAATTAGACCCTCTTCAACAGACAACGGGCCCTGATTGTCCTTTAGAGCTCTAACTCAAGTTGTTTCAGATCTCCAAGACACTCTTAAAGACCTCCTCTGCCATCATAGCCAATTTTTGTTCTTAGACCCATCTTGGGCCAATCCAAACAGGTTCCCATGTCTATTCTTCTTGTTGGAGGCTCTCAGGATATGCTGAAGTAGGTCTGTGATGCATTTGACAAACCAAGACCTTTAGGAAATGAAATTCGCCAATCTAGCTAAGCACACTCAGCCAGGAATGAGTGTGCATTCACATGCATCCCCTGTGCTCTTCTAGATTCAGAAATGGGTCTTATTTTTACGTTATTACTAAAAATAGCACCGCACTTCACAATTTACAAAAGCACTTTCCATATATTATGTCAGTTGAGCCCCACATTAACCCTGGTAATTAAGTCTTTTTCTCTTTTTTTCTTCCTTATCCTCCTCCTGCTCTGTCTCCCTCTTTTCCAAAAAACGACCATGGTGGAAGGTCATGGTATCAGAACTAAATGGACTTAGGTTGGATTTCACCTCTGTTAGTTGCTAGTTGACTGTATTTGGGAAAATCAGTTTCACCTCTCTGAGATTCAGGATTCTTAAGCAGCAGAATATTTTAACCATACTGGTTTGAAACTGCCATTTGACTTCATCATTTAAATTTAAGAGATAGTTTAATCTTGCAGTAAATTTGAAATGGAAAAAAATAGTGCTAATGAAAATGGGAAAAATTATGAATGATCAAATTGTGCAATATAGAACATCAAGCAAAGAATTAAATTGGCTTAATGGAGTTTGCTAAGAAAATACTTCCTCCACAGACATTTATTGAAGTTAGCATAATTGTGATTAAAATGTTTGTGTTTAAAATGTACTTGGGGGACAAATGGGGTCAAGATGGTGAGCACAAATAGCCGGGTCCCTGATGACCACAATAATAATTGTAATAACTCTTATTGAGCATTGTTTCAAGTGCTTTGCATGCCATATCATTTAATCACCATGAATGTCCAGGAGGTGGGGAGGTTGTTTGGCTCCATTTAATGACAAGGAAACCAGGTCTGGTGTGTGCTGTATAGCGTTCACACACATCACCGTGATCCCCACCACCACCATCATCATTTCAACACCTCCAGGCTGATGTCTCATAGTTTCCTGAAACCATCAGGATACAATCTACACTCTTTGCCAGGTCCAAGTCCTCACTGCATCTGTTTCCTAGCTTCTTTCCCATCTTTCTCCCCTTCTCCATGCTCATCCCCATTTGTTTCTCTCAGCTCTTACAAAATAAGCGCACTCCTGCTCTGCCCCTTTCAGTCCTGCTTAGGAAATATTCATTCCCACGTAGGTTCATGGTTCCCTCCACCCTCCCCTCATTAGTTAAGTTCCACTCCCTGGAAGGGTTATTCCCCTCAATCCTGTCTTAAGTACACACCCCACCTTTATTCTCTGCTTATTCTGCTTTTTCCCGCTTTGTGGGTCATATGTGAAACATTTATTACTGCATCATCTGTTAGATGATACTTGCTATGAAGGCAGTGATTATTTCTATATTATCCAGTGTTTTATTTCTAGGGTGGTGTCTAGGACACTGTCTGCCATCCAGTAAGTGCTCAATAAATATTATTTGAATAAATGATGAGGTAAAATGATGTGAGTTCTTTATACACAAACCTGTTTCTGAGTGCTCGCTCTTTGCTACCTACTTCAGTGGTTTGTCCAGGAGCCTGACCGCCCAGCTTTACTGTGTCAGTGGCCCCGCCTAGGCGTTCTGCTCACCTTTAAGAGGATTTTCATCCAAGCCTTGTGCTCTCACCAGCCAGCCTTCTTCCATTCTTGTCTTTAGCTCCAACCTGCCACTCTGAGAATGGCACAGCTCACTGTGTACTGAGAAAATTAAGTCACTCCCGTGGAAATCCTTTTCTGGGTGGGGCCGTGGTGTTTTATTTGCTGAATGGATTTTCATGTTTGGATTATGGGGACAATTTCCGGGGTCTGCAGAACATGTAAAGAGCTTATACCTCTCGAAGGAAGACTGAGGAAGCAGCAGACAGAGGCCAGCTTCCCAACAGGCGTGTCTGGGGCATCGGTCCAGGCACTGGACGTTTGCTGCATTAGAGATTGCCCAGCTCATTCTTATTGACAGATGTTGCACGCCTTATAGATGTAGTGTGTTCAGTCTCCCAGGCAGAAATTGATCACAACTGAATGACCAGGAAGTTGGATTTGCATTGCTTGCAAAAATAGCCACCTTTTCTCTTCAGATTAAAAGAGAGAGAGATAAGGAATAGGACGTGTCAATGTTCAGGGAGAGGGATGAAGGTGAATGAGAAGAAAAAAGTCAAATATTGATTAGAATAAAAATATTGAAAATAGACAAAGATCCTTTATTCTTCTGAGGAAGGTAAGAAATCAGAATTAAAAAAAAATGGCAGCCTTAAATTGAAGGAAAAGAGGCATGGTGGAATTAACAACTAGCCTAGCAATCCTTACTTTGGGTTCTGAACTATTTATTTGTGTAAGTGAAATCATAAAGGAAGGAATGGAGAAGAAGAAAAAAAAAACAATGATCCCCTAAATCAGCAAAAGAAACACAGCCCAGGCCCTGAATGGAGTTTTGGCTTTTAAGTTCATTGTGTCAATATCATCTTTAAACGGATTCCTTCTTATCTGAGCCAGAAGCTGTATTTTAAAAGTGAACTGATCTCAGATGAATTTTCTCTACTTCCATTGGGATAACTTTAGTCTCTCAAGTACTCACCAATATTTCTGTATCACAAACCAACCACTGGGTGGGGCAAAGTGCAGAAATAAGGAAAATCAAAGAAATGGAGGAAACATCTAAGACAGTCTTGGGAGGCAAAGGCAGATATGAAGGAATGACACTGGAATTAACCGATGGGTGTCAGGAAAGAAGGCAGTTAGAGACGAGGATGAAGATCAGGGAAAGAACTACAAGGAATAATAAGGCTGCAGGAATAAAGGACTTTAGGTGTAGGTGGATGAACTGACTAGGTACAATCCTGTAGACCTAGATTACTTTAGATCCTTTGACATTAAAAATGATGAAATACATTTAATCAGATTTTTTGTGTAGAGCTACTTTGAGAAGTTTTCAGGATATCATAGATATTTTCTATGTATAAGGTAGTTTGTTTTGAAAAGCTGATCCAACAGGGGACCCTTATCACTACATAAAAATATATTACTTACGTTTTATGTCTCTCTCTTTAAATTAAGATGTGAGCGTAAATGGGGACAGCTTCCGTATATTTCAGTGACTTAGCATATAAAAACATTCTTTGATGTATTATTTTGAACCCTGATCTGTGTGACTCTGTTTTTTGGTTTGTTGTGTTTTACTATTTCACACTGCCTAACAAATATCTAATATCTGCACTCAGGGTCGTTTTTGTTGAGAAATGAGATCTGGGACATTTCTCAACATGTTTAATGGCTCTGAGAGTATAACCCTTGTGTTATACTCTCATAACAGTTTTATAAGGTTTGTATACATGTTAACATGCCAGCCAAACAGGAAAAACAAAACAAAACGTAACTGAACTTGTGCTCTGCGTGGTTGTGAGTCTGTAGCAGGAAGACAAGGGCACTGTCTACCCTGCAGGTTATGTAAAACAGGCCAACACTTTTCTACCCCTGTACGGGAAAGAAGCCGACGAGCCTTATTTCGGCCAAGTCTCTTTCATCCCAGGGAATGGCTGCTTGGACCACAGGTGGAATCTGCCCTGATGGCAGCCAATACCTAGAGTAGTCCAAGGCTTCTAGCATTGCTTGACAAAGAGAGAGGTGCTGGGTCAATCAGATTCCCTTCCTCCAGGAAGCAAATTGAGAAATACTGTGGGATCCAGCAGAGTTGGGAGTACAGTGATCAGGTGGAAGCTAAAAGTACCAGAAAACAGAAATAATACATATGCAGAAGCAAAGAGGCAGTTTCCTGTAAAGAGTTGCATTGAAAAAAAATGAGCAAGTATAGGAGGAGAATAGAGCAAATGCACAGAAGAAAAAGAGATCACAAGAAAGTGGTCAGGGAGCCCTTGAGGAAGAACGAGCAAGTCCAAGAACTGCATTATCTTAAGGTATTTTGAGTGAATTTATTTTTTCCATACCAAAAAAAAAGAAGAAGAAGAAGAAGCTAAGCCTAAACAATACAAAGGTGATTGGGGCAGAAGTTATATAAGTTGTTACCTCCCGTAAAGTGGCAAATAAAGGCCCCAAATTTCAAACATGCTTTGAGCTAGAGAAACAGTGGTCTCCAGAGCAATGGATCTCGCTGTGATTCACTGATTCTTGATTGGTTTGGAGTTGTAGCATTCAAGGAAAGCCATACCATCCAGTCAGGAAAGTAGAAATCAGCCTAGGTATTTCTAACAGATAACATTTTATTTAGGGACTTTGTTACAAAATTGTAAGTATCAAAGAAGCAAAGAGGGTGAAGAAGTGCTGCCTTAATCTTGCGCTGAAGAAACAGGGTAGACAATGGTGTTTTAGAGCTCTGACATGCAGGTTGCCGAAGCTGCTCCGGCACCACTTCGCAGGACCCCTAAAGCATGGACATCACCCTAAGTTGTATTAACTTAAGAATCTGTTTGTAGAATTTGCTCCCCATGACATGCCTTTCAATAGAATAATCATCCTGATGCTGATAACCTAATTCAAACAAGGCACCGAAAGTCCTTGTGCCAAGATCTTCTCTAAGAATGAAAGTGTTCTGATAATTTTGCGACTGCTGCTGCTAAGTCACTTCAGTCGTGTCTGACTCTGTGTGACCCCACAGAAGACAGCCCACCAGGCTCCCCTGTCCCTGGGATTCTCCAGGCAAGAACACTGGAGTGGGTTGCCATTTCCTTCTCCAATGCATGAAAGTGAAAAGTGAAAGTGAAGTCTCTCAGCCATTTCCTTCTCCAATGCATGAAAGTGAAAAGTGAAAGTGTCTGACCCTTAGTGAACCCATGGATTGCAGCCTACCAGGCTCCTCTGTCCATGGGATTTTCCAGGCAAGAGTACTGGAGTGGGGTGCCATTGCCTTCTCCAATTTTGTGACTGATGGCTTGTATTAAATTTCTTCTTTTAAACAGAAGCTGGCTTCTGTTTTCTTGACTGAATATTGACTTATACACCCTCAATTTGATTATGGCTCAGCAGAGAGTCACCATGGGAGATTCACTGCCTTGGAAGAAAGTCTTTCCAGTAGCAGAAAAAGTAAACATTAAGTTTTAACACCAACAATTGTGAATCTATAGATTATTAACTTAACTGGGGAAGATATTTCTTTTGTAAATAAGGTCTTCATTGGAAGACTCTTACATTTTTTGGTAATGAATACATTTTCTTCCCTAAGCTATATGCTACTACATATGAGATAACAAAACAGATAAACAAATTAGATCACTTTTAAATCATCCATAGCCTTTACCCAGGATGCACTGAAGGACAGACACAAGTACACTGACTAATGTGATGTGATGAGCATTGAACCAGTGGTTGCTTCCCATCACCACTTCCGTTAGAATTCTGTTATCTTCACCTAGGAACCCATCCACCACCCCCATCCACAGCCCCATCCACACCCCCGCACTCGGCAATGCTTCTGCTGGAGACACTGACGGAAACAAGTAAATAATGTATTCTGCCTTCCTTCGGCCTCCCAATCTTCTCCGATTCCTTATTCTGGCAGAATCTAATAATAACTATTTGGGAAGGAAGTCTAAGAAACATAGTCTACAGGCTTACTTTCCATTATTTACAAAGGAACTCAGTGGTGTGTGAAAATGGAGCATAGACCCAGCAGATGAATAATCAACTCAAGAGATGAAATAAAAAATATTCCTTATAAACACTGACATTTGTGAATATTTAGCTTTTTTTTTTTTCATTATAGTAATCTACAACATAATGTTGGTTGCTTACCTTCTACTTAAACCTCCCTGTGTTTGTTATTCAGTCACATATGGGATCTGGGCAAAAGGCCATGCCCATCTCTGGGGTGGTATCTGATGAGTCTAAGCTTGGCTTTTAGATCAGTTTTATCAGCAATAAGTTTATGGATAGGTATGTAAACCACTTCTAGTCAATAATACTACATGAAAAATTTGCTGGAGAAATATTTTCCTAGTTCTTTGAGAGAGATGAGAAGCTAGACCCTTTTTCATCAGACATGTCCAAAAAAGCAAATAGCCATGCTTGCTACTCTGTAAGTATGACAGGGATTAGAATTAAAGTTCGTAGTGTAGATGGACAAACAGATCTGCAAAGAACCAGGTGCGTGCATGCTAAGTTGCTTCAGTCATTTTCGGACTCTTTGTGACCCCATGAACTGTAGCCAGTCAGGCTCTTCTGTCCATGGTATTCTCCAGGTAAGAGTACTGGAGTGGGTTGCCATGCCCTCCTCCAGGGGATCTTCCCAACCCAGGGATTGAAACCGTATCTCCTATGGCTCCTGCATTCAGTTCAGTTCAGTTCAGTTGCTCAGTCATGTCCAACTCTTTGCGACCCCATGAATCGCAGCACGCCAGGCCTCCCTGTCCATCACCAACTCCCGGAGTTCACTCAGACTCACATCCATTGAGTCAGTGATGCCAGCCAGCCATCTCATCCTCTGTAGTCCCCTTCTCCTCCTGCTCCCAATCCCTCTCCATCAGAGTCTTTTCCAATGAGTCGACTCTTCCCATGAGGTGGTCAAAGTACCGGAGTTTCAGCTTCAGCATCATTCCCTCCAAAGAAATGCCCATTATTTATCACTGAGCCACTGGGGAAGCCCGCAAAGAACCAGGGTCCCTTATGAAATCGCTAGGCCACTACACCAATCAATCTTAATGTCCAACACCACCCCTATATTACTTATTATGTAAGTTAATATATTTCCTTTTTGTTTAAACTGGCTTGAATTGTTGAATTTTTTGTTACTTGCAGCTGAAATCCCCATAATAGATATAAATATATTCCAAATTATCTGTATAATAATTCATTTTTTCCTTTTCCAATAGAACTTCCTAATGGGAAATAAAGGGATAGAGTTGTATACATAGGACATTAGAGATTGTATGTAACATGTTCTGTGCTGTGCTTAGTTGCTTAGTCCTGTCTGACTCTTTGCGACCCCATGGACTGTAGCCCGCCAGGCTCCTCCCTCCATGGGGATTCTCCAGGCAAGAATACTGGAGTGGGTTGCCATGCCCTCCTCCTCGGGGTCTTCCCAACCCAGGGATCAAACCCAGGTCTCCTGCAGTGAGGCAGACCCTTTACCATCTGAGCCACGAGGGAAGTCCAAGAGTACTGGAGTGGGTAGCCTGTCCCTTCTCCAGGGGATCTTCCTGACCCAGGAGTCAAACCGGGGTCTCCTGCATTGTAGGTGGATTCTTTACCAGCTGAGCTGCCAAGGAAGCCCGTATGTAACACTAACCAAACCTATATGACTATGATCCTTTATGTCTACTGGTTAAACACAGTAACCAGTAGACTATGGTTTTTAACTAGTGGTTAAAAAGGTAAGTATTATTCTAATTATTAAGACATTTAGAGAGGATGCAAAATCTTACTCAGCCCAGAGAATGTTTAGCCAAGAGATGGACGAATTTGTGGCATAGCTCTCCTTGAGCTTCTTTGTGATACAGGAGATAGGTTCTTCCCTGTGGCTCTAGAGACTGAAACTAGGGAAAACTTGGCAAGGAGGCAAATTACAGTGGGCATCAGGAAATTATCATTATAGATTAAGGGCTGCTCAGAAATGGATGTGGCTTCTTCTAGACTAGAAAGTGAATCCCTTCTCACTGGAGAGAATTAAGTAGAGAGTGAATGTCACTCTGGGAGTGTTAATAAAGGAGAGTCATGTTGTGAGAGGGGTTAAAGATGATGTGTGAGTTCTTTCTTGTTCTAAGATTGAATGATTTAACTGCAATTGTAGTTACCATAGAGCCAATGAAAGGACATTGCACAGTCAGTCTTCCTTAAGAGGAACTGCCAACAGACAGCTCACTTTCTTCATGATTTCAAGTTTAGACAATGCTGTTACTTCAGAGGGGCCCCCCAGGTTGTGCCAATAGTAAAGAACCCACATGTCAATGCAGGGGGTGATAGAGACTGGGGTTCGATCCCTGGGTTGGGAAGATCCCCTAGAGGAGGGCATGGCAACCCACTCTAGTACTCTTATCTGGAGAAAATTTTTTGTCTTTGGGAGAAAGTTGAACTCATTGAGTAAAATGAGATTTTTTTTTAAAAGATGTTCATAGGCTTCTGTTACACTCAATGTCCCTCATCTATCCCAGGAATGAGGGCAAGTTGGCAGAAACCACACCATAAACAGAATATACACAAAACCCAGGCAAAGTGATGCCCACACCCCATGAGGTATGCTTGGAAGTCAGCATAAGAGCAACAATTAAAATATCACAAGATGAGCTATAGACCCCAGTAGGTAGAACTCCTTTGTCTAATGACCTTTTTCTTAGTGCGATAACAAATACAATAGGCTGGCCTCATAAATCATACCTCCAGAAAACATCCACAGGGCAGACTTTGACACTGTTTGCATATTCAAATGTCACCCCGTTCATAAGAGGAAAGACAAAACACTTTTTTTTTTCCTCTCAAAAATGTCAGCGTGGCTGGATTAGAAAAGATAATTCGGAAGTACTTCTAAACAATAATTACCTCTGGCACCTATCTGCAGTGTACTTAATGAATGGGAAGAGGAATTTTTTTAATTTAAAAAAATTATGATTATTACAGTAATTAATCAGCTGCTCAGTGACAGCTTCCTTGAGGGGGAAAAAGTGCCTCAAAGGCCATCTTGCTTCTGTAGGGCACCTTGTTGATTTCACATCACATATGCAAAACACATTTTATTATTATTAGCAACAAAAATGCTTGTGGAAGTAGAATTAGCCTCAATTTCCTAAATAGGAAACTAACATTTTATAAGTGAGAGGAAAAAAAAATCCTAATCCCAAATGCTAGTTGGAAAAAAATGTTTCAGACTTGCTCAGCTGTGATTGTTAAACCAATCTCATACTCTTAATTACATGCAAAAGGTTCCCTGTTCTAATTATGGACCGTGGGGAGATTGCCCATCTCCCCAAACCAATAATGCCTCATGTTAGCTTCAGCTCTTTTGTGTTTAATATCCTACTGCTCGATTTCAGCTTCCCTAGATGATCTGTAAATTTGGCTTTTTCCAGTTCATTTTTCACAGTGCCGCTCAGAACAGGGGCTAGGAGACCTCACTTTCCCCGGTGATTCTTTTATATAACATTTCTTGCTACTTAAGTACAAAATCCTCTAACCTAAGATATCTACATCAGAGGTAAATTCTTTCCTGAAATTCTTTCCTCTTCCATGCTCCTAATTCTTCTTTCAGTGCTCACAGCCCTCCAGTTAGGACATCAGAGGCCCCCGGAGTGATGTGGACGTGGCATTCTTGTGGGGACTCCCTGTCACAGATGTGGAGGTGGGGGATAGGTCAAAAGGTCTATAAGCCCAAGTTCCTTCTCATCTTTGACTCCACGAACATTCCAGTGACCAATCACAGGAGAACGCAGCGTGAGCTGTCTGGGCAGTTAGAAGCAGAGACTGATTGTACAGGAGAGGCACTGGAGAACGTCCTGTCGACACCCCTCATTTTTCAGATGAAGGAGTTTAGATCTGGAAAGGGAAAGAAAGAGATTTGTTTGTATCACTTGGTTAATAACCAAGCCAGTAGGTCTACAGACACCGTGACTACTGCTTGGGAATGGTTATCTAGACTCTAGACTCATCTCAGTTCCACAGCCAGCTCCTCCAATAGAGAGAAGGTAAAGGAACATGAGCTAGGAGTTCACAGTGTTGGTCCTGGATCCTGCTCTCATTTCTTCTGTTAAACATTCTTAAGCTTCATGGGTCTTAGTTCCTTCACCCATGAAAAAGGCTCACTAGTCAATGGTATTTTTAAAAACAAAGTGGGAGAGGGGATAAATGTGAAATGATATTGTTGAGTAAAAAATTGAAAAGTATTATTTTCTATAGGTCTTGCAAATATACCAGATCAGACTACCTCTAATATTTTAGAGGATGAAAAAAGTGAAAGTGTTAGCCACTTAGTCACGTTCGACTCATGTTCTACAGCATCCCCGTGGTCTGTAATCAGCCAGAGTCCTCTATCCACAGAATTCTGCAGGCGGGAATACTGGAGTGGATTGCCATTCCCTTCTCCAGGGGATCTTCCTGACACAGGGAACAAACCCAGGTCTCTGGCATTGCAGGGAGATTCTTTACCATATAAACCACCAGGGAAGACCATTTTAGAGGATCCACAGGGTACATGTCACCTAAAATTTTTCATCAAAAAGTACTTTGAAAGTATTAAAATAATGAAGATATCTTGTGGTTTGTGTATGTATATCGCAAAGAAAGGCAATGCCAAAGAATGCTCAAACTACTGCACAATTGCACTCATCTCACATGCTAGTAAAGTAATGCTCAAAATTCTCCAAGCCAGGCTTCAGCAACATGTGAACCATGAACTTCCAGATGTTCAAGCTGGTTTTAGAAAAGGCAGAGGAACCAGAGAACAAATTGCCAACATCCACTGAGTCATCAAAAAAGCAAGAGAGTTCCAGAAAAACATCTATTTCTGCTTTATTGACTAGGCCAAAGCCTTTGACTGTATGGATCACAATAAACTGTAGACAATTCTTAAAGAAATGGGAATACCAGATCACCTGACCTGCCTCTTGAGAAACCTATATGTCGGCCAGGAAGCAACAGTTAGAACTGGACATGGAACAACAGACTGGTTCCAAATAGGAAAAGGATTACTTCAAGGCTGCATATTTCACCCTGCTTATTTAACTTCTATGCAGAGTACATCATGAGAAACGCTGGGCTGGAACAAGCACAAGCTGGAATCAAGNGTTGGAGAAGACTCTTGAGAGTCCCTTGGACTGCAAGGAGATCCAACCAGTCCATCCTAAAGGAGATCAGTCCTGGGGGTTCATTGGAAGGACTGATGTTGAAGCTGAAACTCCAATGCTTTGGCCACCTCATGCGAAAAGTTGACGCATTGGAAAAGACCCTGATGCTGGGAGGGATTGGGGGCAGGAGGAGAAGGGGACGACAGAGGATGAGATGGCTGGCTGGCATCACTGACTCAATGGACATGAGTTTGAGTGAACTCCAGGAGTTTGTGATGGACAGGGAGGCCTGGCGTGCTGTGATTCATGGGGTTGCAAAGAGTCAGACAGGACTAAGTGACTGAACTGAACTGAACTGATGTACTTTCTAAGAAGGTGGTCAGGGGTTATAGTGTTTTGCACTTTATATGTAGCTGATATTTACTATATTACTCATAGTAGGTGCTCAATTCAATACAATTTTGTGAAATGAGTGACTGATCCTTTTCCTGCTTGCTCTCCTGTTTTGCTTTAGTCACTAGGGTGTGTCTGACTCTTGCGACCCGTGGACTGGAGCCTGCTAGGCTCCTCTGTCTATGGGATTCTCCAGGCAAGAATACAGGAATGGGTTGCCATTTCCTTCTCCAGCAGACTTTCTGGACCCAGGAATCAAACCCAGGTCTTCTGCATTGCAGTCAGAGTCTTTACCAACTGAGCTATGAGGGAAGCCTTTCCTACCCATTCCTCTAGCTCAAGATTCACCCAATAATTTCAGCCTTCAGGAATTTCTCCCTTCTTTGAATTAATGTTTACTGTATCTAAAGTTAATGTTTTGTAACCTAGAGACAGGCTCTTGTTTATAGAAAATGTTCTGTTGTAATCTACTTCTCTCATGTGAGTTTACCTTAGCTTTTTGATAAAACTATGAGTTCCCTAAGGACAGGGACTGTGTATTTTAATTCTCTTATAGAACCCACAGCACTTGGCACAGAGCTCATTTTTCAAGCAGGCAATCAACCACACTGAAATTCACTGAATGTTGCTGACACTATGATCTTCTATAGAACAGTGCTTATATACATATATGGAATCTATTGGCTATAATATGTGTTAAACATTTGTATTGCCAACTCTTAGGTAGATAGGAGATGGCTAACTGCTAAGGGGTTTCTGTTCTGGGAGACAAAATCTCTGAATCATAGGTATAGCCACATACTACACAGAGCCAAGAAATCTGAGCTGAAATTAAAGGCTAGTTAGCAAATGAGAAACGGTTGGGTAGAAGTTAGCGAATGAATGAACCATCTGCTTAGAGACCAAGATAATTCTAGTTTATTTCTAGACAAGATAGGAGACGGATTCCAAGAACTAAATATATACTACTTTGTCCTTGGATGGTTAAGAGTGTTTAGTGTGACAATTTAGCTTGGATTGGGAATAGGGGCAGGAATTAAGCCAATAAATATGCAATGAGTGACTAAAATTCCAGAGATAACAAAAGAAAAGACTGAGAAGTTTGACTACATAAAAAAATTTTTTTTTTAATTTGGCATCAAAAAATACTGTAAAGAAACTGACAGCTTGGGCAAAAACATTCACAAAATATAATACAGACACAGAGATAATATCTCTTACAAATAAGGAACTTTTAGATATATATTTGGTGTGTGTGTACATATATATTAAAAGAACTCTGAGATTCTATTCCTCACCTGATAGCCTAGCAAAAATTAAAAAATATATATATATGACAGCATCTTCTGCCAGCAAAGCTAAAGGAAAACAAGCACCCTCATTTCCTCAGGAGGAAAAATTGTCAGTATGTGAAGAAAGCTGAGCGCCGAAGCACTGATGCTTTTGAACTGTGGTATTGGAGAAGACTCTTGAGAGTCCGTTGGACTGTAAGGAGATCCAACCAGTCCATCCTAAAGGAGATCAGTCCTGGGGGTTCATTGGAAGGACTGATGCTGAAGCTGAAACTCCAATACTTTGACCACCTCATGTGAAGAGTTGACTCATTGGAAAAGACCCTGATGCTGGGAGGGATTGGAGGCAGGAGGAGAAGGGGACGACAGAGGATGAGATGGCTGGCTGGCATCACTGACTCAATGGACATGAGTTTGAGTGAACTCTGGGAGTTGGTGATGGACAGGGAGGCCTGGCATGCTGTGATTCATGGGGTTGCAAAGAGTCGGACATGACTGAGCGACTGAACTGAACTGAATTGAACAAAGCTACATATATACTTCCCCTTTGGTCCACAGTCTCACAGCCAGGAATGTATCTCCAACAATAGTGAAATACACATACACAAGCCTATTCACTGTAGCATTGTTTACAGCTACAAAATATTGAAAACCATCCAAATATACATTCATAAATAGTGATTGTATAAACTAGACTAAAACCACACAACAAAGAGATACACAGCCATAAACATGAGAAGAATGAGCAAGATTATCCATGAAGTAATATGGAATAATTTCCAGGACATGCTGGTAAGTGAAAAAGTGAAGTGCAGAAATGCATGTATAGCATGTTTCTTTCCTGTGTGAAAAAAAAGAGGATAAAAGAAAACGCCCACGTACTCACTCATTTGTACAAAAGAAATAAAGGAAGGATAAATCACAAATTAAGGAAACTGGTTACCCACTGGAGTGAATAGGCAATGAGAAATGGGTGAAAAGAAGGGGAACTCAAAAGAAGTGGGAACCAGATAGTAGGGGTGAGAAAGGAGGTTACTTATCTGAGTGCAGTTTCTGGCTCTTGAAATCATACTGATGTTTCACATATTCTTCAAACTCCAACCAAATAAACAAACCAAACAGGATAGGAGGGAGGGACCTAAAATGAAATTCAAAAAGCAACAAATGAATTTAACTCTATATACACTCTATAGTGCGTGGACAGCATAACCACACTAGAGAGAGAGGAAAAGAACTAGCTTTGGTTTACGGTATCTTGACTGGATACCATAAGAGTGCAGGCAAAAATAACTATTCAAATGCTGAATTTCCCCGGTTAATTGTTCCTCACAGGGATTTGGGTTGACAGTTCTAAAATAACTTTTGTGCATACCAGAACACTCAAGTATAGTATAAATGAGAATCAGCTTTCTTGTTACTGGATAAGTTAGAAATAAAGAAAAGGAGAAGACTAAAATAAACTCTGTGGAGGTAAATTGAAGTCAATTAGCAGTAGAAAAGCATGATTTGTATGTTATATAAATATACGTATTTCAGGTATATACACACGCATCTACATATATAAACAAATATATATATATATATAGCCCTTGGATCATGTGTGTTTAAACAATATGGGTCCATTTATACGTGGATATTTTTCAGTAATAATTACAGTACTACATGGTCGGTGGTTGGTTGATTCTGCAGGTGTTGAGGGCTGACCATAAGTTGTATGCATATTAATAGCCACTTTGTTCAAGGGTCAACTGTAAATAAATATGTGTACCAATCTAAATATATAAACACACACATAAAGATAGAGAAATATTGTGTGTCTGCGTGTGAGGGTTAGTATACATGTATGTCTATTTTCCAGCTCTTTCCACCAAGAGGATCTAGAAGCAATGACTTTCCAACCATGATGAGCACACCAGATCTTCATTTTGAAACACCATCTCTTACAAGTAATTGATACCAAGTCAGTGGCTTTCATCAATGATACATCACTCTCATGTTTTCCTTTATCTACTTGGCCTTTTCTTCTTTTTGCAAATTCATCCTCCTCTACTCAGATATAAAGTGGATGTCCCAACGTTAGGATTCCTTACCCTCTGATTCTTTTTAACCTCACTGTACACTTCTTTCTTAAACAATCTCAACCATGCTCAAAGATGCAAAGCTAAAAGACTTGCAATTTCATATTTTCTGCTGCGATTTCTTATTGGAGCTTCATATCTACCTATACTTGAGATTTGAATTCCTTGCTTGCTCCTTAAACTTGTATGTCAGAAACTAGGCTCATAATCTAGCATTCTCTCCCATGGAAGTTTAAAATACATCCAGAATAGATAGCTAGTGGAAAGTTGCTATGTAATACAGGGAGCTCAGCCCTGTGGTCTGTGATGATCTAGAGGGGTGGAATGGGGGTGTGTGGGAGGGAGTTACTAACGGTAGGGGACATATATATATATATATATATATACTTGTAGTTGATTTGCATTGCTGTATGGCAGAAACTAACACAACATTATAAAGCATTTATCCCTCAATCAAAAATAAATAAAATATAAATTTAAAATTATTTTCCAAAGAGTCAAAATGAATCTTAATAAAATTAGAATAACTGTGAAATATATTCAGAAATTATTTGACACATTCTTCAAAAGTGGCACCTAATTCTACCTCATGTGGCTTGAACTTAGTGACTCACTTGTAATGAACAGTCTAAAATAGAAATGACAGTGTGTGGCCTCTGAGAATGGATCATATAAAGCAGTTCAGCTGCCTGCTTCCTTTTCCATCCTTGGGTCATTCATGCTTCGGAAGCCAACTACAATGCTGTCATGGAAAAGCCCGTGTGGCAGGGAAATGAGGCCTCCAGGCAACAGTTTATATGAGAAAGTTCAGAAATAGGTTCTCCAGCCTCAGTCAAGCCTTCAGATGAATGTGGTTTTGACCAACATCATGATTCCAATACCCTGAGCCAAAGTCACATAGATACTTCTAAATTCCTGATTCTCAGAAAGTGAGTGAACAAATATTTATGATTTTAACCACTAAGTTTGAGACAATCTATTCTGCAAAAATAGATAGTTAGTATATTCCATACCCTGCCCTCCTAATAAACGATCAGATTCCAGAGCTGCTTCTTTCCCTCCACTACAGAGAAAAACAGACATCACTCCTGACAGCTAACTCTATTACTCATTTCCCCAGTTAGAAATCCATTACTAAAACCAAGTGATTTAAACTCCTAGTAAGGTGAGGTGAAGTCGCTCAGTTGTGTCCAACTCTTTGAGACCCCTACTAGGCTTCTCTGTCCATGGGATTCTCCAGGCAAGAATACTGGAGTGGATTGCCATTTCCTTCTCCAGGGGATCTTCCCGACCCAGGGATCGAACCCAGGTCTCCTGCATTGGAGGCAGACGCTTTACCCTCTGAGCCACCAGGAAAGCCCTTTAAATAAGTCTCAGTTATGACCGCTTTTGTCTCATCTTTCACTACCTCCACGCTTGTCCAAACCACCACTGATTCTTACCTGTATAGCCCTGTAATCTCCTGAGCCTAGCACCCCCTGATACACTACTCACATTGCTATCAGGATGATTTTTTGTTTCTAAAAACACTCACTAATCACCAGCTCTAACCTAGAAACACTGGCATGGATCTCCAGACAGCCAGAGCTGTCCCCCACACACAAAATGCACTGACACAACACTTCCTTTTCCTAACCTGCCCATTGCTTCCTTCCCTGAACAGTCTGAAAGGCTAGCATCTGGGACTGGGAAAGTGGTCTTCGATCAGCTTGACTGTTATTGCTGATTTGGAGGGTTTTGCTTTTGTTCTTTAAATTTTCATATTCTCACGTTCCCTTTAAATGTAATACATACTCATGTTTTGAAAATTTGGAAAATGGATATGTTTTTTAAAGAGCTGGAAAAATCATCTTTAATTCTACCATCCTGAAAGTTTGGCTTATTTCCTCCAAACATCTACCCCACGCTTTTAAAATCTTACTAGGAACATTCTGTATATTAATGTAATTTTCTATTCCGTTTTTCTGCTTAAGGTTATAAGATTCTTTCCATATCATTAAAAACTCTATGTAAATATCATTTTAATAGCTGCTTAACATTCTACGATATTAGAAATTTCATTTTGAAATTTGTCTTCTTGCCCAATATTAAAACTAATTATTCTACTTTTGGGGAGACTAAGGGGTGGTGGGGGTCTGTCTCCATAGCTTGATGACACTTGGAGGCTGCTGTTTAAATATGTAACAAAATTGCATTTCTCTCTTCAGTGATGGCCTCAGTCCAAAAGGTACCAGCCAATCTGCTTGGCGGTTCCAGTACTTCCTAAAAGTATTTACTCCTGGAGGTTTCTAAAGCTAATGCACTCTTGGTTTTCTAGTGGATAAGCCAATAATGCCTTTAGGATGTCACTTAGGTCAGACACCCTAAGTAGAGGAAAGAGTAAAAAGACAAGAAGCCCCCCGAGGAGGCTGAGTTAACATATGCAAACATTCATATGGTCCCCCCCAAGCCCAATCCGAGCTGCATACTTTTTCTTTACAATGCACAGTAATTAGTAATCCATAATTTATGGCTCTAATTAAATCTTCCCTTTATCATGGAGAGAGGCTCACCCAAGCATGTCACTCTGACAAAGCTCTGGTACGTTGCTCCACTCAACCCCTGGATTTCCTTGCCGGGAACTCATTTCGCAAAGCCCATTAAGCTGGCGAAAGACCCGGAGCACCAGAGGCAGCATCCACCCCCCATTCTGCTTTATTTCATGAAGAACAGACGAAGAGAGAGCGAATCTGACTGTGCCATTTCACTGGACACGTCTCCTCTAAGAGGAGCCAGCGTAGCCCGTGTCTGCTTGAGAGTAAATAAGGTGTAACGGTGACCAGGGCATGTCACCAAGAGCAGACCCTCTGTAGTCCTGAGGCTTTGAGACGGGTCCTCAGGAAGGAGGGGAAGTGTGTCAGGAAATCAAGTGTCTTCCCACAACACTTCTCTGCGTATCATAGACACACCCAGCTCATCACTTGGTTGGTTACGTGAAACCCCAACGACTGCACTCTCTTGGAGCCTGCTGACCACATGTGAGTGTATCCTAGCCTTGCAGACCTTTCAGCAAGGCTGTAGCCCTGTGTAAGAACACACTTAGCATTGCTCAGTGACTAGATCCTGGACTGAGGAACCTGCTAATCTGAAGCGCCTTTTTATGTGACTTTAAACCCTACTAGTTCACATTTATCGAGAACTTATTATATACACCAGGGACTTGTGTGTGGGCGTTCTCAGTCACTTGGTCATGTCTGACCCCATGGACTGTAGCGAACCCATGGACTGAAGCCCGCCAGGCTCCTCTGTCTATGGGGATTCTCCAAGCAAGAATACTGGAGTGGGTTACCATGCCCTCTTCCAGGGGATCTTCCTGACCCAGGAATTGAACCCTTGTCTCCTGCATTGGCAGGCAGATTCTTTGCTAATGAGCCACCTGCGAAGCACCAGGGGCTTACTCATTCAGCTGGTGCTCATGGCAGCCCACCGAGGTAGGTACCATTGTCAAGCAGAGGGGACATAGTTAACCAGAGGGCCTGTGTTTTGTTCCCTACTGTGTCTCCCTTTCTGTATCTCCCTACTGTATCTGTACTTGCCGGGCACACAGTAGGTGACCAATATTTGCTGAGTGCACGGATACCTATTTTACACATCAGAAAACTGAGATGCAGAGCTTGTCAGTGGCAAAGTAAATGTCAGTTTCTTGTATTCTGATTTCAGAGTTCATACTGTTAAGCATCATTTAATGGTACATTCTTGACCTCTGCAGAAGTTCAATTTTATTTTCTTCTTTGCAGAAAGATAAATGTACAAAATGTCCTTAAAATATTTTTGAGTTCAAGGTGCAATGTAGACACCGGGTGTTAATTACCACCGGCATAGAAGTGGGGCATGAGACAGGTTTACGTGATGATTAATGATGGCACTGCCACCACTATTATTGAAATGATCATGGCCTGCCTGGAGAGGAGACTTTGCTTCCTCTTCAGCCTGAGCCACCCCCGAATATCCCAGGTCCCTTTCTTATGACAGGTTATGTCAAGCTTCAGACACTTTCACCTATAGTTCCAAACAAAATGATCCATCTCTACAGCCACAAGGACGAATGCCCTTTCTTATTTACCTTACCTTTGCTCCTTTGCCCTCTCGGGTTGGATTTAATTTCATTTCTTTCTGATCTACAGATTGATGAAAATCTCTCATCTTCTCCAAGCCTGCCTTAGCCCCAGACGGTGGCCTGGGCTGGCCACGCAAGAGTGCCTGAAGCCATAGCAGAAAGAGGCGTTATTTACATATTTATTAGAAATTCTGTCCTGCTGGCAAGAGACGCTCACTTCTGACTTTAATTCCGATAAGTAAACAACCCCATTGGCAAGGAAGAGGGGGGGAAAACAAACCAGAGTAGTTTGCACAAGATAATACAGTAAAGCAGAAAAATATCCGTCATGCAAACCATTTGCGGTGCAAAGGAAGTGAGAGAGAGAGGGAAAAAAAATCCATCTCCAAAGCCTAGCTTAGGTTAAATACTCCAAAAGAAATAATTACAAAGTAATTCAATTATATTTGGTATCAGTTGCCTCACAGGCCAGTGGAATGACAATTAATCCCAGGGTGTCCTTTTTTTTTTTTTTTTAATATTCTGTGGTTTGTTCAGAATTGCCCTCCAGCAGTTAGCCGTGCTCTGCAATCCTGTGGTTGCCTGTGTCTCTCTTTTTCCCCTCATCCATTCTGGCCTGGTAACGCCCCACACCAGGGAGCCCTACTGCCAAGCTCAACCTTCTCTGACCCTACTCTCAAACTGTCCAGCATCCTAACATTTTGCTTAGGTGTCCTTCTGCTTCTCCTTAATTATATTGTATTGTGAGAATTGCAACAGTGGGAGAGTTTAGTATCCTATGACTTTCTCCTAACATCCGAAATTGAGCCAACATCATCATCCCCGAGACAACACCGTGAATTAAATCCTTCTCAGCCTTGCATGTCTAGCTACCCTCAGAAAAAAATTGCATTTTAGAAACGTTAAAATGGACTGACTTTAATCCACAATAGCCATGGAAGCTAAGATACGGCTTAAATCCAGGCTGATGTTCTAACCTGAGCTTACTCTGCAGATAACATCACATAGAATTCTTTGCATTGCTATAGCTTCTTGCAGACAGGGATTGCAAGGTAGTTCACACACAGTAATAAGCTCCACAACCTTTCTTTGATGCTGCTCCCCGGCTCTAGGAAGGGTTCATGCATCAGAAAATGGGAATGACAGACAGAAAGGGACTGGCTCATACAACCACCCTCCTGGCAGTGGTGGAGAAATGAGAACTTAGGCAATCTGGACTGTAGTACTCAACCCTGATGATCAGGAGAATCATAATGCTTCTAAACTGCAAATGTACTTCTAAAAATGAAAACTAAAAAAATTGCAGTGAGACCAAGATGGTGATTTGTTCTACAGGAGAGGAAAATGCTCCACTTTTCCTCTATCCTCTGGGTTTTATGACATAAGGCCCTGCAAATTAGCTGACAAAAGACAGTGTAACAAGAGAAAAAGGAAGAGGAGTTTATTAACATTTGCAGCTTGCACACACTTGAGAGAAAATTAGTGATGAGTAACTCAAAGGCATGGTTAGCACTCAGGGCTTACTAGTGTCCAAACAAAGAGCAATAAATGTACAGAGAAGTGACAAAGAAAAGAAGTGATTTTAGGCTTTTAGGGGTGGGAAACTGTGGAAAGGTAAGCATAAGGGGGAAACTAATGGAAGACAGAGGCTGTTTAGGAAGATTTGTTACATGGCTGGCTCCAGTGCCCTCTCTGGGCTGATAAAAGTCTAGAGTTGTCTCCAATGACTAAGAATCATCCTGTCCTTCCTAGGAGAGAGTTCGCACTGTGTCTGGTTTTTTCTCAGTTGCTTCATCTCAGAATAATCCTTAAACTCTGGTGGCATATTTTGGAGTGTCATACTGTGAGCTAGTTTAGTTTTTCAGCAACCCCATTGATCAAAGGGCATATGAACACAACTTAGGGTGAAAATTATTTCTGCTATGAAACACACATGGCCTTCCTTCATAGTGATTCTTATATTTGTGAAAGAGATATGTCCCCAACAATGCAATATTGCCAAAATCTTGTGTTATAAACCAGACAAGTGGATTTATAGGTTGAAACAAAATACCACTGAATGCTAACTAAATCTGTGTCCAATAGTAATCATGACAGCTAATTCAATGCTTATTATGGGATGAGCGCTGCTCTGAAACCTTTATATGCATTGAGTTAACTTAATACTCCCAACAAATAACACAGATATTGATTCCATTTTCCAGATAGGTAATTGAGGCTCAGAGAGTTCAAGTAATTTTCCCAAGTTCACATAAGACTGTAAACAGTAGAGCTGCAATTCTAATTTAGGTCATTTGGCCACAAAATTCATGCTGAGTTTTTTCTAACCTGACAGTGAGCCTAAAATACACATCCAGGGATACATGGGGTGGGAGAGGAAGTGGGTTCAGATGGAGCTCAGATGAGAGAGTGAATGCAGAATCTTTAGTCTTTAGCATGAAGTGGCTCCAGTTCTTGGAAAAAATCTTTCCTGGACCTTCAAATTCCCTCACTTCCAACAGAAGAGAGCCAGTGACTTGAAATCCTTAGGACCATGGGTGCTGAATGGGACTGAATTCCTCTAGCACTTTCTAGTTGTATGACCTTGACTTCTTTGTGCCTCCATCCCATTTGTAAAATGCATGTAACAGCTACTGTCTCAAAAAATTATGGTGAAGATTGAGGTGATACATGTAACCCACCAACATGCATGCTAAGTCACATTAGTCCTGTCTGACTCTTTGTGACTCCATGGACTATAGCCCACCAGGCTCCTCTACTCATGGGATTCTCCAGGCAAGAATACTGGAGTGGGATGCCATGCCCTCCTTCAGGGGATCTTCCCAACACAAGGATCGAACCCATGTCTCTCATATCTCCTACACTGGTAGGTGCTTTCTCTATCACTAGCACCACCTGGGAAATCCAATCCATCAGAAAAGTGCTTATTTAATACTCATTATGCTCTGACTGATATGGTTCCTAATTATTTTACAAAGACCTCTAGAGTAGGTTTAGCTACCAGTTAATATGTCTTCTTTTATGTTCCTCAGAATTAGAGAAGCAAGAATCTTGGGGTGGTGGTGGGACATGACAGTGTGGCTTTCAGGGCTTCATTTCTTCTTGGCAACTCTAAATGGGCTTAATCAAATTTACCTGCATATCATACCTTGCTGCTGCTAAGTCACTTCAGTCATGTTCGACTCTGTGCGACCCCATAGATGGCAGCCCACCAGGCTCCCCCGTCCCTGGGATGCTCCAGGTGAGAAAGCTGGAGTGGGTTGCCATTTCCTTCTCCAATGCATGAAAGTGAAAAGTGAAAGTGAAGTCGCTCAGTCGTGTCTGACCCTCAGCGACCCCATGGACTGCAGCCTTCCAGGCTCCTCTGTCCATGGGATTTTCCAGGCAAGAGTACTGGAGTGGGGTGTCATTGCCTTCTCCGATATCATACCTTAAATACCCTTATTTTTTTTCAGCTTCAGCTCAGATCAGTTAAGTTGCTCAGTCCAGTTAAGTTGCTCAGTTATGTCTGACTCTTTGCTCCATGGACTGCAGCACGCCAGGCCTCCCTGTCCTTCACTGTCTCCTGGCGCTTGCTCAAACTTATGTCCATCGAGTCAGTGATGCCATCCAGCCATCTCATCCTCTGTTGTTCCCTTCCCCCCCCACCTTCAATCTTTCCCAGCATCAGGGTCTTTTCCAGTGAGTCAGCTCTTCACATCAGGTGGGCAAAGTATTGGACTTTCAGCTTCAGCATCAGTCCTTCCAATGAATATTCAGGACTGATCATCTTTAGGATGAACTGATTGGATGTTCTTGCAGTCCAAGGGACTCTCAGGAGTCTTCTCCAACACCACAGTTCAAAAGCATCAATTCTTTGGTGCTCAACTTTCTTTATAGTCCAACTCTCACATCCATACATGACTACTGGAAAAACCATAGCCTTGACTAGACGGACCTTTGTTGGCAAAGAAATGTCTCTGATTTTGAATATACTATCTAGGCTGGTCATAACTTTCCTTCCAAGGAGTAAGCGTCTTAATTTCATGGCTGCAGCCACCATCTGCAGTGATTTTGGAGCCCAAAAAATCAAAGTCTGACACTGTTTCCACTGTTTCCCCATCTATTTCCCATGAAGTGATGGGACCAGATGCCATGATCTTTGTTTTCTGAATGTTGAGCTTTAAGCCAACCTTTTCACTCTCCTCTTTCACTTTCATCAAGAGGCATTTTAGTTCCTCTTCACTTTCTGCCATAAGGGTGGTGTCATCTGCATATCTGAGGTTATTGATATTTCTCCCAGCAATCTTGATTCCAGCTTGTGTTTCTTCCAGCCCAGCGTTTCTCATGATGTACTCTGCATTGAAGTTAAATAAGCAGGGTGATGATATACAGCCTTGCCGTACTCCTTTTTGATTTGGAACCAGTCTGTCTTTCAGCTTATGTACAGGTTAACTCCTATATGAGGAACTGAGCCTATTATCATACAAGTGGAGAACATATTGAAGAGTCAAACTCCTGTGAGTGAAAAGCATCCATTGTCTCATGAGTGCTGGTGAGCAAAAACAAGCCAGTTTCTTCTCTTATAGAAGTTTTTTGTGTGTGTGTCTAGTGGCAGACAAACTAATACTTGATAGTGGCACAAACATAGGCAAAGTTACAGCTGTGATGAATATTACAAGATAACACAACAGAAGATGGGGATAACACCATTCATGGAAGAAAGAGTAGCATGTACAAAATGATGGGAGCAAGATGAAATCCGTGGAAGACAGCCAGTGTCGCAGAGTGCAGGCAGAAGGGGAGGGGAAATTTGGAAAAGATAAAACACTCTAGGTATAAGTAGAAGCCAGCCCACAAAGATTCCCATCCTTGTCTTGTGAGCAAAGGTTGAAGTAAGGATGACATACCACATTTTCCTTTCATTCCACCTCTTTTAATCTAGTCTCCATAACATTAATAGGCAGCCATTTAAATAACCAGTTAAAAAAGTGATATTCCCCCAGTGCCTGCAGGTCCTTCACAAGTTCCTTTGTTTATTTATTCATTCTTTCATCACCTGTTATTGAGCACCTGCTTCATGTGAGACTTCTTTGTTAGAGAACTTATGAAGATGATTAAATATACGCAGTCCAGGGGGGAAGCCAGGTTAAAAAGATAAATTATGATAAAGTGTGATGAGAGCTAAGAGAGGAACTACCAGAAGAAGTTGGGATAACTGAAAAGTGCTAAGTCCTGTGCTGGAAAAGGGAAAACCTCATGGGAAGAAATAGCTGGGTTGGTCCTTTGATGATTAATATGAGTTTATCAGGAAGAAAAAAATACAAAAAAGACATCAATTCACACATATCCTTCAATTTAGACCCTATGAAGTTTAATGAAAATATCAAGAAAAGATTTTAAAAGAGTGCCCTCTAAATATTGAAAGCCCTCAACTCACCAACGGATTGTATTTCAATAGTTTGTAAGGAAGTTTGTAGAATTCAAAGCACAGCTAAATGCTTTCCCACAGGAACAACATTATCACAGGATTCCAGATGCCCAGGTCAACCTGGAGTCACTGGTTTAAATATATATATGTTTATCACATTCAGTTCAGTTCAGTTCAGTTCAGTAGCTGAGTCCTGTCCGACTCTTTGCGACTCCAGGAATCGCAGCACGCCAGGCCTCCCTGTCCATCACCAACTCCCGGAGTTCACTCAAACTCATGCCCATCAAGTCGGTGATGCCATCCAGCCATCTCATCCTCTGTCGTCCCCTNAGTATCTATCCATAACATGGGAAAATTGATGAAATATCACTTTCCATATTCCTCCTTGTGTGTACTCCCTCTACGGCTCCTCTCACTTGCTGACTCTGATGAAACCAGCTGCCAAGATGTGAGATACCAATTGGAGAGACTCACATGGCAAGGACCCAAGAGGGGCCACCAGCCAACAACCATCAAGGAACCAAGGCCCTCAGTGCAAAAACCCATGAAGAACTGAATCTTGCCAGCAACCTTGTGAAACAGCTTGGAAGCCAGTCTCTCCCTGCTCAAGCCCACGGGTGAGACGGTAGAGCAGCTGACATCTTTCTTGCAGACTTACAAAGCACTTTGAGCTAAGCTGTGCCCCATTTCCTGACCTATAGAAACTATGAAACAATAAATGCTTTTATTTAAAGTCACTAAGTTCTGGGTTAATTTGTTATACAGCAAGACAATTAACACCATAATAGGTTCATTCTATGAAATTTAGATGTAAAGTATATAAATTTATATTTGATAAAGTATAACGTGTAAGCAGGGTACATCATGAGAAATGATGGGCTGGAAGAACCACAAGCTGGAATCAAGATTGCCGGGATAAATATCAATAACCTCAGATATGCAGATGACACCACCCTTATGGCAGAAAATGAAGAGGAACTAAAAAGCCTCTTGATGAAAGTGAAAGAGGAGAATGAAAAGGTTGGCTTAAAGCTCAACATTCAGAAAACAAAGATCATGGCATCCAGTCCCATCACTTCATGGGAAATCGATGGGGAAATGGTAGAAACAGTGTCAGACTTTGTTTTTCTAGGCTCCAAAATCACTGCAGATGGTGACTGCAGCCATGAAATTAAAAGACACTTACTCCTTGGAAGGAAAGTTATGACCAACATAGATAGCATATTGAAAAGCAGAGACATTACTTTGCCGACTAAGGTCCGTCTAGTCAAGGCTATGGTTTTCCTGTGGTCATGTATGGATGTGAGAGTTGTACTGTGAAAAAGGCTGAGCACTGAAGAATTGATGCTTTTGAACTGTGGTGTTGGAGAAGACTCTTGAGGGTCCCTTGGACTGCAAGGAGATCCAACCAGTCCATTCTGAAGAAGATTAACCGTGGGATTTCTTTGGAAGAAAGAAAAGCTGAAGCTAAAGCTGAAGCTCCAGTACTTTGGACACCTGCTGCGAAGAGCTGACTCATTGGAAAAGACTGTGATGCTGGGAGAGATTGGGGGCATGAGGAGAAGGGGACGACCCAGGATGAGATGGCTGCATGGTGTCATGGACTCAATGGATGCGAGTCTGAGTGAACTCCGGGAGTTGGTGATGGACAGGGAGGCCTGGCGTGCTGCGATTCATGGGCTCGCAAAGAGTCGGACACGACTGAGCAACTGAACTGAACTGAACTGATCTAGGTTGGTCATAAGTTTCCTTCCAAGGAGTAAGCGGCTTTTAATTTCATGGCTGCAGTCACCATCTGCAGTGATTCTGGAGCCCCCCAAAATAAAGTCTGACACTGTTTCCACTGTTTCCCCATCTATTTGCCATGAAATGATGGGACTAGATGCCATGATCTTCATTTTCTGAATGTTGAGCTTTAAGCCAACCTTTTCACTCTCCTCTTTCACTTTCATCAGGAGGCTTTTTAGTTCCTCTTCATTTTCTGCCATAAGGGTGGTGTCATCTGCATATCTGAGGTTATTGATATTTATCCCGGCAATCTTGATTCCAGCTTGTGGTTCTTCCAGCCCATCATTTCTCATGATGTACCCTGCTTACACGTTATACTTTATCAAATATAAATTTATATACTTTACATCTAAATTTCATAGAATGAACCTATTATGGTGTTAATTGTCTTGCTGTATAACAAATTAACCCAGAACTTAGTGACTTTAAATAAAAGCATTTATTGTTTCATAGTTTCTATAGGTCAGGAAATGGGGCACAGCTTAGCTCAAAGTGCTTTGTAAGTCTGCAAGAAAGATGTCAGCTGCTCTACCGTCTCACCCGTGGGCTTGAGCAGGGAGAGACTGGCTTCCAAGCTGTTTCACAAGGTTGCTGGCAAGATTCAGTTCTTCATGGGTTTTTGCACTGAGGGCCTTGGTTCCTTGATGGTTGTTGGCTGGTGGCCCCTCTTGGGTCCTTGCCATGTGAGTCTCTCCAATTGGTATCTCACATCTTGGCAGCTGGTTTCATCAGAGTCAGCAAGTGAGAGGAGCCGTAGAGGGAGTACACACAAGGAGGAATATGGAAAATGATATTTCATCAATTTTCCCATGTTATGGATAGATACTTTTTAGAAGCAGGACTGAGTTCAGTTCACATACAGCAAAGGTAATCACCTAAGGATGTGAGCAACAGGGGGCAGGGATCATTAGGAGTGATTTAGAAACGAACTTCTCTCTCTCTCTTTCTCCTTCTCTATCTATATTTCTATCTTTTTATCTCTACTGTCTATTACCTATATTTACATATCTCTCCATGTCACTCTCTCTAGACATTTATCTATGTATGTATGATATTTGTTTCCAGTAGAATGATTTATTAAATGATTTTGCTGAAGCCTGTTGCCAAAGAGGGGCTCCCCAGGTGACTCAGGGGTAAAGAATCTACCTGCGAAGCAGGAGACACAAGAGATGTGGGTTTGATCCCTGGGTTGGAAGATCTCCCGGAGAAGGGATTGGCAACCCACTCCAGTATTCATGCTTGGGAAATCCCACGGACAGAGGAGACTGGCTGGCCAGAGTCCACAGACTCATAAAGTGTCATGACTTCCTGACCAAAACACCATCACGCTGTCCAAAGTAGACATGAGTATTCCTACAGTGATAAGACAGGAGAATGTGGAGGCCTGGCCTGTAGGGCTCTGCAGATACAATCTAAAAACTCCTGAACAGTTGAATTACTAGTACTCCCAAGGAAAATAAGAGGAGAATAATGGGTGTCACTGTGACACAAAGATAATTAAAAAAATAATTAAATTGAAATTATTTAATCCAACATATTTACAAAGACACAAAGAGAATAATGATCAATAGAATCTCAAGAATTACATAACTGCTTAAATGGTTGATTTAATTTTTAAATGTCATTTTAAACTATAAAGTGTGCAACAGNTAATGATCAATAGAATCTCAAGAATTACATAACTGCTTAAATGGTTGATTTAATTTTTAAATGTCATTTTAAACTATAAAGTGTGCAACAGATTTACAGAATCTTTCAGTCTCAAATAAGTGAACATATTTTTCATCTTAAAAAAAGACAGCATTCATTCCATGTTTGTTAAAACTCAGAGTTGGTCCCAAAAGAAAAGAAATGAAAGAAGGCAAAGTGATTGTCTGAGGAGGCTTTACAAATAGCTTAGGAAAGAAGAGAAGGGAAAGGCAAGGGAGAAAAGAAAGATATACCCAACTAAATGCAGAATTCGAGAATAGCAAGGAAAGATAAGGAAGTCTTCTTAAACGAACAATGCAAAGAAATAGAGGAAAACAATAGAATGGGAAAGGCTAGCAATCTCTTCAAAAAGAATTGAAGATATCAAGGGACTATTTCATGTAAGAATGGGCTGGATAAAGGACAGAAACTGTAAGGACCTAACAGAAGCAGAAGAGATTAAGAAGAGGTGGCAAGAATACATGGAAAAACTATGCAAAAAAGGTCTTAATGGCTCCTATAACCTATAACCATGACAGCGTCATCACTCACCTAGAGCCAGATGTCCTGCAGTGTGAAGTCTGAACAAAGCTAGCGGAGGTGATGGAATTCCAGTTGAGCTATGTCAAATCCTAAATGATGATGCTGTTGAAGCTCTGCACTCAACATGTCAATAAATTTGGAAAACTCAGCAGTGGCCACAGGACCAGAAAAGGTCAAATTTCATTCCAGTTCCAAAGAAGAGCAATGCCGAAGGATGTTCAAACTGCTGTACAATTGCCCTCATTCACATGCTAGCAAGAGCAAGGTAATGCTCAAAATCCTTCAAGCTAGGCTTCAGCGGTATGTGAACTGAGCGGTTCCAGATGTACAAGCTGGGTTTAGAAAAGGTAGAGGGACCAGGGATCAAACTGCCAAACTTTGCTGGATCATAGAGAAAGCAAGGGGATTACAGAAAAAAACATCTACTTTTGCTTCACTGACTGTCTGAAAATCTTTGACTGTGTGGATCACAACAAACTGGAAAATTCTTAAACAGATGGGACTACCAGACCACCTTACCCTTCTCCTGAGAAACATGTATACAGATCAAGAATCAACAGTTTGAAGCAGATTGGTTCAAAATTGGAAGAGAAGTATGACAAGGTTGTATATTGTCATTTTGCTTATTTAACATACATGCAGAGTACCTCAGGTGAAATGCTGGGCTGGATGAAGCACAAGCTGGAATCAAGATTGCAGGGAAAAATATCAACAACCTCAAATATGCAAATGATTCCACTCTAATGGCATAAAATAAAGAGGAACTAAAGACCCTCTTGATGAGGGTGAAAGAGGAGAGTGAAAAAGGTGGCTTGAAACTCAACATTAAAAAAGCCAAGATCACGACATCCCATTCCATCACTTCATGGTAAAGAGAAGGTGAAAAAGTGGAAGCAGTGACAGATTTTATTTTCCTGGGCTCCAAAATCACTGTGGATGGTGACTGCTGCCATGAAATTAAAAAATGCTTGCTCCTAGGAAGGAAAGCTATGACAAACCTAGACAGCATATTAAAAAGCAGAGAAATCACTTTGCTGACAAGAGTCCAAACGGTCAAAGCCACGGATCTTCTAATAGTCATGTACAGATGTGAGAGTTGGACCATAAGGAAGACTGAGCACCAAATAATTGATGCTTTCTGATTGTGGTGCTGGAGCAGACTCTGGAGAGGCCCTTGGACAACAGTAAGATCAGACCAGTCAATCCTAAAGGAAATCAGCCCTGAATACTCCCTGCAAGGACTGATGCTGAAGCTGAAGCTCCAGTACTTTGGCCACCTGATGCAAACAGCTGATTCATTGGAAAAGACCCTGATTCTGGGAAAGACTGAAGGCAAAAAGAGAAAGGGGGCGATAGAAAGTGATATGGTTAGATAGCATCACCAACTCAGTGGACATGAATTTGAGCAAACTCTGAGAGGTCGTAAAGGACAGGGAAGCCTGGCTGCTGCAGTCCATGGGGTTGCAAAGAGTCAGTCACAACTCTGCAACTGAACAGCAACAGTGGGCTTCCCAGGTGGCATTAGTGCTAAAGAATCTGTCTGCCACTGCAGGAGACACAAGAGATCTGGGTTCAATCCCTGGGTCAGGAAGATCCCTTGGAGCAGGGCATGACAACCCAATACCTACAGTATTCTTGCCTGGAGAATTCCATGGACAGAGGAGCTTGACAGGCCACAGTCCGCAGGGTGGCAAAGAGCTGGACATAATTGAAGTGACAGAACATGCAAGCGTGGCAGTATTAGAATATTTTGATTTTGACCATATATTTACCTTTACCAGTGAATATTCTTTCATAACTTTTCATGTTATGAATTAGTGTCCTCTCATTTCAATATAAAGAATTCCCTTTAGCATTTCTTATAAGGCAAGTATAATATAATACATTCCTTTCGCTTTGGCTTGTCTGAGAAGGTCTCTATCTCTGCTGGAAGGACAGCCTTGCTGACTAATGTGTTCTTGGTTGGTGGTTTTTTCTTTGGGCACTTTGACTATATTATATCACTCTTAGGCTTCAAGGATTCTGCTGAGGAATTTACTTAAAGCCTTAATAGGTTTTCTTTGTAAGTGATGAGTCTTTTTTCTTTCATTGCTTTCAAAATTTTGTTTGTCTTTGACTTTTGAGAGAGAGAGATTATGTCTCTCCATGAAAATCTCTTTGGATTGAATATTTGGGAGTCATAAAGCTTTATGTATGCCTTGTCTGTCCTCTGATTTGGGAAATTTTCAACCATTATTTCTTTAAATAAGTTTTCTTTGTTTGTTTCCTGAGACTTCCAGAATCTGAATAGTGTTTCACTTGACAGTATCTCATAATTCATGTAGGCTTTCTTTACTTTTGTTTAACTTTTATTTTTTTCTTCTCTGTCTGTATAATATCAAGTGATCTGTCTTCCAATTCACAGGTTTTTTTTTTTTTTTTTTTCTCCTGCTCAAATGAACCCGCTGTTGAAACTCTCTGTTGAATTTTTTCATTTTGTCATATTCTTCACCTCCAGAATTTCTATTTGGTGCTTTTTTTTACCATTTATATTTTTGTTGAGTTTCTTGTTTTGTGGGTGCATTCTTTTCCTAGGTTCCTTGAATGTGTTCTCAATCTGTATTCTCTTGAATCTCACTGACATTTTTAAAAATAGTTATTTTGAATTATTTTTCAGGTAACACACAGATTTCCATTTTGGGGGGCAGGTGCTGAAACGCTATATATTCCTTTGGTGATGTAATGTTTTCTTGTGTTTTGCATTCTAAGAGTTTTGCACTGATTCCTATACATCTGAAGACCCAGTTGCCTCCTCCCCTTTTCAGACTGGCATCGCTGGGGGAAGACTTCCACCTGACTGTGGCTGGAAGTGCTGGCTGGGTGGGGTGCAATGTCTCTCGCTCTTGGGAGGGCACACCAGCATAATCTATTTGCGGCCTCATCAACTGAAATTAATGTTGGTGAAGAATGTCGAGTTCTTCAGTGGCAAGACTGCAGAAGCCCCATCAGTGGGTGGCAGCTAGAGCTACAGGGGTCTTTGAGGCAAAGGCTTCTGAGGATGTCTGGTAATCCTTTGTGCCTGTGGGAGGAAGTTCCAGCTGAGGGAATCTCTTGGGTCAGGTCTAGCACACTGGTGCTCAGAGCCGCAGCAGAGCCAGGGGCTGGAGTCAAGTCACATAGACCTACCGCTGAGCTGGGTTTGGGGGTCCAGCTGCTGCAGCGGGGACACTAGCGTCTGGGACTGAGTCTCGGGCTCGCTGCCCTGAGTCGGGCCCGGGGTTAGTGGGCGGAGAAGCAGAGGGGCATATGGGCCCTGGGGTGACTAAGTGCAGTACTCACTGGGGACCAGAGCCCTCTGGCAGCAGCCGCCCCTGGGGAAACAGTCAGCCCCAACCCTGGCCCCAGCTGTCGAGGAGCATCAGGGCAGCCCAGAGGTGGCGGCATGAAGCTGCGATTTAGGGTCAAGGGGAAGTTCCAGATCAACAGCAGTGTGAACCCAAGGATGGCTCATTGAAACTGTGGGTTGGGACCCAGAGGGCAGGCTACAGAGAAGTAGTACAGCCCTGGTTATGGTGGGGAAAAGGCCCCACTTAGGACCCATGCTCAGGGCGTAGAGTAGCAGCGGCTCAGCCCCAGTAATGATGGGTCAAAGCTGGGACTTGGGACCTGAGGGCAGCGTGCAGAGCATCAGAAGCTCTGGCAAGGCGCTAGAGTACCCTGATTCCAGATTGTGGAGCACAGCAGAGGCTGGGGAGCCTGGGGACAAGTCTCACCTCTGTGATAGCTTCATCCCTGGGGAAGAGATGCAGCAGTTGTAATGCTGGGCAGTTCTGCCAGCTAGGGTCAGCGCCGGTGAGGACTGGGGGTCCTCAGGAGCAAAGGCTGCAGATATCCAAGGTGGGTTAATAGCGCTCCTTTTCCCCGTGGAGGGAGAAGCTGACAAGGGTCCTTCTTGGCGTTGGGCTTCTCTCGACCAGGGCTTTGGGTGACAGAAGTGAAATATTTCCTTTGTTTTCCTACGTGATCATCCTCAAGTTTTGAGCTCCACAGGATTTCTGCTGCTTCTTCCTGGTAGTCCAGAGCTTCCTCAGGGCTATCTTTATTGGGTTTGTGGTTGTTTAGTTATTGTTTTGCTGACTTGTGGAAGGAATGAGCAATGGAGTTCCCTAGCCCTCTGTCTTGCTGACATCACACCTCAGTTCATTTATGATCCTTTCCTTTGCTCACTTAGCCTCTCCCATAGCAATACTTTTACATGGTTAACTTCTCCTAAGACTCAATGATCTGTTTTTTTGTTTGTTTGTTTTTGTTTTTTTGGGGGGTAACCTCTTTGCCAGCAATGAAGTTATCTTACTAATTGTGATTTGTATTGAGTCTGGTCTAAAGAAATAGTTGTAGGATATTCAGAAGGTAGCACAATATGGTAGATACAAAACCAGGCTGTGGGTTTCAATTGCAGCTTTACCACCCAGCAGTTGTATGACTTGTGTAAGATAAGTCTCTAAGTCTCATTTCCCATGTCTTTACAGCGGTGAAATAAATAGTTATTATTTCAAAGAGTTGTTGTGAAGTTGAATGAAGACCACATATGTGAAGCATCTTGCAAGTGCTAGGTACAGATATAGTTGACATTTAGCTATTATTATCCCATTGTCATATCATTATCATCATCAATCACAATGTCAAACAGATGAAAATGTGGAAGGAGAGTTACAATGACACATTATTTTATATTCTTAAATGTATAATTTTTTTTTTTTTCAAAAAGTGTGGCACAAGGGAATAATTCACTTGGTAAACCTGATGTTCTTTTAGGCCCCGTGAGCCAAGGATCATTAAAAATAAAGGCTTTATATTTGAACCAAAGACCAGAAGGAAAAGTAGATGAGATTCTACCCTGGCCTAGGGAAGGGGAAAGGAGCACTTCAGTCACAAACCTGTGTTTTGTAAAAGAAAAAAGAAAATCTTTGTAGCGTGAGTGTAAGTATCTGTAGCTCAGGTCCCAGGAGGCCCCAATTACTGGGTCTCTGGGAGGGAGACAGAGGTGTCAGAGGGCTGATGGAAAACAAGCTCTCAGAGGCTGTTTCCAAAACCTGCTCAGATGGAGCCAGACTCGAATGAAAAGCAGGTGATGTTTACCACCTGGGGCCTGACAGGGTGCTCCAGAGAGCCCGAGGGCCAGCGCCGGGGGTCTGAAGACGGTCAGGAGTTTCTGGAGGAAAGTGTGGAGGGAGGAGGAGAAGGCAATGGCACCCCACTCCAGTAATCTTGCCTGGAAAATCCCATGGATTGGAGGAGCCTGGTGGGCTGCCGTCTATGGGGTCGCACAGAGTTGGACACGACTGAAGTGACTTAGCAGCAGCAGCAGCAGTGGAGGGAGGAAAATGTGTTTTTCTCCTGCACCTCCCAGAGGCTCAGTGTATTACTCCAGACACATCGATTTCCTGCATGTTCTTACTCAGGGGTCGAAGGCCTCTGGGAGAGAGAGACAAACACGGTGAACAAGGAGAAAAATGCGATCCGCACACTGGCTGACTTCACACCGCATCAGGAGCAGATCTCTGAGGACACGGGCCACACCAGAGCCACAGGGGATCAGCCTTTTCAAAGACCGTGTCTGCTAATTGGGCTTCACGTGGGCCATCCGGAGCCCTAAGCGTCTCATCACCACCGTTTCTCACCATTTCTCTGTTCCCCAGAGTTCTGCCAGAGAGAGAGAGAACCCCGCTGAAAAGCTTGGTGCATTCCAGAGTAGGGAGGGAGGAGGCTGGATAAAAGCGAGGTGGGATTTCTTGGCTGAAATAAATTTTCAATTTCCTGGTGAATCTGGATTTCACAGACTTTCCCTGGGGCCTGTTACTTGGGAGAATCAAAACTCTGCTGTCATTTCAAACAGTGGAAATTCATAGATTGTCAGTCTACCTCTTTTTGGGAGAGCATGTGTCCCCAGGAATGTTTAACTAGAAGAGAGGATTACAAGAATGCTCTGGGGAAGGTGAACCCTGTCCTCACTTTTTCAGTCACAGAGTACACATTTTCCAGACATAGTAGAGAGCAAGTTTTCTTAACTCCCTGGCTTAACATCGCTTCTCAGTAGGTGCTCAATAAATAACTATTGAATGAATGAATGACTTTGATGATCTGCTACATGCAGGATAGCTTTCAAGGACTGAAAAGCAGTTAAGATTAATAAAAAGAAACTCCTAGTCAAAATGGTGGGCTAAGCAGAAATAGAAAACATCTTATATGGCTCCAAACATATAGAAGTGCTGAATGAGAGAGAACACAAATCTTCCTTAGAAGTACATAGCTGAAATGGAAAGCACGAAAGGGAAAAAAATCACAAAGTCCTAGAAATGAAAAGGAAACTAACTCAAAGCCCCAGTTGTAGAACGACATTTGCTGTGGGGATAAATGAACCAAACACGCACCTAAGGGGGATGGGTACTACCAAGCCAAAGTAGAACCAGCCTGTGATGCAGCAGTCATGAGAGGGTACAGGGGCGTGGGGGCGGGGAGTTCAGAGCTAAAGCATTCTACATATTTCATGTGCTAAATAGTACAATAGAGATATTGATGAGACTTAGATTTGGTAACTTAGTGCATTAAAGCTATAAAGCTAAAGGCCTCCTCCCACTTCAAAAAAAAAAAAAAGGAAATGGAATATTCAGACTTAAAATCAGTAGAAAAAGAGACAGAGAACGTGAAAAAAATGCAGCCATTTCAACAAGAAAAAGTATAGTAAATAGAGAATGTCAAATAAGAGGATGTACACAGGCGTACATACATAGATCAGAATCTGAATGAATTATGTAAGTGTTAGTCACTCAGTCATGTCCGACTCTTTTTGTGACCTCATGGACTGTAGCCTGCCAAGCTCCTCTGTCTTTTGGGTTCTCCAGGCAAGAATACTGGAGTAGGTTGCCATGCCATCCTCCAGGGGGAAATCATAATTATAAGGAGAGAATCTGGGGACTATTGCTGTGTTCCATTGGCTGCTCTGGATAAAGATACATTAAAACTGAGTGATTCACTAGTGATTTAAAGCAAGAATGAAAGCTAAAAGGCCTCCTTGTAAGTATACAAGGAGACTTGCCTGTCCTGCAGCAGGATGGCAGAGAAATCTCAAGACAAGAAGCATACCCAAGACTTAACTGCAAGCATAACCAAGCTCTAAAGAGATTAAGCTTCTGACCCAGGTAAGTCTGTTACGCCATGGTCAAGGCTCTAGTTGGGACCTGTGATACAGGGGCATCCAGGTTGATGCGTCTGAAAGTCTTGACTTTCCAGACACATCTGAGCTCGGGGAGCCTTCAGATGCAAAGATCTAGCACTTCCCCTTTCTTAAAGGTGATGCAGAAACATATGTAGGTTCCACTCTGTTCCCAGGATCTGTCCGTATCACTCTCCAGGTCAGTAGGCCAATAAGCAGGATTAAGTCAAAACATAACCTGTCTGTACTAGGTATACTCGAATCCACTAGGGAGCAGAAGGGACTAAACCCTCCCGTAGAACTTTAAGACCTACTAGCATATACCAGGCGGAGAAGGCAATGGCAACCCACTCCAGTGTTCTTGCCTGGAAAATCCCATGGACGGGGGAGCCTGGTGGGCTGCAGTCCACAGGGTCGCAGAGTCAGACACGACTGAGTGACTTCCCTTTCACTTTTCACTTTCATGCATTGGAGAGGGAAATGGCAACCCACTCCAGTGTTCTTGCCTGGAGAATCCCAGGGACGGAGGAGCCTGGTGAGCTGCCGTCTATGGGGTCATACAGAGTCGGACACGACTGAGGTGACTTAGCAGCAGCAGCAGCAGCAGCATATACCAATAAGAGCTAAATACTTGGGAATGCATTCTGAAGCTGCTAGACTGAGAAAAAAGGAATATAAATATGGATGAACGAGACTATCAGTATAGGAGCTTATGCTACAGAAATGCAAATATTAAGGCATTGACTCTGGAGAGGACCTCAGAAAACGCTGTGAACAAGTGCCTAGAAACTTGGGAAAAGTGATTCTACGTTGTTGTTCTTGTTACTGTTCAGGCACCCAGTTGTGTCTTTGCGACCCCACAGACCCCATGATTCTACATTAAGTAAAGAACAAAAGCTGGAACAGTCATGAAAGGAAGTGGATAAAAAGAAATTGAAAGGCTTAGAAAGTTAGAGTAGATATACCGTGTCAGACCAGAAACCTGTTAGATGACTAGGGCTCGTAAGAGGGCTGAGAGGACTCATCACTTACTAGAACGTAAGGAAGACTCTACAGAGAAAAGCAGCAGCATCAGTAGCAGGCTTAGTCAGGCTCCTCCATTACAAGTCAGGGCCGATGACAGGAAAAGCCACTACTTTAGCAGACTCATTAATTACAGCAAAGGATATCCCTAAAACACTGACTGTAAACAACAGAGGCTAGGTGGCAGAATTTTATACTCAGAAGCCAGATACGCAGTTATTATCAATGCAATAAGCGAAAAGGTTGGAAGAACAGCCAGGGATCCTGATGTTCAGAGAGTTATAGGCAAGGTTAAAAGAGTGCGGCATCCATGGGGGCAAACTAAATGGGTACCAGCACGAGAAATATTTTATCTGTAAAATTAAAAGCAAATTGAGGGTTATGATCAGAAGGCTAAGAGCAATCATTCTAATAAAAGTTGTAATCCTCTGTATAATATCCAGTGTTCAGACCCAAGCCCATTGACTAAAGAAGAGACTGGTTCAGAAGGAGGCCCCTGCAATATCATGATAAATATACATGGCAATGATTTCCTCAGATCTTTCCCAAAGGGATCTGCTACCATTTATTGGGTTAATATGAAAAGAGGAATATCTGTTTTGAGGATTGTTCATTCAGTGTTCAAGCAGATATTGAAGCAAAATCCATTTCCAGTGGAAAAAGTCAAGTGGAAGACAATAAAGCTACCTCATCTCCCACCCTTAGTTCAAGACAGCAAATTAGGAGTGAAAGTGACAGTCGCTCAGTTGTGTCCGACTCTTTGTGACCCCACGGACGATATGGTCCATGGAATTCCCAGGCCAGAATACTAGAGTGGGCAGCATTTCCCTTCTCCAGGGATCTTCCCAAACCAGGGAGGGAACAGAGGTCTCCCACATTGCAGGAAAATTCTTTCCCAGCTAAGCCAAAGAAAGCCCAGTTAATTAGAAGAGAAATCATATTTGAATAGGAATGGATGAAATTAGTATTATCTTTAAAATCCATTAAAGGATGCAGAGTAAATGATTCCCATCAATCACCGTTTTACTCAGCAATCTGCACTCTACAAAAACAAGGCATATCCTGAACCATTATAGTGAATTACTGCAATCACAGCCGGGCATTAAGTCCAGTAGCAGATGTGGTATCTTTACTAGAACAGATTGACATGGCATTAGATATATGGTACACAGTCATTCATTTGGCAGACACATTCTTTTCCATCCCCAGGAAAAGAAAAAAAGAAGGAATTTTCATTTACTGAAAAAGGACAACAGAATACACGTAAAGCTTATTCTAGGGCTGGGTTAACACTTCTGTCCCATCAAAACATAGCTTGAAGAGATGCAGATTATCTGGCTATTCACACAGAATATCACATTTGTTCTTGATACTGATGCTAATGGAACCATATGAGCTGAAAGCAGATATGAGTTGGGGCCTTTGTTAAGAGGCACGTGTTTCAGAAAGTTGGAGACAAACGTTATGAAGATCCAGGGTCTGTCACATTGGTCAGATTTTGGTTGTCTAGTGTTTCTGGCCTGCTAAGAATCACCCCTCCCTCCAATAAAGAACAAACTAATGAAAGCATGAAGAAGGAAGTAAAAAAAAAGAAGGAAGTAAAATGCCCAGCAGTCTTCTTGGAGTGCTAGGGGCAGCACATTCCACACCTGGGAAGCACATGTGGACCACTAGTTGGGTAAGATGACATGGGGTAAGATGACATGACAAGACCTTTTAGAACTAGCACCCCCAGATGATGTCCTTTTCATTATAGGGGACTGGAATGCAAAAGTAGGAAGTCAAGAAACACCTGGAGTAACAGGCAAATTTGGCCTTGGAATGCGGAATGAAGCAGGGCAAAGTCTAATAGAGTTTTGCCAAGAGAACGCACTGGTCATAGCAAACACCCTCTTCCAACAACACAAGACAAGACTCCACACATGGACATCACCAGATGGTCAACACCGAATTCATATTGATTATATTCTTTGCAGCCATAGATGGAGGAGCTCTATACAGTCAGCAAAAACAAGACTGGGAGCTGACTGTGGCTCAGATCATGAACTCCTTATTGGCAAATTCAGACTTAAAATGAAGAAAGTAGGGAAAACCACTAGACCATTTATATGACCTAAATCAAATCCCTTATGATTATACAGTGGAAGTGAGAAATAGATTTAAGGGACTAGATCTGATAGAGTGCCTGATGAACTATGGACAGAGGTTCGTGACATTGTACTGGAGACAGGGATCAAGACTATCCCCAGGAAAAAGAAATGCAAAAAAGCAAAATGGCTGTCTGGGGAGGCCTTACAAATAGCTGTGAAAAGAAGAGAAGCAAAAAGCAAAGGAGAAAAGGAAAGATATAAGTATCTGAATGCAGAGTTCCAAAGAATAGCAAGGAGAGATAAGAAAGCCTTCCTCAGCGATCAATGCAAAGAAATAGAGGAAAACAACAGAATGGGAAGACTAGAGATCTCTTCAAGAAATTAGAGATTCCAAGGGAACATTTTATTCAAAGATGGGCTCAATAAAGGACAGAAATGGTATGGGCCTGACAGAAGCAGATGGTATTAAGAAGAGGTGGCAAGAATACACAGGAGAACTATATAAAAAAGAGCTTCATGACCCAGATAATCACGATGGTGTGATCACTCACCCAGAGCCAGACATCCTGGAATGTGAAGTCAAGTGGGCCTTGGAAAGCATCACTACAAACAAAGCTGGTGGAAGTGATGGAATTCCAGTTGAGCTGTTTCAAATCCTGAAAGATGATGCTGTGAAAGTGCTGCACTCAATATGCCAGCAAACTTGGAAAACTCAGCAGTGCCCACAGGGCTGGAAAAGATCAGTTTTCATTCCAATCCCAAAGAAAGGCAATGCAAAAGAATGCTCAAACTACCGCACAATTGCATTCATCTCACATGCTAGTAAAGTAATGCTCAAAATTCTCCAAGCCAGTCTTCAGCAATATGTGAACCGTGAACTTCCAGATGTTCAAGCTAGTTTTAGAAAAGGCAGAGGAACCAGAGATCAAATTGCCAGCATCTGCTGGATCATGAAAAAAGCAAGAGAGTTCCAGAAAAACATCTATTTCTGCTTTATTGACTATGCCAAAGCCTTTGACTGTGTGCATCACAATAAACTGTGGAAAATTCTTCAAGATATGGGAATACCAGACCACCTCTTGAGAAACCTATATGCAGGTCAGGAAGTAACAGTTAGAACAGGACATGGAACAACAGACTGGTTCCAAATAGGAAAAGGAGTACGTCAAGTCTGTATATTGTCACCCTACTTATTTAACTTATATACAGAGTGCATCATGAGAAATGCTGGACTGGAAGAAACACAAGCTGGAATCAAAATTGCTGGGAGAAATATCAATAACCTCAGATATGCAGATGACACCACCCTTATGGCAGAAAGTGAAGAGGAGCTAAAAAGCCTCTTGATGAAAGTGAAAGAGGAGAGTGAAAAAGTTGGCTTAAAGCTCAACATTCAGAAAACGAAGATCATGGCATCTGGTCCCATCACTTCATGGCAAATAGATGGGGAAACAGTGGAAACAGTATCAGACTTTATTTTTTGGGCTCCAAAATCACTGCAGATGGTGACTGCAGCCATGTAATTAAAAGCTGCTTACTCCTTGGAAGGAAAGTTATGACCAACCTAGAGAGCATATTCAAAAGCAGAGACATTAGTTTACCAACAAAGGTCTGTCTAGTCAAGGTTATGGTTTTTCCAGTGGTCATGTATGGATGTGAGAGTTGGACTGTGAAGAAAGCTGAGTGCTGAAGAATTGATGCTTTTGAACTGTGGTGTCGGAGAAGACTCTGAAGGTCCCTTGGACTGCAAGGAGATCCAACCAGTCCATTCTAATGGAGATCAGTCCTGGGTGTTCATTGGAAGGACTGATGCTAAAGCTGAAACTCCAGTACTTTGGACACCTGCTGTGAAGAGTTGACTCATTGGAAAAGACCCTGATGCTGGGAGGGATTGGGGGTAAGAGGAGAAGAGGATAACAGAGGATGAGATGGCTGGATGGCATCACCGACTCAGTGGGCATGAGTTTGAGTGAACTCCGGGAGTTGGTGATGGACAGGGAGGCCTGGTGTACTGCAATTCATGGGGTCGTGAAGAGTCGGACAATACTGAGCAACTGAACTGAACTGAACTGAACTTAGATGACATGGGAACCTGCCCACTTTGAATGGGTTCTATCTTTGGCCCTCCAGTGCACTTTGGACCAAGGGACCAGCAGGTAAGAAAGTGAATTGATATCTTGTCAGGAGAGATAGGATATACTGTTGAGTGAAGAATGTATTATGTAGCACATATATGTATGTAGAGTATGATACCATTTATGTCAGCTTTTCAGTTCAGTTCAGTTCAGTCACTCAGTCGTGTCCGACTCTTTGCGACCCCATGGACTGCAGCACCCCAGGCTTCCTGTCAGCTTTTAGGACATAACAAATATATGTGTTGTTTAAGGTACACACTGAATATGGTCCAAGTATAAATATGTGAAGGACAGGGTACAAACTGTCCTAAGTGGTAGTGACTGCTTCTGCAGAGAAAGGGAGTGAATGAGACTTCAGAGTCATATATAACAGATTTTGTCCCATCTTTGGAAGAAAAGCTATGACAAAACTAGACACCATAGTAAAAAGCAGAGACATTACTTTGTCAACAAAGGTCTGTATAATGAAAGTTGTGATTGTTCCAGTAGTCATATATGAAGCTGAGAGTTGGATCATGAAGAAAGCTGAGTACCGAAGAACTGATGCTTTTGAACTATGGTGGTTGAGAAGACTCTTGAGAGTCCCTTGGACTGCAAGGAGATCCAACCAATCAATCCTAAAGGAAATCAGTCCTGAATATTCACTGGAAGGACTTGCTAAAGCTCCAATACTTGGCACCTGATGCAAAGGGCTGACTCATTGGAAAAGACCCTGGTTCTGCGAAAGACAGAGGGCAGGAGGAGAAGGGGACGACAGAGGACAAGATGGTTGGATGTCATCACTCAGCATCCAACTCAATGGACATGGGTTTGAACAAACTCTGGGAGATGGTGAAGGAAGGGAAGCCTGGAGTGCTGTAGTCCATGGAGTTGCAAAGAATCGGACATGACTAAGTGACTGAATAATATGATGCACGTATAAAATGTATTAATTCTGGTATTGGGTACATGGGTTGATTTCTCTCCATGTTTTTCTGTGTATTTTTCATATTAAAGACAGAGAAAAAAAGAACAATAGAAAGTTGATTAAGTCATAGTCTTTACTCTCAAAAAACTCATCTCTATTCATCCTGGCATAGAGTTCTATATGCAAACAGGACCCTATAAAATAATAAAGCCGCAAACAAAGGTAATGCTTCCAGTTTGCTAAGCTCTGCTTTATCCTCCTGCCTTCCTGCTTTTGCCTGAATTAGGAGATAAATTAGATCTGAAGCAAGACTCAGTGATCATCTATACTACTTACAGAACAGACAAGACAACTGAGCTCTACAAATAGCCTAAGATTAGGCATTCAGTTCAGTTCAGTTGCTCAGTTGTGTTTGACTCTCACAACCCCATGGACAGCAGCATGCCAGGCCTCCCTGTCCATCACCAGCTCCCCGAGTTGCACATTTACCCAGACTCATGTGCATTGAATCGGTGATGCCGTTCAACCATCTCAGCCTCTGTCGTCCCCTTCTCCTCCTGCCCTCAATCTTTCCCAGCATCAGGGTCTTTTCAAATGAGTCAGCTCTTTGCATCAGGTGGTCAAAGTATTGGAGTTAAGATCAAACATTATATACAACTGAGTGACAGAGCTAAGAGCATAATCCAGATCTCAGGGCAAATAAGGAAAGCACAGAATGGAGGTCAACAAAGCAAATTAGGCCCACAGACAGTTTTGTTTGACCCATATGTCATTTAATTTTTCAATACATTAAAATAAATTTTGAAATAAACACTCTTCATCTGCTGCTTAAACCATCCAGTTATTTACAATTAGCCCAGTCACCTGGGTTCATTTCTGCCTCCTGCTCCACACTTCTCCTTTTCGCATCTTTCCCTTTTGCCCTAATTTCACATTGTTTTCATTCTAACATCAATAAACTATTCGGAGTTCCCTAAACCAACCATGCCATTTTATATCGCTGCGTTATCCATATCTTGTTCTCTCAACATGGGATGTTTCATCAATGACTCCACTGTAGGAACACCCATTTAGTCTTCAAAATTCAGCTTTAATGTCACTGTCCACGTGAGGCTTTTCCACGCCTTCAGCCCTTCCATTTCCCTCCCTCACACTCCAGTCTAAGTGAATCCCTCCCTCCTGCACCCACTCTCCGCACTTTATACACATTTCTATTCTTGCACGTCTCTCACTGGATCATCATTATTTGCTTGCATTTCCATCTCCCTCTTTTCTATTACAATCTCTTGGATGGACAGTGCCTTGCTAAGTCACTTCAGTTGTGTCTGACTCTGTGCAACCCCACAGACGGCAGCCCACCAGGCTCTCCCGTCCCTGGGATTCTCCAGGCAAGAACACTGGAGTGGGTTGCCATTGCCTTCTCCAAGACAGTGCCTTAGTTTATTTATTTTTTTATAACGGCAACACTAAGCTCTGGGACTGGCGCATGATAGGTGCTCAAAAGATACATTTTGAGTTGAGTGCAACCCTGAGACCACTGGCTATTCTGAACAGACAGAGCTTGTCTTTAGAACAGCTTGAGTTTTCTCCATTTTCCATTTAGATTTGAGTTCCTTGAGAACAGGAATCACATTTTATTTTTCTTGCTCTCCTAGCATCAAGCACAACTCCCATCAGTCATTCAGATGATTGTTTAAATAAATAAACATGATTCAGAACTATGCATACTATGAACTTTCTGTGAAAGATAGTCTGTTTATTTGGCTTTTCATTATAGAGAAGAAAAAAGTATATATGCACATAAAGATTGAATTTGTATTCATACATATATGCACACAAATATCTGTAATATATGTATACATACACAGTGGTAGCTGTTTACATATATATATGTGTGTGTGTCTGTGTGTGTGTGTGTGCAGTTGTATATATATGTATACAGTGTTGCCTTTGCAACACTGCCTATATAACATATGCCTATATCCAGGCATATAGACATCTTTTGAATCTCAAAGTGCACTCCAGGTTATTTGAAGTCTTGTACACTATGTCTAGCCTTCTAGGCAAAGTTTCTTGTTAATTTCCTCTGAGCCTGTGAATGTGTGATTTATTTGAAGAAACTTCCATACCGGAAATTAAACATTTGCTCTACCTAGAGGGATAGTTCCCCAGCATCACAGAATCAGCAGGCCCTAGGACAAAGGTTCACATAAAAACAATGGTCTAACTCAGAACCCCCAATAGAAGACTGCCTGCTGGTCTGCTCCCAAGAGATATACTCCAGTGTCTAATCAGCTCAAGGTGGAATGAGGAAAAGAGCAAAAACAAACTCTAGTCCTAAGAATGATTGTGGCTGTTGATTTTTTTTCATCAAATATTAAGCATTTATTTTCAAATAGGTATTTTCATGTGATTCAATATTCAAATGAGGCAAAGGATATTTTAGTGAAAAGTCTTCCTTCCACCTCATCTCTGTATTTTTGCCTCTGTCCTGAATTGATCCCCTAGAGTAGGAAAACGCACCCCACTCCAGCATTCTTGCCTGGAAAATCTCACAGACAGAGGAGCTTAGTGGGCTACAGTCGATGGGGTCGCAAAGTCTGGGACATGACTGAGCAACTGAGGGCACAGGCCCATCATCACTTCACAGGAATGTACACAGAAGTTGATGTAATTAACTGGATCTCTTTCTTACTCTCTATCTCTGTATCTTTATTTTTCTCTTCTCTGTCTCTTTCTTTTAAAAAGAAAACCTATATTTTTGTTGTTTAATCAGAGGCTACCAAACATTTAGCCATCTGTTTCAATTTTTTTTTTTTTTTAACATAGAAAAAGACCTTGGGCCATTTCATTCTGAACCTCTGGGAAACTGTCCAAGAAATATGGGATGTGTACCATATCTAATCTTTGCTCTGTTCTTTTGCAATTGCAACCCAAATTAAAGAAACCATAAAATAAACTGCAAAGTAATAAATCCACAAATTATTAAGTATCAACATTTAAATATTCTTAGCCAGTTTGCAAATCCATCTCATCTTAAAGCAAGGCCAATTTTGAGCAGAAAAGGAGGATTTGTGTGTTTCTGGTAATATTTTTGCTTTTATATCCATTTTCCCTGGACTCAGCATCTTAGAGGATATTGTATGTTGGGAGGTTCACTCTTAGCACACATCATATCTTCGTTCATGATTAAACACACACACACAAACCATGTGCCTTCATTTATACAATCAACATAGATTGAAAACTCACTTTCAAAATATAAGTGTGAATACTACCCCTATCCTTAGTAGCATTCCAGTTTAACCATTGCTTCACAATAAGCCACCCCAAGCTTTGGGCCTGTTTTTCTATTTTGCTCACAGATGCCATGAAGCAGGAATTCAGGGGGCATGGTGGGGATAGCTTTACTCTACTCCACAAAGTCTGTGGCCTCAGCTAACAAACTCCAGGCTGAGGGTGACCAGATGGCTGAAGGCTGAAATCATTTGAAGGGAGATTTAGCCATTGTATGTCTGGCAGTAGATTCTGCTGGTTTACTGTGATCTTAACTGGGACAGTTGGCCAGTGTTTATGTGACTTTTTAATGTACTGGCTTTCTAACATGACTCCAAAGGAGACTGTCCTAACTACAAGCAGAGGTCGTGTTGCCTCTTCTGACCTTTTCTTAAAAATCAGGTTGTGTCGCTCCCGCTGCATTCTATTGGTTACAAGCAAGTTACAACTCAAATAGATTCGAAGGAAGTGAACATAAATCCTGTTTCTTGGTGAGAGGCATGTAGAGTTCACATTGTACAAGAACATGTATGATGGAAGATATTTTTTGTGGCCGTGTTAGAAGATGCAACCTGCCACAGGTAGCTTTAGTTCAGTAGAAAAGTTTGACATGTAAACAAGTCAATGCAAGAAAGGATCATAGCACTGAAACAGGAGACTCTCTTGACTGCAGTAAAATACCTGCATGTCTAGAGAAAATGTGGAGGGCAGGAAAAGCTTCAAAAGAGTTACATCTGGAGAAAATGTGGAGGGCAGGAAGTTTCAAAAAGGAGGTGTCTTAAGGTGGCTAAGTTAGACATAGAGTGCTATACATTTTAGGGAAGTTGTTGAATTTGGGGGTTTTGAGGCAAAAGCTACATAAAATACTCTGTGGTAACAAATACACTTAAAACAAAGCTTAGGTTCAAACAATAAACTAGAAAGCTCCTGTATACTACAGTGCCTTTCAAAAGTCCTTTGTTAGAGAATGAGCTTGAACTGGGGTGTAGTAACTTTTCTGGGACGGAAGGAAAAAAAAAAGGCAGGATAAGAAGTTACAGTGTACCAGGGAAGTTGTCACACAATCATTACATTCATTCACCTGTGTAGAAACTCCATAAGTTGTGAGGGCCAGCAGGAGAATCCCAGCCAGCCAGGAATTACCCTATGTAAGGTACAGCTTCATTCCCGCTTCAGTTCAGTTCAGTCGCTCAGTCGTGTCTGACTCTTTGCAACCCCATGAACCGCAGCACGCCAGGCCTTCCTGTCCATCACCATCTCCTGGAGTTCACTCAAACTCATGTCCGTTTAGTCGGTAATGCCATCCAGCCATCTCATCCTCTGTCGTCCCCTTCTCCTGCCCCCAATCCCTCCCAGCATCAGAGTCTTTTCCAATGAGTCAACTCTTTGCATGAGGTGGCCAAAGTCCTGGAGTTTCAGCTTTAGCATCATTCCTTCATAAGAACACCCAGGGCTGATCTCCTTCAGAGTGGACTGGTTGGATCTCCTTGCAGTCCAAGGGACTCTCAAGAGTCTTTTCCAACACCACAGTTCAAAAGCCTCAATTCTTCAGCACTCAGCTTTCTTCATAGTCCAACTCTCACATCCATATATGACCACTGGAAAAACCATAGCCTTGACTAGACGGACCTTTGTTGGCAAAGTAATGACTCTGCTTTTCAATATGCTATCTAGGTTGGTCATAACTTTTCTTCCAAGGAGTAAGCGTCTTTTAATTTCATGGCTGTAGTCACCATCTGCTGGAATTCCAGGGGTCATCCAATCCAAGCTGCCATAGGCTGGGGGTGTTGTCCATTATCCTCAGGTGTTCAGACTTGATGAAACTGTGGATTTTTGGAGGCTTCAGGGGTTGGTCCCCAAAGAATTTAGCTACTTTATGATTCATTTGAGAATAAGATCAATTCTCACATCTTTGGGATACTACAAAGGCATTAAGAGAGGAGCCAATGTTCCTTGATAGGAGAGAGACAGAGTGTGTGTGCATGAAGTTCCTCCAAAGCAAACAGGGAAATCATGTGTGTTTTATTTACTTTGTGTTATTAAAGAAGCATCACTGTGCCACCCATGCTGAGCCAGAGCTTCTAATTCAGTGGAAATGAAATTCCAACCCAGTGTGTGCTTAACTTCCCCAGCACAGCAAAGTCATTCCTCTCTTTGTCTCTGTCTCATCTCCCACTTTGTAGTGAAGAGATGTACAGGGTTGCAATACCCTTGGACAGTGGGAAGCCACACAGGCAATTTCTGAGTAATATCTGAAGGAACGAATTGAAGGACTTGCCTGGGGTGGAGATAGAAGACAGACCATGCTTTTATATAGTCACTGCTGGGCTTGCAATTTGCTGCACACTTTATCTATGCATATCCTTTTCCATTCCAACATACAGGCAGACATCCCCAACTTATCACTCCATATCAACTCAGGAGCAAGACAGGCTTTCAATTTTTCCATTTGTGAGTGCAATTAAAAGTTGGCAAAGATTACTGTGTGGAAAGAAAATGAACGGTTGTGCCTAATGGTCACTAAAGAGAGAGATGACATCTATGAGGGTAGGGTGGGAGGTGAGGAATGGATCTGGGAATCATCTCACCCACGTTTGATGCCTGGGAGTTCTGGCTGGCAATATTAAGCTATGCATTTATGTACTTAGGGCAGCCCTTGTCTGCTTCTGACCTGCATCTCTGTTATTTGTCCACACTAGGAACACTTTCTTCAGTCCCCCACTGCGGACACCCCATCTTCCTCCACACGTGTTTACCCTTTTAACTCTAACTCCTTTCAATTTTAATGTTACCTTTTACAGGAAGCTTTCTCTTCCTTTAAATATTTGTTTTGACCCCTCCCTTACTGTCTTCCTTTAGTCCCTGAACTTAACTCTGATAAAACTTTCTCACATGGTATTACAATTTCCTTTTTTGTCTTATTTGATTCCCTACTTAGAAATGTACAGAAAAGAGCATATTCTCTGCTGTTCTATTTCGATTCATACAGTAAAATACCAACTAAATTGTAGGAGCCCAACCAAAATTATAGATTAGCAAAGTAAAGAGATATAAGCCAGAAGTTACAGGGAATTAAGCGGTTAAAGTTCACATGAATGAAAATGGAATGAGGCTTAACATCAGCCAGATTAGAAACAAGAAAATGGAGCGTTAAGGGAAGAGATCAGGATGGCAGAATGGGAGGACATGGTCCTCACCTCTCCCCACAAGCACATCAAAATACATCTGCATACGGAATAGTTCTCAGCAAAGACTACCTGAAGACTGGCAGAAAGACTCGACTGCAACTGACTCCGTGAGAAAGAGCCACGTGGAATCAAGCAGGATCAGGTAGAAAAATGATCAGGTGGGGACCCGTGCCTGTGGGAAGGGACTCAGAAGAAAAGGGAAATTGCACGGGCAGAAACCCACCTCGGGGAGCGAGTGATTCAGGCACATATACGGTGTCTATATCTTGGGATTTGACCCTGGAAGACAACTCCCCTTGGCTGGTTGGAGGACCAGAGGGATTCATAGGAGGGCTGTGAGAAGTCTGGAATCTGCTCATTAGGACAGTTTAGTTCAGTTCAGTCATTTGGTCGTATCTGACTCTTTGAGACCCCATGGACCCCAGCATGCCAGGCCTCCCCGTCCATCACCAATTCCTGGAGTTTATTCAAGGTCATGTCCATTGAATCGGTGGTACCATCCAACCATCTCATCCTCTGTCGTCCCCTTTTCCTCCTGCCTTCAATCTTTCTCAGCATCAGGGTCTTTTATAGTGAGTCTGTTCTTCATATCAAGTGGCCAAAATATTGGTGCTTCAGCTTCAACATCAGTCTTTCCAATGAATATTAAGAAGTGATTTCCTTTAGGATGGACAGGTTGGGTCTCCTTGCAGTCCAAGGGACTCTCAAGAGTCTTCTCCAACACCACAGTTCAAAAGCATCAATTCTTTGGTGCTCAGCTTTCTTTGCAGTCCAACTCTCACATCCATACATGACTACTGGAAAGCATAGCCTTGACTAGACGGACCTTTGTTGGCAAAGTAATGTCTCTACTTTTTAATATGCTATCTAGGTTGGTCATAACTTTCCTTCCAAAGAGCAAGTGTCTTTTAATTTCATGGCTGCAATCACCATCTGCAGTGATTTCGGAGCCCTCCAAAGTAAAGTCTGTCACTGTTTCCCCATCTATTTGCCATGAAGTGATGAGACCAGTGCCATGATCTTAGTTTTCTGAATGTTGAGTTTTAAGCCAAATTTTTCACTCTCCTCTTTCACTTTCATCAAGAAGCTCTTTATTTCTTCACTTTCTGCCATAAGGATGGTGTCATCTGCATATCTGAGGTTATTGATATTTCTCCTGGCAGTCTTCATTCCAGCTTGTGCCCTCATCCAGCCCAGTGTTTCTCATGATGTACTCTGCATATAAGATAAATAAGCAGTGTGACAATATGCAGCCCTGATGTACTCCTCTCCTGATTTGGAGACATTCTGTTGTTCCACGTCCAGTTCTAACTGTTGCTTCCTGACCGGCATACAGATTTCTCAAGAGGCAGGTCAAGTGGTCTGGTATTCCCATCTCTTGAAGAATTTTCCACAGATTGTTGTGATCCACACAGTCAAAAGCTTTGGCATAGTTAATAAAACAGAAATAGATATTTTGCTGGAACTCTGTTGCTTTTTTGATGATCCAGCGGATGTTGGCAATTTGATCTCTGGTTCCTCTGCCTTTTCTAAAACCAGCTTGAACATCTGGAAGTTCTTGGTTCACATACTGCTGAAGCCTGGCTTAGAGAATTTTGAGCATTACTTTACTAGTGTGTGAGATGAATGCAATTGTGCGGTAGTTTGACCATTCTTTGGCATTGCCTTTCTTTGGGATTGGATTATAAACTGACCTTTTCCAGTCCTATGGCCATTGGTGAGTTTTCCAAATTTGCTGGCATATTGAATGCAGCACTTTCACAGCATCATCTTGTAGGATTTGAAATAGCTCAACTGGAATTCCATCACCTCCACTAGCTTTGTTCATAGTGATGCTTTCTAAGGCCCACTTGACTTCACATTCCAGGATGTCAGGCTCTAGGTGGATGATCATGCCATCATGATTATCTGGGCCATGAAGATCTCTTTTGTATAGCTCTTTTGTGTATTCTTGCCACCTCTTCTTAATGTCTTCTGCTTCTGTCAGGTCCATACCATTTCTGTTCTTTATTGTGCCCATCTTTGCATGAAATGTTCCCTTCAGTTCAGTCGCTCATTCATGTCCGACTCTTTGCGACTCCATGAATTGCAGCACGCCAGGCCTCCCTGTTCATCACCAACTCCCAGAGTTCACTCAAATTCACGTCCATCAAGTCGGTGATGCCATCCAGCCATCTCATCCTCAGTCGTCCCCTTCTCCTCCTGCCCACAATCCCTCCCAGCATCAGAATCTTTTCCAATGAGTCAACCCTTTGCATGAGGTGGCCAAAGTACTGGAGTTTCAGCTTTAGCATCAGTCCTTCCAATGAACACCCAGGACTGATCTCCTTTAGAATGGACTGGTTGGATCTCCTTGCAGTCCAAGGGACTCTCAAGAGTCTTCTCCAATGCCACAGTTCAAAAGCATCAATTCTTCAGTGCTCAGCTTTCTTCACAGTCCAACTCTCACATCCATACATGACTACTGGAAAAACCATAGCCTTGACTAGATAGACCTTTGTTGGCAAAGTAATGTCTCTGCTTTTGAATATGCTCTCTAGGTTGGTCATAACTTTCCTTCCAAGCAGTAAGCATCTTTTAATTTCATGGCTGCAATCACCATCTGCAGTGATTTTGAAGCCCCCCAAAATAAAGTCTGACACTATTTCCCCATTTATTTCCCATGAAGTGATGGGACCAGATGCCAAGTTCTAATATTCCCTTAGTATCTCTAATTTTCTTGAAGAAATCTCTAGTCTTTCCCATTCTATTGTTTTCCTCTATTTCTTTGCATTGATCGCTGAGGGAGGCTTTCTTATCTCTCCTTGCTTTTGTTTGGAAATCTGTATTCAAATGGGTATATCTTTCCTTTTCTCCTTTTCCTTTTGCTTCTCTTCTTTTCTCAGCTATTTGTAAGGTCTCTTCAGACAGCCATTTTGCTTTCTTGCATTTCTTTTCCATGGGGATGGTCTTGATCCCCCTTTCCTATGTAATGTCACGAACCTCCATCCATAGTTCATCAGGCACTCTATCAGGTCTAATCCCCTGAATCTATCTCTCACTTCCACTGTATATTCGTAAGGGATTTGATTTAGGTCATACCTGAATGGTCTAGTGCTTTTCCCTACTTTCTTCAATTTAAGTCTGAATTTGGCAATAAGAAATTCATGATCTGAGCCACAGTCAGCTCCCGGTCTTGTTTTTGCTGACTGTATAGAACTTCTCCATCTTTGGCTGCAAAGATTATAATCAATCTGATTTCTGTATTGACCATATGGTGATGTCCATGTTGCTTGTGTTGTTGGAAGAGGGTGTTTGCTATGACCAGTGCGTTTTCTTGTCAAAACTCTGTTAGCTTTTGCTCTGCTTCATTCTGTACTCCAATGCCAAATTTGCCTGTTACTCCAGGTATTTCTTGACTTCCTACCTTCGCATTCCAATCCCCTATAATGAATAGTACATCTCTTTTGGGTGTTAGTTCTAGAAGGTCTTGTAGATCTTCATAGAACTGTTCAACTTCAGCCTCTTCAGCATTACTGGTAGGGGCATAGACTTGGATTACTGTGATATTGAATGGTTTGCATTGGAAATGAACAGAGATCATTCTGTTGTTTTTGAGATTGTATCCAAGTATTGCATTTTGGACTCTTTTGTTGACTAGGATGGCCACTGTATTTCTTCTAAGGGATTCCTGCCCACAGTAGTGGATATAATGGTCATCTGAGTTAAATTCACCCACTCCAGTTCATTTTAGTTTGCTGATTCCTAAAAAGTCGATGTTCAGTCTTGCCATCTCCTGTTTGACCACTGCCAATTTGCCCTGATTCATGGACCTAACATTCCAGAGTCCTATGCAATATTTCTCTTTACACCATTGGACTTTGCTTCTATCAACAGTCACACCCACAACTGGGTGCTGTTTTTGCTTTGGCTTCATCTCTTCATTCTTTCTGAAATTATTTCTCCATTGATTTCCAGTACATATTGGGCACCTACTGACGTGGGAAGTTCATCTTTAAGTGTCCTATTTTTTTGCCTTTTCATGCTGTTCATGGGGTTCTCAAGGCAAGAATACTGAAGTGATTTGCCATTCCCTTCTCCAGTGGACCATGTTTTGTCAGAACTCTCCACAATAACCCGTCCAGCTTGGGTGTCTCTACATGGCATGGCTCATAGTTTCATTGAGTTAGACAAGGCTATGGTCTATGTGATCAAATTGGTTAGTTTTCTGTGATTGTGGTTTTCAGTCTGTCTGCCCTCTGATGGAGAAGGATAAGAAGCTTATGGAAGCTTCCAGATGGGAGAGACTGACTGAGGGGAAAACCAGGTCTTGTTCTGATGGCCAAGGCCATGTTCAGTAAATCTTTAATTTAATTTTTTGTTGAGAGGTGGAGCTGTGTTCCCTCCCTGGTGTTTACCTGGGGCCAAACTATGGTGGAGGTAATGAAGGTAATGGTGACCTCCTTCAAAAGGTCCCATGATGCACTGCTGCACTCAATGCCCCAACCCTACAGCAGGCCTCCACCAGCCCACGCCTCCCCAGAGACTGCTGGACACTCCTGGGCAAGTCTGGGTCAGTTTCTTGTGTGGTCACTGCTCCTTTCTCCTAGTCCTGGTGCACAAGGTTCTCTTTGTGCCCTCCCAGAGTCTGTTTCCCCAGTCCTGTGTAAGTTCTGGCAGCTTTATAGTGGGTTAATGGTGACCTCCTCCAAGAGGGCTTATGCCATACTCATGTCTGCTGCACCCAGAGCCCCTGCCCTTGAGGCAGGCCACTGCTGACCTGTACCTCCTCAGAAGACCCTCAAACACAGTTCTGTCTCAGTCTCTGTGGGGTTTCTGGGTCCTGGTGGGCACAAGGTTAGTTTGAGCCCTCTGAGCATGTCTGGTGGGAGTGGGGTTTGAGTCTAAATGTGATTTCGCCCCTCCTACCATCTTGCTGGGGCTTCTCCTTTGCCCTTGGATATCTGGTATCTCCTGTTGGTCATTCCAGCACCACACAGCCACCACTCGAGCAGCTACCATCTTGCATGAGGACACACACTTACTTTTTCCTGAAATGCAGTGGAGAAGGTAGATTAAGGTGTGTGGATTGCTGACCAGTTTCTCTTGTCCACTCTGGTGTGTACCTTTACCCGAATCCAAGTGGATGGTCTAGCCCCACTTTCTATATGATCCAATACCACACTGAGATGAGGGCATCTATGGCCAAGAGAATAGCTCAGCAATGAGGCATAAAGGTATCTCAGGCCCAGAGTATCATTTGAGCAGAGTGAGGGCAGTCATTACTATTACTTACACAGGCGGTATGTGAGAAGTGGGCTGGGTGGCTGACCATGACGGGCTGACCTGGTCTGTGCCCTAATCGATACTGAGCACCTGAACATCCTTACTGCAGCATCACCTCTGGGGCAAGTGTAGTGGTGCTGGGAGCAGGGAGAATTATACACTTAGGGGGAACATAGCCAGCTTGGAGTTGACCTTCAGGGCTTCTGCTCTAGCATCCTGGCACTCGACCCTACTCTGGATACAAAGAATTGACAGCCACTGAGCAGAGGAGAAACCCCTGCTCACACTGTCTGTGGCCCATCCAACTCCAGTCCCACCTCCTACCAAGGTGGCAGCTGGCAGCTCTCCTTGAGGGAAGAGGTGACCTATGTTTATGTCAAAGCCAGCTCTTCCACCAAAGCCACTGGGCACAAGCAGACTGTATTGTCTGCACACGCAGACTTATGCTCCCAAATAAGGACATCCCTTCAAGATCACAATATATAACTGTTTTGCATAATTTCCTAAAGACAAAGAAAGGTAAGCAAATGAAAAGACATAAGAATTTGTTTCAATTGAAAGGCCAAGAGAAAATCCCTGAAAACAGAACTAATAATCACTTAAATAAGCTAGTACAAAATTAAAAGATACAGTAAAGTCAACTATAACTAAAATAAACAGTGAAGGAATATATATGAAAATGTGAAACATTACAATGAAAACATGATATATGGGATACAGGAGTAAAATTGTAGATTTTAACATGACTACCAGTTTAAAATAAATAGATTTATAGGTAAATGTACATGAAGCCTATGGTAGCAACAGATCAAAAACTAGAGAGAAAGAAACATAAGCTGCCACTGAAAAAAATCTTCAAAGCACAGGCGAATTCTACCAAACATATAAAGAAGATCTAATGACTATGTTTCTCAGACTATTCCAAAGTTAAAAAGAATGGAACATCCCCCAATTCATTCTATGAGAGATTATCCTAATACCAAAACCAAAATGTGCAGACACTATGAAAAAGGAAATTATAGGCCAGTATCTCTGAAGAATATAGATGGAAAAATAGTCAACAAAGTATTAACAAACCAAACTCAACAATATATAAAAACGACCATAAGTCATGATCAAATGGGATTTATTTCAGGGATGGAAGGATGATTCAATATTCAAAAATCAATCAGTATAATACACACCATATTAACAAAAGGAATGATAAAGTCTCTACAAGAAAATGACTGGAACTACGAAATGAATACAGTAGGGTTTCAGGATGCAACACTGATATACAGAGGTGTGTTGCTTTCCTATACAGTAATAATTAACTACCACAAATAGAAAGAAAGAAAACAATCTCATTTAAAATCACACCAAAAAGAATGAAACGTAGAGGAGTAAAACCTAACCAAGGAGGTGAAAGACTTACACTCTGAAAACTATAAAATGTTCAAAGGAAATTGAACTGATACAAAGAAATAGAAAAATATCTTGTGATCTTTTACTATCAGTATTAATATTGTTAAAATGTCCATCAGTTCAGTTGGTCAGTCATGTCCACCTCTTTGAGACCCCTTGGAATGCAGCATGACAGCTTTCCCTGTTGATCACCAGTTCATGAGCTTGCACAGACTCATGTCTATCAAGTTGGTGATGTCATCCAACCTTCTCATCCCCTGTTGTCCCCTTCTCCTCCTGCCTTGAATCTTTCCCAGCATCAGAGTCTTTTCTAATGAGTCAGTTATTCATATCAGGTGGTCAAAGTATTGGAGCTTCAGCTTCAGCATCAGTCCTTCCAATGACTATTCAATGAACAAAATGAATAAAATGTCCATATTACCCAAAATAATCCATAGACTTAGTGCAATCCCTTTCAAAATAGCCATAGCAATTCTGGGGCTTCCCAGGTAGCTCAGTCAGTAAAGAATCTGCCAGCAGTGCAGAAGACCCAGGTTTGATCCCTGGGTCAGGAAGATCCCCTGGAGAAACAAATATCAACCCACTCCAATATTTTTACCTGGAAAATCCTATGGACAGAGGAGCCCAGCAGTCCATGGGGTCACAATAGTTGGACATGATTTAGCAACTAAACCACACCCATGACATGTTTTATAGTGAAAGTTGCTCGGTCGCATCTGACTCTTTGTGACCCCATGGACTATACAGTCCTTGGAATTCTCTAGGCCAGAATACTGGAGTGGGTAGCCTTTCCCCTCTCCAGGGGATCTTCCCAACCCAGGAATAGAGTCCAGGTCTCCCGCTTTGCAGGCAGATTCTTTACCAGCTGAGCCACAGGGGAAGCCCAAGAATACTGGAGTGGGTAGCCTATCCCTTCTCTGGCGGATCTTCCTGACCCAGGAATCAAATCAGGGTCTCCTGCATTGCAGGCAGATTCTTTACCAACTGAGCTATCAGGGAAGACCCATTTTTTTTATTTTCTATAAACTTTTTTATAGAACCAGAACAAATATTCCTAAAATGTACATGGAACCATAAAAGACCCTGAATTACTAAAACAATCTTGAGAAAACACAACAAAACTGGAGGTATGATGCTCCCAGACTTCAGACTACACTACAAAGTCACAGTAACCAAAACAGCATGATACTGCTACAAAAACAGACATACAGATCAATGTAACAGAATAGAGAGCCTAGAGGAAAACATGCAATACTTATGGCTAATTAAACTATGACAAAGGAGACAAGAATACACAATGAGGAAAAAACAGTCTCTTCAATAAGTGACACAGGGAAAACTGGATAGCTATCCGTAAAACAATGAAATTAAAACATATTATTACACCATATTAGAAATAAGCTTAAAATGGATTAAAGACCTAGATGTAAGACCGGAAACCATAAAATTCTCAGAAGAGAACATAAGCAGAATATTCTTTTACAAAAATTGCAATTTTATTTTTTAGATCTGTCTCCTAAGGTAAAGAAAGCAAAAATGAAGTAAAAAACAAAAGCAAATCAAGCAAACAAATAAGAAACAAGTGGAACCTAATTAAACTTAAAAGCTTTTGCATAGTAAAGAAAACATTGACAAAAGGAAAAAAATAACCTACTGAATGGGAGAAAATATTCACTATTGATTTGACTGATGAATGGTTAATATCCAAAATATATAAACAGCTCATATGACTCAAAACCAAAAACCAAAAAAACCTGCTCAAATAATGTGCAGAAGATTTAGATAGACGTTTTTCCAAAGAAGATACACAGGTGACCAACAGGCACATGAAAATATGCTCAACATCACTAATCATCAGAGAAATGCAAATCAAGACCACAATGAGATATCATCTCATATCTTTCAAAATGGGCTGCCATTAAAAAGACTATAGATAGTGTTGGCAAAAATGTGGGGAAAAGGGGTCCTTTGTACACCATTGATGAGGACATAAATTGGTGCAGCTATGATGGAAAACAGTTCAGAGGTTCCTCAAAATCCTAAAAATAAAACTACCATATGATTCAGCAATTCCACTGCTGGATATATATTCAAAGAAAATAAAAACATTAGTTCAAATAGATACTTGCTCCCCAAGGTTCTTAGTAGCAGTATTTACAAAAGACAAGATGTGGAAGTAACCATAAGTGTTCAGTAACACACAAACTGATCAAGGATATATAGTAGATTTATACATGGAATATTAGTAAGCCTTTAAAAAGAATAAAATTCTGTCACTTGCAACAACAGGGATGGAGCTGGAGGATATCATGTTTAGCAAAGCAAGTTAGACAGAGAAAGATGAATACCTCACTTATATATGGGATCTGAAAAAAGGAGCAGAAGAATGTATGTAACAAAGTGGAAACAGACTCACAGACATAGAGAACAAAGGCGTGGTTACCAGTGGGCACAGGGAAGGGGGAAGGGGCAACGCAGGGATGTGGGTTAAGAGTTACAAACTACTGTGTGTAAAAGAAATAAGCAACAGGCTATACCATACAGCACAGAGAAATAGCCGTTATTTTGCAATAACTTTAAATGGAGTATAATCTATGAAAATATTGAATTACTATGTTTTACATCTGGAACTAATATAATTTTTTAATCAACTATACTTCAATTTAAAATATAGATTGAAAGTAAACAAAAAGATAGTGTGCCAATAAGGAGACCTTGGTGAAATTATTCACACATTCAACTGGCAGCGATGCTACTGTGGCAGGATATTTTTGGAAAGTAACACTTCAGTGTGAATCAACAACTTCAAAATAGGTATTCTAAATTGACTCTGTAATCTTACTTCTGGGAGTATAACCTATGTAAATAATCTTAATAGATGAAAATGTTGCATACACGAAGATAATCTATTATAGCATTATTTGCAATAGTGAGTAATTGAAAACAATTTAAACAGAATAGGAATGGTTAAATAATAACAATATCCTGTAGTAAAATGATAAATATGAGCCTTATTTTTCAACACAGAAAATGTTTATTATATAATTTTACATTAAACAATGAAATGTACTTGTACCATGCTTTAAATTATATAAAATTATGTTTTGAATGGACAAGTTCTGAGTATAAATAAATAAAATAGCTGTTTTTACTGGAGCGGTAGGATTTTGTGTGTTTTTAGCTTTCTCTTGTGTAAAGCTTCTTTAGTGTTATTTTGCTATATGCACAAATTTAAAATAATTCTTTCAAAGAAAGATCTTAAAGATGCTACCAAGAATTGAATTACAAAGCTTATAGGTTCTTCCTTCATGGAATCCACCTAGGATGTGTTACAGATATACTTGGCTAACAGATGTAAAGTCTCATTTTTCTCTTCTCAACTTGGAGATCTCAAGATTAAATCAGAAGATCCCGTATAAGGATGTTTGGATGATTTTGCTCCAAATTTCACCTTCTAGTAAGACCCACTGCCGGTTAGAACTTCATCCTCCAGTTTCCGAATAACTGCTAGTTCAAATAAAGAATCAAATTTTCAAAGACAATTGTTACATGACCAGCTGTGGTTTGTATCAGCTACAGAACCACACTGCATTTCGCTTTCTTTGTCCACAAGGGTATTTTGTTGTTGCTGTAGCGCAGACCTCCATCTTTTCTAAGTTTCCAAAGGAAAATTAAGCATCAGAGACACTTTTAAGTACATTCATTTAGATGAAGGACAACCTGACCAAGAGCTTGGGAGGAAACTGGAATGATAGAAAGATGGTATCTTTATAGGCAGACAGTTCAGTTCAGTCACTCAGTCATGTCTGACTCTTTGCAGCCCCATGGACTGCAGCACACCAGGTAAACAAGTTTCAGCTTATCTAAGGATAGGGCTGTGGGTAAGTCAGGCAGTCCTTTGGGTCTTGGCCTCTGATCTCATCTGAAAAATTTGGAAATTAACACCTACCTTACGTGACTCATGAAGATTCGATGAGATACTGTCTGTAATGCTTTCAGCCCAATATCACCCACACAGGACCTTCTCCTTCAGCTCAGCAGACATTTATTGAGCACATACTATCATCCAGGTTAACTGTGAAATGGCCTGGTGGTTCAGACGGTAAAGAGTCTGCCTGCAATTCAGGAGACCCAGGTTCTATCCCTGGGTCAGGAAGATCCCTGGAGAAGGAAATGACTACCCACTCCAGTATTCTTGCCAGGATAATTTCACAGACAGAGGAGCCTGGTGGGCTACAGTCGATGGAGTCACAAAGGGTCAGATACAACTGAGCCACTAACGCGTTTACTTTTTTTTTTAATCATCATCCAGGCTAACTGGGAAACGTACTGCACTGATGCTGGGCCAACCAAGTAAACTGACCAGCTCACACAGATGGCTTTGTGTTCGTGACAAAACTGTAATCTCTGTTCGTGGCTACCTGGCAGCTAAAAGACAAAGGAAACAGTCCTGACCCTCTGAAGACTATTGTATAGCACTGGGTGATGCTTGCATGACAAATCAGGGAAAAGAGTTTCAGAGGCTCTATCCCTTAATCCAGTGAGCAACTCACACTCTACAAGTGGGAAAACAGCAGCATTTACAGCGGCAAACACGGCAGTTAGCAAAACACAAGCAACTAAACCGAGGCCTCACTGACCTAGCTTTGTCCCCCTTCTAGGACTCATTCTCCTTTTAGCTGTGACTCTAGTCCTGGTCAGAACGCTTTGTCCACACAGGAATGGGCCAAAAGAACACGTTCCTCTCCAAGTCTCCCTGTACTGTGTAGATAATTAAGATATTTTGTGGATCACCAATCTATCTTGCGGAAGAGTACAATAAAAGGTTGAGGAATTCTGGTTGTGATCTTTTTCCTCCACAGATTCAACATGTGATTTGGGGCAAATAGCTGAAGTTTTCTGAGTCTTCATGTCTTTGAATGGTTTTATCAGCTCTACCAGGCTTCTATTAATAAATAATTCCACAGGCTAGAAAGGAGGAAGGAAAATGTTGTAGGGAGTCTTGTGAGCCTAGAGGGAAAAAGATGCTACCGAATCTGTAATCCAGCGTGTCTTGCACCAACGCGGTCTCTACATGTGTCCTGTATTCTGTACTATGCTAAATCCATGCATATAAAACACATTTATATTGCAAATAAAATTTGCTGTTTTACCAGCACTTCAAACTCAGCACTGTTGTGTTCTAGGTCTCTTTTCCCATAGTGGGGAAACCATCTGTTCCTTTTCTGACTTCCTATCTGTTGAGGGAACTTTAATCCCTGGAGCCATTTTCTATTCATTTTGCTTGGCAGGCGTCTTCCTACAGCATCTTGTGTTATGTATATGTGGCCCCTTTTACACCCCCAAGTGTGCACCCTACACAAGGTCTCGTTGGTCTTCCCAGGATTTCTGTAACAGACCCTACAGTCTGCATTTCCCCCTCTCCAACCTACGATAGCAGAATCTTCCTTAATGCTTACTCTACATTGATTCTCTTCTGATATAAAGATTCAGGTCACTCCCTGTTTCCTCCCATGTCAAGTCTAATTTCCCTGCCTGGCCTTTAAGGATCTCTGCAATTATGTCATTGCTCACCTGGACCCCCTTTCTCTTTTCAGAGTAACTTTTCTCCTGTTTCACGAGACCTTTTGGTCTAGTTCATTCCGGTATCCGGAAACCCCTTAGCAGCTTTCTGTGTCATTTTTTTCTTTAAATACTGCTAGTTCTGAGGACTCAATCTGTGTTCCTCTTGTCTTTTAGGGACACTCTCTTCTTACAGGGAACTAAATAGTTGGATAATGTTTATAGATGCATGTTCTCTGATCCATAACTTCTCCATCCTTTCTGCAATTATTTCTTTGTTATGACTTCTGAAAATGATGTGAGCAGACCTCTTTTTTGGTTGTGTTGATAGAGCTATAAAATCAACTCTCATGACAAGTTGGAAAAATTAATCTTCTTTATTTTGTCTAAAACACCTGCAGTGTTCCTCTCAAGCTGCCACCTGGCAGAACAGAAGAAAAAATAATTTGGGGGGCTTCAGAAAGCTAAATCTCCAGGCCTCAAGCCCCAAACTTTCCAGATGTCAGAATGGCTGTGATGCCGATTATTACACAAGCAGTTTAAGGAGAACAGAGGAGGGCAGAGATCTCCAGTATTCCCTCTCTTCATAACGTCTCCCTGATCTGATGTATCTGTTCATTGCAAGACAGATAGAAGCATAGAGGACCACATGGCCATCTTGCCTTCTCCATTGTGAACCATTCTCCACGTCCTTCCATATTCAGAGGCCTGATGAGTTGACTTTGTTTTCCTATATTTGGACATTTATACATTCTATATATGTGTATATATATGTGTTATATATTACACACATATTATATGTATATTACATATATT
>SJYQ01001301.1:142018-166462 GCA_006410935.1 Redunca redunca | reverse complement strand
ACATATTATATATATTGCATGTATATTACACACAATACATATATATGTATTATATGTGTGTGTTATACATGAATGTCCAGCATCTTTGAACAGCACTGTTTTCATTTTCTCTCCATATCTCACTCTCCATCCCTAAAGCAGATGCCAGACTTGATTTTCCAGTCTTCTCTGTATCAAGGGCAGAACCATGACCTAAGCTCATGATCAGATGTACCACCGGCATGAGACCTGGATTCAGAAGAAAGAGCGTGGAGAAAGAAATGCTTTCTGCCATGTGTTTCCTAGTGAGCGTGGCGAGCACAGCAGATGGACAGACTCGCAGAGGGCTTGGGCGCACAGCTGAGCGCCTCTGCTCTGCGGTAGAGGGATCACTCTTCTGTGCACCCCAGTGGTATATTTTATAAATCTTTCCCCTTTCCTAAAGATGCTACTCTGAGCCGGTTTTTCTGGCTTTTCTGGAAACTCCACGAACTATTTAATACTCTTTAGTAATTCTGCTTCAAATAGCCAGAATATATTCACACTAATATCCTAATATCCACCCTTCTATCCCCACATACACATTGACCTTGCCCCAGACACTATTACCTACAATTTTGGAGTCCACATTGATCTTTGATATATGCTAACTAGCAGCTTACAAATACCTGGCTTTAAAGGCCGTCTTGCTCATGGAGTCATGTTTCCATTCTCTCCTGCCATTATCTCAGAATATTTGCAAGGGGAAAGCACTTTGAGAATAATATCAAAATGTATCATTTTAATGATTTCTGGAAAGGCCAAGTTAATCTTTTTTCCTTGATGTTCCTATTTCTATGGGGATTGCCTGATGAATTCACTGGCACAGGAAGTCATGTCCTGGAGACTACAGGCCCTTTGCATGTCAGAGGAATGCTAGACTGGGAGAAAACCCCTCCTCCGTTGGGGCATTTCTCCATATCGACTCTTGAGCCTTGCTCTATCTCATCCTTGCACTTTTGCTTCTGTTGACTGCCCCACAGCCCTGGCCAGGAAAATCCATCCAAGTTCCTGATGATTCTTTCCAAGGCATATGTCCTTCCCAGTGAAATAACACTGCATTCCCTTGTATCTTCCCTTGGTGACTTTAATTCCCATTGACTTCCCTGTTTTGTATTCATTTAGCNCAAGGCATATGTCCTTCCTAGTGAAATAACACTACATTCCCTTGTATCTTCCCTTGGTGACTTTAATTCCCATTGACTTCCCTGTTTTGTATTCATTTAGCACTTAGCATTGGTGCTGCACAGTTTAGCACTTAATCATTGTGATATGTGTCGTCAATGTGCAGGAATAAATCTTTAGAGAAAATACTCTGAGAAGTGCAGTTGCTTAATCTAGAATTCAGAATCTTTAAGTTTTTTTTTTTTAATTGAGGTACAATTGAGTTACAATGTTGTGTCAGACTCTTTGCACAACAAACTGACTCAGCCATGGAGAGATGGAGAGATAGGTAGATGGATTCTTAATACTCTTTTCCATTGTGGTTTATCAGGATACTGACCATAGTTCCTTACACTACACAATAGGACTCTTTCTTTTATCCATTCCATATATAATAGTTCACATCTGCCAGTCCCTAGAACTCAGAATCTTGATTGTGACAGAGTTAATTAAGCCGACTCTTCATGCATCATAATAGAAATAATACAAAGGGACTTGTTTCTTTATCTGAGAACTCTAGGCTTGTATATCTCTAGCTTGAGGCCAAAGTCAGTAAAATGTAAAAAGCAAAAATGTTCAAAGAAGAAACTTAGTATGCAGGCGCTTTTGCTGATGACTCCAGAAGCATTTCAGAATACATTTAATGCCTCAGAATCTTTATTTAAATTTGGGTGATCTTTGTGTTGTAGATATGCTTGAGTGGCAGTTAATAGAGAACTCCAAATAGCTGCGTTTACTATTTGATTGTTTTGACAGTTCTGGGTCCTCATCTTACAAAGAACAATGTAATCACCAGCCCCTTCTCTGTACACAACAACAGGAATGGCCTTCAACTGTTATTGCAGAAGCACGCTGGACTTTCCCACAGAGCATCAAGGTATTGGGAATCACACGTCTTTTTCCCTAGACTGGCCCATCAAGCCAAGATGAAAAACAATCAGCTTTCAATTTTCTGGTCTTGTTTGTTTTCTACCCAGCATACACGGAAAAGGCACTTAAACAAACTTTTGGATTATATTTTCAAGGGCATCTTTCTATTTCTTCCTGCAAAGCATTTGGGAGCCAGTTGTTCCTGGGCCCCAGGAGCCCATTTTTATTATTTAAATGTGGGTGTCTTCAAAGCAAAACAACCTCAAACATTCAACCCTAGCCCCTCAACCCACCACCATTTGCTAAGTGAAGCAAAACACCATAATGGTCTTAATGATGTGGATTTATCTCTTAACTGTTGTTTTGAGATCACAACAAATCATTAAAATCATTAAGTCTTCTGGCTAAATTAGAGTACAGATCTTCTGGAGTGCAGGGCCAATGTGGTTTCTTCCATAACACTCTCCCTCTACCCCTCTTTGCATCCCATAACCTCATCACTATTCTCAGATTTCTTCCATGTGGAAAGAATTGGCTTCATATATTCAAAGTTACACTTTAAAACAGCTTCGTTGCCTCCCTGCATACCCATTCCTCCCCTGATCCCCAGAGCTACTGCCCTAAAAAATGTAGGCAGCAGAGAGCTAAGCGAAGGGGTTTAGATCAATGCTGACTCTGGGATCCAGGAAAGCAAAGGGTAGCAGAGGGAAGGAAATAGCCAGCAGGGATTTGGCTCTCCCAGCTTGCCTTCTCTCTCATCGCTCACCTTTGGTCCAACAAAGGTGGAAGATGTATCACAGACGCCACTGTCAGAAGTAAATGAGGGTGAAATTGGGACTCATTCTGTTTCTTCCTAGGTCTGTCCCTTACTCTCTGCCCAGCCCATTCAGTCCCACAAAAATGGCTGTAAGGACACAGGTCCTCAGTTTCTGAGCCAGGAAACATGGGAGCATGAAAACCATGGAACCTCAGAAACAAGCCTCAGGAAATGGACGGGACCTCTCAGACCTATATATATTGAAGTTTATACACACCCATTTTTCTAGATCTTTATGTGGTGCTCGAGGAGACTGGGGACATTTACTCATCTCTCCTCTAGGCAAGAAGAACAAAGGGAGATGTATAATGCAGTGAAGAGCTGGTTTAAGAAATCCAGTGCCTGATAAGGATAGTGAGTTAAAAAGGGCTTAGGTTAAACTCAGCTGGATGAAGTGATTCAAGCTTAGCTTACACTAAGTGCTGAGTTAAGTTACTGCAACACATAGATCAGTGCTGTCAGCCACCAGGAGATGTCCCATTAAAGACTGCATCTAACAATCTTCTTGGGGGCCTAGGGTTTCCTAAGCTAAACCCACTTTACAGAGAGGTTAATTTTGCAACTAGTAACCAATGTGGAAAATTCTTCAAGAGATGGGAATACCAGACCACCTGACCTGCCTCTTGAGAAATCTGTATGCAGGTCAGAAAGCAACAGTTAGAACTGGACATGGAACAACAGACTGGCTCCAAATAGGAAAAGGAGTACGTCAAGGCTGTATGTTGTCACCCTGCTTATTTAACTTCTATGCGGAGTACATCATGAGAAACGCTGGACTGGAAGAAACACAAGCTGGAATCAAGTTTGCCAGGAGAAATATCAATAACCTCAGATATGCAGATGACAGAAAGTGAAGAGGAGCTAAAAAGCCTCTTGATGAAAGTGAAAGAGGAGAGTGAAAAAGTTGGCTTAAAGCTCAACATTCAGAAAACGAAGATCATGGCATCCGGTCCCATCACTTCATGGGAAATAGATGGGGAAACAGTGGAAACAGTGTCAGACGTTGTTTTTTTGGGCTCCAAAATCACTGCAGATGATGATTGCAGCCATGAAATTAAAAGACGCTTACTCCTTGGAAGAAAAATTATGACCAACCTAGATAGTATATTCAAAAGCAGAGACATTACTTTGCTGACTAAGGTCAGTCTAGTCAAGGCTATGATTTTTCCTGTGGTCATGTGTGGATGTGAGAGTTGGACTGTGAAGAAGGCTGAGCCCCGAAGAATTGATGCTTTTGAGCTGTGGTGTTGGAGAAGACTCTTGAGAGTCCCTTGGACTGCAAGGAGATCCAACCAGTCCATCCTAAAGGAGATCAACCCTGGGATTTGTTTGGAAGGAATGATGCTAAAGCTGAAGCTCCAGTACTTTGGCCACCTCATGCGAAGAGTTGACTCCTTGGAAAAGACTCTGATGCTGGGCGGGATTGGGGGCAAGAGGAGAAGGGGACGACCGAGGATGAGATGGCTGGATGGCATCACGGACTCGATGGACGTGAGCCTGAGTGAACTCCGGGAGCTGGTGATGGACAGGGAGGCCTGGCGTGCTGTGATTCATGGGGTCGCAAAGAGTTGGACATGACTGAGCAACTGAACCGAACTGAACTGAACCAATGTGCTCTCCGTATAGTCAAAGCTCATTTGTTACAAAGCAGGGGCACCCAAATTTCTGAAAATTCTACAGCTTGAATTTAGGTGCCAAGGTTATGTGTGAATTCTAAGTGTATGATTTACTCTTAGGATGAAAAAGTTGGCTTAAAACTCAACATTCAAAAAACAAAGATCATGCCATCCAGTCCTATCCTTTCATAGCAAACAGATGGGGAAACAATGGAAACAGTGAGAGACTTTATTTTGGGGGGCTCCAAAATTACTGAAGATGGTGACTGCAGCCATGAAATTAAAAGAATCTTGCTCCTTAGAAGAAAAGCTATGACAAACCTAGACAGCATATTAAAAAGCAGAGACATTACTTTGCTGACAAAGGTCTGTCTAGTCAAAGCTATGGTTTTTCTAGTAATCATGTCTGGATGTGAGAGTTGGGCTATAAAGAAAGCTGAGCACCAAAGAAATCATGCTTTTGAACTGTGGCATTGGAGAAGACTCCTGAGAGTCCCTTGGACTGCAAGGAGATCCAACCAATCCATCCTAAAGGAAATCAGTCCTGAATATTCATTGGAAGGACTGATGTTGAAGCTGAAAGTCCAATATTTTGGCCATCTGATGCGAAGAACTGACTCACTGGAAAAGATCCTGATGCTGGGAAAGATTGAAAGCAGGAAGAGAGGGGGATGACAGAGGATGAGATGATTGGACGGCATCACCGATTCAATGGCTATGAGATTGGGTAAGCTCTGGGAGTTGGTGATGGACAAGGAGGCCTGGCGTGCTGCAGGCAATGGGGTTGCAAAGAGTTGGACACAACTGAATGACTGAACTGAACTGAGTGAGGTGCTTTTCCTGGGGACATTGTCCTGGCCAACACTAAATGGGAAACTCCTTGTCCCGTGCAGAATGACTAAGCTCAACCTGTACTTGTAAGGATGGTGAATTAGAAAGAGTCATAAAAAGGGGGGAAAATCAGCCTACTGGTGTTGAGAAACTCTTAACTCCTTTCCATGGTTGGCAGTTTTACCCATCTCTTCTCCAATGGGCTTCCAGGAGAACTGGAGTGGACATTAAAGCTCCCTTGTGTGTTAATTACATTTTGTGAGCCCAAGTGTGTGTGTGTGTGTAAAAGTTCATTTATATCTAAATAGAAGAATTGTCCTGAGCTCTGTCTTCGGCACTGGAAAATTACTCTTTTTATCAGGCAAATTCAAGGGCCAAATGAAGGACAACAGACTATAAATTCAATGACCTTTTGTAGGCAGGCAAAGTCAAGAGGAGGAGAGGCTGTGAGCTGGGCAAGAGGAATATGTGTCTACCCAAAGCTGCTGCTCGTGGGAGAGAGAAGCATAAGGTGAACACAAAGGGCACTGGTTTCCCACTTCAGGGCAGTTCTACGTGCAGCCTCAGAGAAAGAGATGTCTGTGTTTGGCACATCCATCTGAGTTCATTTCTCTGGGCAACCTGGGAGCACTTGCTTCAGACCCTTCTCTGCGGGCAAGTCTCACACGGCGTGGCCCTGCTACGTCACGACAGATGTCTGATTGTCTTTGTGGTGCTTTTTCTCAGTTCTGGAAATTGTGAGAAAGAGAATGAGGCGGAGAGGATTAGGGGAGGGCAGGAAGTATGTTTAAGGGTAAACATCCCGAGTGGCCCCTGTCTGAGGGCTGCTCCAAGCCTGCCCGTCCACGCCACACCGTCCCCATCACGCCATCCCTTGTCATTTTCCTGGCGAGCCGGAGCACTCAGAGGCGGTCACCCGTGTCCAGCGAGGCTGAAGGAGCCGCGAGAGGCAGCTGGCGGGCAGTGTTCACAGCCCAGTCATTGCGCCGGGGCTGCCACATGACCCCAGCGTGCCGCTCTGGGGGGCGGCCCAGGGATCCCTCAGCAGATGTCCTCCTTGGCTCCAGAGCCCCTTCCGGGCCAGCCCAGGTTAGCGTCTGCCGCACTGCCCACCACGGCCCCACCAAGAACCGGGGTAAAGGAAAGCATCAGTGGTGGGGGGGAAGGGCACACACAGAGCGCTTTCACAAGCTTTCCCTTGAGTCCTCCTCTCACCAGTTCTGGGAAGCATTGCGACCTGCCGTTTACAGCCAAGGAAACTCAGGCAGAAAGAGGTTAAGGGACTGGTGGGAGATCAAGAAAGTTAAAGTGAAAATGAAGTCACTCAGTCCTGTCCTACTCTTTGCAACCGCATGTACTATAGCCTACCAGGCTCCTCCATCATGGGATTTTCCAGGCAAGAACACTGGAGTGTGTTGCCATTTGGTAGGAGATCATAGAGGTGGTAAAATGCACAGTTGGCATTGAATTCCCAGACTCACCCAGCTCTGATGGCGGGACTTGGCCAGCAACACAGCTGACTGGTCTGGTTGAGCTTGTTAAGAGAAAGAGCAAATTGTCCAGGGTACTGGCTGACCTTTCAGGACAAGCTGGACGAATAGGAGGGCCACCTGCCTCAGACACACACACACACATGCACGCACAAACATAGTTACACTCCCTGCTCTGCTCTTTTGTTTTTTTCCAATCTTGCTCTCTCTGAGATCACCTAACATCTAGTCTTGTGTCTACACAGGCCCTGGGCCTCTGTGACTCTCTCTCCTTGAGACGCACAGGCCGCCAGTTATAGTTGTAATCATAGGTCCTTAACCAAGGAATTATTCAGCTGGCAGGTATGACTTTGGTTATTACATCTTTCCCTGTATTTTTTGTTTGTTTGTTTGTCTGGGACAACAAAAGCAGGACAGGCACTCAGACCTGGTTCAGATTCTGGGAAGTGGATTGTGGTCCCAGCCGGCATCTCTCCGCCTCCATTATAAGGCCATCTTACACTGAAGTTTTTTTCAGGCTTGGTGCAGAGCTGGGCACGTAGGAAGAGCTTATCCGATGTTTCTATCAGAAACATCTTTTCAAAATATCCACTTTTATTATATCACTCTTCTGATAAAAAACTTACAGTGGATTTTGGTCTGCTGCCGCAAGGCCACACACACAGGACCCCCATTCCAGCCTTTGTTGAGCACAGAAAAGAAGGGGCATTTCATTTCTACCTAGTCGTCTTCTTCTGGCTGAAGTCCCTCTCTGCCCTTTCACAACTACAGGTTCAAGCGCCAGCTCCTCCGAGCAGCTGTGCCTCGCTAGTCATTCCAGCCATCTGGAGCTTCCTTCTTGAGTTCAAGTTTCTGTGTCTGAACAAGTCTAGGCGTGTGACCACAGTCTCTCTTATTTTGATACCTTATACTTCCTGGCTAATGTCTTACAAATTGTAAACCCATCAAGTATCAATAGCACATAGCGAATGCTTTCTGTATTACCCAGAGTGCTAGCCTGATGTTAGGAGTCTAAGAAGGAGTTTTAAAAAAATATTTAAATTAAATGAAAATTCTATTTTAGTCAGAGCTTACACAGGGTAGTATTTATCACTCTTAAATGTATGAACCCCTTGTAGGGAAGACACGTTTCTCATAAACCTCCAATATTTATTTTTATTGCGTCACTTAAGCATGTAAACACAAAACTAAGTATCAACTCCTAATAAACACTTCAGGCTCTTAAATCACTATAAAACCCAAACAGATTTATACAGTTAATATAAATAATGGTATATACACTGTAAAGTTTAAATTGACAGTAAGTTTATTGTGATGTATGATGTTTGCTAAAAGCAAATCACATCAACATCAATGATACGGAATTGCTCTGACCCATGTTCTTTGCCCACTCCAGTAATCTTGCCTGGAGAATCCCGTGGACAGAGGATCCTGGTGGGCAAGTCCGTGGGGCCACAAGAGTCAGATACGACCTAGTGACTAAACCACCACCACCACCACGTTCTTTGGAGAGCTTGAGCTTGGCATGATCTGTTTCTTACATCACTCTCCTGTGTTCAGTACATAAAGCAGCAAAGCCTTTACTTCTTCTGCGTGGTATCAGGTCAGTGGGGATTTTGTTTTTAGCCAAATGGCACTGTTATTTTTAAGTCTGTTTTCTGAAGGAAATGGCAACCCACTCCAGTACTCTTGCCTGGAGAATCCCATGGAGGGAGGAGCCAGGTAGGCTACAGTCCATGTGGTTGCAAAGAGTCAGACACGACTGAGCCACTTCACTTTTCACCTGAGACAAGGTCATGATGTGCTGAAACAATTCGTTAGTGTTTGGGTTTATGTAATTACCCACAGGGTCTAGACATGCTTATGTTAATTTTTTATTATCTATGAAATAGAAAATTCAGATTAAAATAATTTATAAGAAAGCTTTTGGACCATCTCTAGAATTCATCTGTAGATACCTTGTTGAGTAACACTGTCTAATGGGAGAAGAATTATTTAAAGCAGAAAAAAATGGAATTATTCTTTCCTTTCCATGGAAGGCTGTTGGCTAGAGATGCATCATCTTATTTGTTTCTGTTGCTAAATATATTACTTTAAAATTGTTACTAAAATTTGTCTTACAGACACAAAGTGGCATATTTATCACAGAAAATTTAAAAGTTATTTATAAGTTTTTTTAAGAAAGAAACCCTGCAAACCTCAGAATCCACTTTGCAGAGATAACCGCTGATATCCCTGATAACCACTTCTCCTATTGCTGCTAATGACATTAGCAATAGCCATAAATTGATAACTACATGCCAGCCAATATTCAAAACATTTTGTATATATGAATTTATTTGCTCTGCAAAAAAACCTTATGGCATAGGTACTAGCAGTATTCCTATTTTATAGTGAACTGAGCCTTAAAGAATGTTGACTGAAAAAGAAAAGCACAACCTAAAAGCTGTGAATTATGTTTTACTCAATGGATCAGTTGAGGATTTAAGCCCAGAGGTAGCTACTCAGCTCTGAGAGAGGGACTGTTCCAAAGAGGTAAGGGAGGATCCAGGATATATAGGAAAATTTGCAACAAAAACCAGGTAGTTAGAATATTAAAAGCTACTTAAAGAAAAACCAGATATCTCAGTTAATGAAATTTCTATATGTCATAATTATGAAATATTTTCATAATTCTATGGGAAAATGCAAGAGTCTGGGCTCACTGAAATTATTCCTTTGATATTTAGAGCAAGCATCCTGGTTTTTCCGTCCTGAAACCTCTCAGAGTACACAGTTGGGGCAGCTGCAATGGCAGAAGGTTTGATGGCTGAAACAGTCTTTGTTTACTGACAAGAGTTTAAGTAACTTTCAAGCATATAATTACTCTAAGTTGTAGAGCAAGTTTCTAACTGAGGCAGAATAAAACAATATCCAAATAAAGCAAATTAAGTCAAATATAGGATCACTTATTTTTCTTACATATACATTAAACATACTTTTGTGTTGATACCAATAATTTTGTGGATATCAGAAGAGTATATTCCATTATAAAAATAGATCATATTATCAACCAATATTCTATTGACAGCATTCTAGGTAAAGTTTTCAATGTTTGAGTATGTTGAGTATTATAGAAAGCTTTCCATCTTTGAGTATTATAAAAAGAGTATATATAAAATTTGTATACTCAGTATTTGAGTATATAAAAAGATGAACATTCTTAGACCTTAATCTTTGAGCATATTCTTACGAGGGAAATATTTTTTATTTCTTATTTTGCTGAAGAATCTAAGAAGAAAAGAATATGGAAATTTCAGCGTCCTCAGTCTAACACTGTTGGAAATGCTGACTTTATTCACTGGAAGAGTACTTCGTTTCACACAATGTTCAATTATATGTTTTTTTTAAACACTCAATCAAAAAGTTTACTTTTCCATAGTGCTAATAGGGGCTTTTCAGCTCTAAGTACACAGGAGAATAAGCTACTATAAAATCTAGAGTAACACTTTGAAATAAGTGTCCTCAATTTTCAAACTTAAGAAGCCTCCATTTGGTTGTTCTAAATCAGAAATCGCTGTTCCCAGTGGGTAGTTTGCGCTTCGTTAGGTATTTTTAAAGCTCTGTTTTAGCTGTTTATTAGGAGGAGGAAAAGGGAGTAAAGGTTTTAGACTAATCGCATATCTTTTTGCTTTTTGCTTTTGCAAGTCTAGTTCTAATTGTTAGTCTTCAAACATTTTAATTTGTCGAAGTAATACACACACATTGTTGGAGTTAAACACTATTAAAAGCTTTCGCTTTTGGTAAGTGGAGGGAAGGCCCCTCTCCATCAAGTTCTACTCTCCAGAGGCAACATATTCTAATGCTTCTTTGTCGTCTTTCTTTCCTCGTCTCTTCAGTTCTCCACCTCCCTGCTCCTTCACCTCCCTCTTCTTCCTCCCCTTCCTCAACCTCTTTCTCATCCTTCTCCACCTCTTTAGACCACAGTTTCTGAATACAAGGTTCTGTATATGCAAATGTATCCGATGGTCATAAATTCATTTCCTATTATTTCATCCACGCCCCCCCCCCCGGAAATGTTCTTTCAGGGTCTCCCTGGAGTCCTGCTCCAATCTGGACTGGTTAATCTTCAAGTCTGTTCACATTATCCTGTTTTAGAGCTCCTATTTCCTGGCTTCTGTGCATTTTTTTTCCTTGGTTTTCTTATTTTGAAGGAACCCATCTTCTAGAATCTTCCAAGGAAAAGGGATACATTAGAAGCAAATTTTTTGAGACCCTACGTTCTTCCGTTGTCACACTTGATTCCTCATTTAGGTACATTGAGCATATTGTGCGGAAAAGCATCATCTCTCAGAATTTGAAGGCACTGCTCCGTTTTCTTCTGACTTCTGTTGTTGCGGTTGAGATGTTCAATGTCATTCAGATCCTGGATACTTTGGACGTGACTTCTTTTCTCTATCTTTGGAAGTTAATAGGTTACTTTTCTCCCTAAAGTTGAATAGTTTTATAAAGTTGTGACTTGTTAAGATCTTTTGTGATTCATTGGTATTGGCATATATTGAAAATAAAAACTCCTTAATATCTGGTACTTACTAGAGTATTCATTTCTTAATTTATTTCTTCTTTCTGTAATTCTCTGTCAAATGTTAGATTTAGTTCATTAATCCTATTTTTAAAAATTTATGGCTCCTATTGACCATACTTTTGTGTTATTGTTCAACTTCCTTTAGGTTGTCTCAACTCAACTCTCCATTCTTCTATTTAAGTTTGAGAATTTCTTACTCCAAGAATGTTCTTTTCCCTCTTCTTTTTCCCCTCCTCCTCCTTCCTCCCCCTCACTTTCCCTTCCCCTTTTCCTTTTCTCCTGCCACCCTTTTCCCCTCTCCCCTCTATCCTCTTCATAATATCATGATATCATATTCTTCTCTTTGGAAGTAGTGTCTCTTATCTCTCTGGGAATATTAATTATAATTTATTTTAGGTGTTCCTCCCTTTCTCTGCTTTATCTATTGAGTTTCATTTTCCTTGTTTGTTTTATGTCTTTCACATTACTTGATACTTGACTGTCTATTTCTATTTATGATTTAAACACCACAAATTTTGTTTTAAGGTGATAGAGTTTTCTGTTTAGTTGCTAAGTCATGTCCCACTCTTTGTGACCCCATGGACTGTAGCTCACAATAGTGAAAGACAGGGACGCCTGCTGTGCTGCAGTCCATGGGGTCCTGGACTGGTTTGATCTCCTCGAAGTCCAAGGGACTCTTCCCTGGCTTTCACTATCTCCCAGAGTTTGCTAAAACTCATGTCCATTGAGTCGGTGATGCCATCCAACCATCTCAACGTCTGCTGCCCCCTTCTCCTCCTGCCTTCAACCTTTCCCAGCATTAGGGTATTTTCCAGTGAGTCAGCATTTCCTATTAGGGGGTCAAAGTAGTGGAGCTTCAGCTTCATCATCAGTCCTTCCAATGAAAATTCAGGATTGATTTCTTTTAGGATTGACTGGTTTGATCTCCTACAGTCCAAGGGACTCCCAAAAGTCTTCTTTAGCACCACAGTTGGAAAGCACCGATTCTTTGCTGCTCAGCTTTCTTTATGATCCAACTCTCACATCCATACATGACTACTGGAAAAACAAAAGTCTTGACCAGATGAATCTTTTGTCAATGGAGTGATATCTCTGCTTTTTAATACATTGTCTAGGTTCGTCATAGCTTTTCTTTCAAGGAGCAAGCATCTTTTAATTTTGTGGTTGAAATCACTGTCTGCAGTGATTTTGGAGCCCAAGTAAATAAAATCTGTCACTGTTTCCACTTTTCCCCCTTCTATTTGCCATGAGATGATGGGACCAGATGCCATGATCTTAGTTTTTGAGTACTGAGTTTTAAGCCTTCTTTTATATTCTCCTCTTACACCTTCATCAAGAGGCTTTCTGCCATTAAAGTGGTATTTTCTGAATATCTGAGGTTATTGATTTCTCTCCTAGCAATCTTGATTCCAGCTTGTGCTTCTTCCAGCCCAGTGTTTCTCATGATGTACTTTGCATATAAGTTAAATAAGCAGGGTGACAATATACAGCCTTGAAGTACTCCTTTCCTAACCTTCAACCAGTCCATTGTTCCATGTCCAGTTTTAACTGTTGCTTTTTAACCTACATACAGGTTTCTCAAGAAAGAGACAAGGTGGTCTGGTATCCCCATCTCTTTAAGAATTTTCCAGTTTGTTGTGATCCACACAGTCAAAGATTTCAGCATAGTCAATGAAGCAGAAGTAGATATTTTTCCAGAATTCCCTTACTTTTGCTATGATCCAGCAGTTGTTGGCAATTTGATTTATGGTTCTTCTGCCTTTTCTAAATCCAGTTCATACATCTGAAAGTCCTCCTTTCACATACTAATGAAACCTAGCTTGAAGGAGTTTGAACATTACTTTGCTAGCATGCGTTCTATATTAAGAAACATCACATAATAGTATCTGTGTGTTTGATTTTGAGTCTGAAGATAATCCCCAGAGAAGGTTCTTCCCTGCCATGGATAACATACAAGTAGCTGAGTGGCTGGGCAGAATAAGGATAATAATGCAGATTTAAAACAGAATTTCCACCAATCTTCCTGATTTATACTCCACATCTTATTTCAATTCATTTTATTTGATGTCTATGATTCTGAACTTTTTTGGTTTCCTTTGGGTAAAGCAGCTTGCCCCATTGGTTGAACTATCTCTGTTCAACTGAGTTTTAAGTTTATTACTATTTATTCATCATTTCTGATTTTCATATATTCTACTTGTGAGTTACAAGTGTCCTGCATTCATTAAATGCAGAATTTATGTGTCTCCTTCTTTTGTGTGTGTGTGTTGACACTTGACATCTTTATCCACTTAAATCTAAAATACCCTCCTATTTTTTAGTCTATTTTTTAATTCGAAGAACACTGCTTTACAGTGTTATGCTTGTTTCTGCCTTATGACAATGCACGTCAGCCATAATTATACATATATCCTCTCCCTCCTGAACCTCTCTCCCCTCCGTTTGACCCCATGCCTGTTGGTCATCACAGAGCACCAGGATGCGCTCGCTGTGTTATATAATGACTTCTCACCAGTTATCTTTCTCCATATGGTTGTGTACATATGTTGATGCTACTTCTCCATTCGTCCTCCTCTCTCCTCTCCCCAGTGTGTCCACAGTCCTATTCTTTATATCTATGTCTCCACTCCTTCCCTGCAAATACATTCATCAACATCATTTTTCTAGAATCCATATACATGCAGCGATATACTATATTTGTTTTTCTCTTTCTGACTTACTTCACTCTGTGTAACAGGCTCTAGGTTCATCCACCTCACTAGTACTGACTCAAACTTGTTCTTTTAACAAAAGACTGGTTCCAAATAGGAAAAGGAGTACGTAAAGGCTGTATATTGTCACCCTGCTTATTTAACTTATATGCCGAGTACATCATGAGAAACGCTGGGCTGGAAGAAGCACAAGCTGGAATCAAGATTGCCGAAAGAAATATCAACAACCTCAGATATGCAGATGACACCACCCTATGGCAGAAAGTGAAGAGGAGCTAAAAAGCCTCTTGATGAAAGTAAAAGAGGAGAGTGAAAAAGTTGGCTTAAAGCTCAACATTCAGAACACTAAAATCATGGCATCTGGTCCCATCACTTCTTGGGGAAACAGTGGAAACAGAGTCAGACTTTATTTTGGGGGGCTCCAAAATCACTGTAGATGGTGACTGCAGCCATGAAATTAAAAGACGCTTACTCCTTGGAAGAAAAGTTATGACCAACCTACATAGCATGTTGAAAAGCAGAGACATTACTTTTCCAACAAAGGTCCTTCTAGTCAAGGCTATGGTTTTTCCTGTGATCATCTATGGATGTGAGAGTTGGACTGTGAAGAAGGCTGGGCACCAAAGAACTGATGCTTTTGAACTGTGGTGTTGGAGAAGACTCTTGAGAGTCCCTTGGACTGCAAGGAGATCCAACCAGTCCATTCTGAACGAGATCAACCCTGGGATTTCTTTGGAAGGAATGATGCTAAAGCTGAAACTCCAGTATTTTGGCCACCTCATGCGAAGAGTTGACTCATTGGAAAAGACTCTGATGCTGGGAGGGATTGGGGGCAGGAGGAGAAGGGGACGACAGAGGATGAGATGGCTGGATGGCATTACCGACTCAGTGAACGTGAGTCTGAGTGAACTCCGGGAGCTGGTGATGGACAGGGAGGCCTGGTGTGCTGCGTTTCACGGGGTCGCAAAGAGTTGGACACGACTGAGCAACTGAACTGAAGTGAATATTCCATTGTGTATATGCACAGCTTCTTCTTTATCCACTCATCTGTTGATGGACATCTAGGTTGCTTCCATGTCCTGGCTATTGTAAATAGTGCTGCTATAAACATTGGGGTACATGTATCTTTCTCAGTTATGGTTTTCTCAGAGTGTATGCCCAGTAGTGGGATTGTTGGGTCATATGGTAGTTTTATTCCTAGGTTTTTGTTTTTAAGGAGTCTCTTACTGTTCTCCATAGTGGCTGTATCAATTTACACTCCCACCAACAGTGCGGAAGGGTTCTCTTTTCTCCACATCTTCTCCAGCATTTATTATTTGCAGATTTTTGATGATGGTCATTCTGACTGGCATGAGGTGATGCCTCATTGTAGTTTTGATTTCATTTCTCTAATAATTAGTGATCTTGAGTATATTTTCATGTATCTATCAGCCATCTGTTCTCTTATTTTTAAAAGCTTCTTTAAACGTGAAATAGACACTTATTAAGAGGATGTGTTTAGGTTAGAACTAGTGGTCTTTTGGAGTTGAGAGAGACCACTAGACCACTATAAAGAATCCACACAAAGACTAGAATGATCAATTACTTAGTGAGGTTTTTTTTTTTTTTTGAGAATTACTCCATGAGATAAAATTCCATAGTTTTACCTAAAATTTCCTCCTAGAGTATTTCACTGTACCCCATCATTATGTGTATGACTTCACCAGCTAAAGTCCATGTTTAAATACTGGGTTCTTCATGAAGCCATCTCTGATCATTGTAGCTAATAATAATCTTTCCATTCTCTGAGATATATGGCATTTGATGTATCATTTTCTTATACTGGTTATTTATATTTACATATTTACTGAGAATTGTAATTATGTTTACATATCTCCAGCAGGAGCATTTTTACATGAATTCTTAACTCCCTTTATCCTTGAGGACTGGATTCATATCTGTGTATATTTGAAGAGCTCATGGCTCCTAACATAGTGCCTAGGAAAGAGCATGTACACAGTTAATGCTGAACAAATGTGCGAAAGTACAGAGGGTACAACAATCTTTGCTTTTGGAAAAATAGAAGGTACATTTTGAGATTTTCCATTTTGCTATAATTAGGAAATTTAACCCAGAATGGATCAAGTGCACTTCTTACCTGTAACTTTCGGTGTATTCTGAAATTTGAGCAGGAACTATGATAGTTCTTTCTGTATCGCATTTGATGTATCACAAATGTTCCTCTGAAGTTCTTCACTGGGGTTGTTATCTTCTTAGGAATAATCATATCAAGGAGTTGGCCAGCTTATTCTAAAAAATTGCTTTAGGCACAACTTGTCTTTTTTGCCTTCCTGCTGGCCCCTCTTCTTCACCTTCGTGCAGTGATCAAGTACCCGGAACAGTCTTGGGAGTGCCAGTTGAATAATGAGAAAAAGTATAAACCCAGACATGGGTTTGAACATTGCCTTTACTGCTATGGGCTGGGCAATCCTGGACAAGTGAGCAAATCTTTTATTATGTAAACATCTACTTGTACAAAATGAAGAAGACATTATCCTCCACAAGACGGTCATCAAGGTGAAACAAACAACATGTATAAAGTCCTTAGAATACAGGAGACATGGGATAGATCATCTTTCCTTTTCCTTTCTTAAGACAAGCATTGACTTTTTCCAGGAATATTGACATTTTAAAAATAGACGCACTGAGAGAGCAATGCTTAACTCAAAAGAAAACTCATGACTGTGTGCCAACACATGATTTTTGTTTGAGGACTTCTCAACATCCTGTATTAAAGCACCCACAAGTTCAGAATCTCTTTCCATGCCCCTACTTTTTAAGGAACAAAACATGTAAGGAAACACGGTTCAGAAAGTTGAAGCAAGGCAAAGAAAACCACCTTTTCCCAACCTTCGTTGGAAGTCTTTCAAGATTGAAGGGAGCAAGTAAACTTCTGTTTGTTACCTTTTGTTTGTTACCCACTTTCAAAGTTTATCTTATCATAGGATGTGAAAATATGTATTTTCAGAGCATCTGTTCTAAATAAATTATCTCTGTGTTTGTCCTTTTTAAGTTGGTGCAGCCCTAGATGATGGAGGGAGAAAGGAAAACTTTGTACCAGTAGAGAGATTGAGGTGTGGGTTCTGGGGTTGTGGGACCATTTCAAAAATTACCCAGAATATCAGAGTGCTTGGGGAAGCAGTTCTTGACAAGATAAATCTAGCTTGTGATTAAATCTGCCAGACTCCCTCCAGCCTTCCAAGATATTTTCAGACACTTGCCAGTCATGTGTTGCTTGAAGGTGTGGAATGGACTATTGTCCTTTCATAAAACTCTATGGCAGCCTTAGAAAAATCCATCCTGCCACATTTCCATGAGTTAATGCTATTGACTATTGGGGTTTTCCTGTTGGCTCAGACAGTAAAGAATCTGCCTGCAATGCAGGACACCCAGGTTTAATCCCTGGTTTGGGAAGATCCCCTGGAGAAAGACATGGCAACCCACTCTAGTATGCTTGCCTAGAGAATCCTGTGGACAGAGGAGCCTGGCGGGCTACAGTCCTTGGGGTCGCAAACGTTGGCCATGACTGGGCAACTAACACACATAGTATTCTTATGCATCTTCTTTTTTTTTGTCTCAAGGTCAAGCCAATTACTCTTTGACAAATGGCAGAAGTGAAATGCTACTTCATAAAAACAAAGTCTGTCAAAATCAGGGGGAGGCTGAGGACCCTTCCTTCTAATAATTCATTAGTGAAACACATAGCATGCTCTTTGGGAAGGGAGGAAAGTACTTCCACTCAGATGTCACAAAGGGGAAGTGATATTTCCTGCTGCCCACTGTGGACAAGGGGCTGAGCGTAAACTATCTGAGATCATCTGCCCACTGATCCTGAGGAAGGTGCCAAGTACTTTCATTTTCAAAATAAAGTAGTTCGGAAGGTGTAAATTTCCATGATGTGATAGAAATCATTAGGCATCAAGACAGGGACTCAGGCTGTTCTTTTCTGATTATACATACATACCTCATTTTATTGCTTTTCTCTTTATGACACTTCATACATATGGTGGGTTTTTTGAAGTTAGAGGTTTGTGAACCTTTGTTTTAAAAAATACTTTTTAAATCTATGTATTTATTTTTAATTTTTTTAAAGATTCAGTTCAAATTCAGTCGCTCAGTCGTGTCCGACTCTTTGCAACCCCATGGACTGCAGCACGCCAGGTTCCCTGTCCATCACCAACTCCCGGAGTTTACTTTCCATTTATAGTCATTATAAAATATTGGCTATGTTCCCTGTGTTCTGCTGTACAGTACATGCTTGAGTGCATCTCATGCCCGCGAGTCTGCATCTCCCACTTCTCTGCCTCTTTATTTCCCCTCTCCCCCTCCCCGCTGGCAACCCCTAGTTTGTGCTCTGTGTCTGTGAGGCCACGTGAGGCTGCTTCTTTTCGTTATATTCACCAGTTGGCTGTATTTTTTACATTCCACATATAAGTGATATCATACAGTACTGAAGGTTTATGGCAACCCTGCATCAAGCAAGTTTATTGGCAACTCTTCTCCAACAGCGCCGGCTCCTTTTATGTCTCTGTGTCACATCTGGGTGATTCTCACAGTACTTCAAACTTCTTCTTATATTTGTTATGGTGGTCTGTGATCAGGGACCACTGGTATCGCTACTACAACTCGCTGAGGCTCACATGGTGGCTGGCGTTTTGTAGCAATAAAGCATTTTTAATTAAGGACTGTGCATTATTTTTTTAGACATAATGCTATTGCACATTTAAGTTATGGTATAGTATAAACATTATAAACGCTCGGAGAAGGCAATGGCAACCCACTCCAGTACTCTTGCCTAGAGAATCCCTTGGACAGAGGAGCCTGGTGGGCTGCTGTCCATGGGGTCGCACAGAGTTGGACACGACTGAAGCGACTCGGCATGCAAGCATGCATGCGTACATAGTATAAACGTACCTTTTATATGCACTGGGACACCAAAAGTTTGTGTGACTCTCTCCAAACCAGTTTGTGATGTTTGCTTTACGACTGTTGTTAGCAATCAAACCTTCTGTATTCTGAGTTCTGCCTGTATCGTGCTCCCTTCCAGGATGGGATGGACCAGATAGATCCGTAGAAAAACAGTCAAACAAATGTTTAAAGTTAGGTGTGAACTTCAGGTGTCTATCATTCCTGCAGCTTATTGTCCTCTTGCCGCCCCTGAGATTAGACACCTCCTCACCAGCCTCTTTTTTCTTCCTGAAAGCTGAGTTGCACCCACAGTTCATTAATAGTGTAGAACAAGCTTTTCCCTGTCATTTTCTCATCTACCTCTGCACAAGAAAAATACATCTTCCTCCCTGAGAGAAGAGAGAGCATTGTCACCATCTGGTCTGATTCCAGAGTCACCGTGCTGCAGGAATGAAGAGCCAGACCTCCCCAGGATTCTGTTTGCCATCACGTGGCTCCTCTCATTGCAGCCGCGGAGCACCGAGGAGATAAAATCGCCTCTCGGCGAGGAATCTAGCAGGCCAGCCTAGGCTTAGCAGTCCTTCCCTGTCTGGAGTCACAGCCACGTGAAGCCACTTCTCTCGTTCTTTCTCTCAGACCAAACCTTAGAGGCTGCTGGCCAGAGGCACACGCCAAACAAGTTCAACCGTACTGTTTAGCTGCTGGTGGCGGAGTTAGAATTTCTCTCTCTCAACCTTTGGAAAACTCCAGATCCAGGACATATGTGCCAAGCTGGCAGATGTGCTTTTCTGTGGTCCAAGCTAGGCTTCAGTAATGGATATAGAGCATCAGCTTCTCTTTTCTGGTTGTCTTGAGCCAGGCATTGGCACAAGGCAGTATTGCCAAACAAATGGCATTTTTGTGCCATTTGTGAAAACTGACTTCCCTAATTAACTTACTCATACAAATGCACTCAGGATAAAGACATTAGGATGATTACCTAGAAAATTACTACCTTGGTAGAGTCCCTCGTGCCCCCTTTTGCCTCTTAAATGTGCCAAGAACAAAAATGGCTCTGATGGCATTGTTAGATCGCAGAGAGCAAATAGCTGATGAATGAAAGCATGGCGCCTCATGTTGGCTCCTTTAACCCTAATTTTAGCTCATGGATTCTGCTCAGCGTCGGGGAGCCAAGAAATGATTTTCTCCTTCCAGAGGGGAGCACTGGTGAAGATCAGAATAACTTCTTGGTGTGTTTTCAAGCACCTTTTCCAGCGCTAGGCTACACAGCAATTACAGCTAAATGAGTTTTGTATCAATTAGGACTGCTAGGAGGGTACTCTGGGGGACGAGCGGGAGGCCTACGTTTCAGAAACAAGAGGTTATAAAACTTCATTTGTTTATCCAGCTTCCAATTGCAGCTTTATTATTTTACTTTATGAACCTAGGAATCTTCACCTAGAGCCTCAGCAAGATGAAACATTTCTAGCCCTGGGGGAATTTTACTTCCTCTTTTTGAAATAGTCTGTGTATAGGTGTTGGTCATTCTTATCAGAAATCAAAGATTTCTGGAAAATGTCCACCTTTTTTGTGGTTTCACTTCTTTTTACTATATCGTGTGTGTGTGTGTGTGTGTGTGTGTGTGTGTGTGTGTGTGTGTTAGTCACCCAGTCGTGTCCGATGCTTTGCAACCCCATGGACTGTAGCCCGCCAAGTTCCTCTGTCCATGGAATTCTCTAGGCAAGAATACTGGAGTGGGTTGCCGTTCCTTTCTCTGTGAGGATCTTTCCAAACCAGGGATTGAACCCCGGTCTCCCGCATTGCAGGCAGATTCTTTACCATCTGAGCCACCAGGGAACTATCATGTGAGTAGGTAACTACTGAAATAAAACGTATAATTTCCCAAATTGTGTCCTATGTTCTTTGGTAGATCAGCATGGAGAGAAGTCAGAAGATGTGAGGTGTGGTTCTTGTCATTGGTATATGGAGGTAATGGTGTGTGCGTCCTGCAAAAATTAGAGATAAATTTGTATTCTGAGTTCAAATGAATGGTTTTTAACTCCGCTGCACATTAGATTCATCTAGTGAGTTTTTAAAAGTGCCAATGTCTGAGCCCCAACTTAGACCAGTTAAGTTAATCTCCCTGGAAGGTGGAGTCAAGATATCTCAAAAGCCCCCCAGAAGATATTAGTCAGCCAGGGCTGAGAACCAATCATTCATTACTTTCATAAATATGTATTCATTACCTACTATACGCTAGGCCCTATTCTAGAGGCTGGCGATGTAGCAGTGAACAAATCAGACAAAAACCTCTGCCTTTATAGAGCTTATATGCTAGCAGGTTTTGACTGACAATCAACAAATAAATCAATAGCGTTCATGGTATATAAGTCTGTGAAAAGTGCTAAGATGAAAAATCAAAGAAGGAAGGGAAACATCCCATCCCTTATGCGACGGGAGGCATTGAAACATTTGCAGGGTATCCAGGTGTCCTCTCCTGAGAACACGATATTGCACAAAGGCCAGGAGGAGGTGGGCAAGAGCCTCTGAGCAGAGGGAACAGCAAATGCAAGGCCTAGAAGTGGAATATGGCTGTTTCAGGAAAAACACGGGTGCTAAAGTGCCTATGAATTACTGGTCTAAGCTAATAAAATCCACACAATAGCTACAAGATGAACTACTTGTGGGATAAACCAGGAGACTGTGTATAAATGTGTGATTGATAATTTTGAAGATATTCAGAACTATACAGCTATAATTTTAAGGAGGCAGGCAGTGACGTGATGACAAGTTAGTAAGGGAAGCCCCAAGAATACTGGTGTCGGTTGCCATGACTTTCTCCAGGGGATCTTCCCAACCCAGGGACTGAGCCAGGGTCTCCTGCATTTCAGGCAGAGTCTTTAGCTGAGCCACCAGGGAAGCCCAAACTGATGTGAAGTATATTCCAATTCTGGGTTTCCCTGGTGGCTCAGCCAGTAAAGAATCTGCCTGCGATGTGAGAGACCTGGGTTCCATATCTACGTCTGAAAGACCTCCTGGAGAAGGGAATGACAACCCACTCCAGTATTTTTGCCTGGAGAATCCCATGGACAGAGGAGCCTAGCAGGCTACAGTCCATAGGATTGCAAAGAGTCAGACACGACTGAACAACTAACACGTAACACTTCATATTCCATTTTAGCCTATTTGGGAAAGGCAGTAGGAGTAGGAAATAGATCAATCTAGAGAACAAAATAAGGCAGTGAAAGGAAGCAAGGGTAAGAAAGGTCCTCTACACACTAGGGGGTGGGGGGAGGGTGCAAGGATGCCATGTGTCTGGAGAGGTCATGGCAAGTGTGTGGTTAACATTTGAATCACATTAACTGACAATCATCATTGCTAGCCAATGTTCTTCAGGCCAACAAAATAATTCTGGGAGGGAGGGCTTCACTTTATATGCTGATCTCTAGGTCTACCCATGTTGCTGCGAGTGGCATTGTTGCATTCTTTTTTATGGCTGAGTAATAAAGGAAGATCATGGCATCCGGTCCTATCGCTCCATGGGAAATAGATGGAGAAACAGTGGAAACAGTGTCAGACTTTACTTTTGGGGGCTCCAAAATCACTGCAGATGGTGATTGCAGGCATGAAATTAAAAGACGCTTACCCCTTGGAAGAAAAGTTATGAGCAACCTAGATAGCATATTGAAAAGCAGAGACATTACTCTGCCGACTAAGGTCCGTCTAGTCAAGGCTATGGTTTTTCCAGTAGTCATGTATGGATGTGAGAGTTGGACTGTAAAGAAGGCTGAGCGCTGAAGAATTGATGCTTTTGAACTGTGGTGTTGGAGACGACTCTTGAGAGTCCCTTGGACTGCAAGGAGATCCAACCAGTCCATTCTGAAGGAGATCAGCCCTGGGATTTCTTTGGAAGGAATGATGCTGAAGCTGAAACTCCAGTACTTTGATCACCTCATGCGAAGAGTTGACTCATTGGAAAAGACTTTGATGCTGGGACGGATTGGTGGCAGGAGGAGAAGGGGACGACAGAGGATGAGATGGCTGGATGGCATCACTGACTTGATGGACGTGAGTCTGAGTGAACTCTGGGAGATGGTGATGGACAGGGAGGCCTGGCATGCTGTGATTCATGGGGTTGCAAAGAGTCGTACAAGACTGAGTGACTGAACTGAACTGAACTGAATATTCCATTGTATATACATACCACATCTTCTTTATCTGTTCATTTGGCAATGGCCATTTAAGTGGCTTCCATATCTTTACCATATTTAGTGAAGTTAGTCAGACAGAGAAAGACAAGTAACATAGATATCATTTCTATGTGGAATTTAAATAAATAATACAGATGAACTTGTTTACAAAATAGAAATAGACTCACAAACATAGAAAACAAACTTATGGTTACGAAAGAGGATAGTAGGAAATGGAGGCGATAAATTAGGAATTTAGGATTAACATATATACACTACTGTTTATAAAATAGCTAAACAATAAAGACATACTATATAGCATAGGGAACACAAGGACATGCTGTATAGCACATGTATAGCATTTTATACTTAATATCATATAATAATCTGTAATAGATTATAATCTGAAAAAGAATACATATGTATTTATGAATAATGAATCAATTTGCATACACTTGAAACTAACACAACACTGTAAATTAATTACACTTCAAAAAATTAATAGTAAAGAGATACTTGAAGAAAAACTTGGCTTCTAATATATCTAGCACATAGGGAATGGTTGGGTTGATGAGCCAGTATGAACACATAGCTAGCTTAACTGTACTTCTTATGAAACATAAGCGAATTACAGTTGAGATTCTAGTTGTCAGGCTTGGTGAACTTTGTATGAGCTCGCTTCCCCTGAGTTAGATCACTCCAGTGTTAAATACTGAGAAGGTAGACTCGGAGCCTGTGGATGCGAGACGGTGAATTTGGGGTAAGACAAATGCTTCTTTCCTGGACCTCTCAGGCCTCCTCCCTGCTGACCTCTCTGGCTTTTGTTTTTTGATTGCCATGTGACACATTTTCTATCCAAAGCAGCAACACACTGTTCAACCCTTATCTTGCTGCCTGGCTGTTGTTTTCACATAGCATAAATCAGAATAATACCTAATATCTTATCTATCTCTTCTAGCTGACAAGAAAATCAGATGTGATAAAATACATTAATTTAAGGTGTTAAAAATGCATACAATAAGATGTTTTATTATTAACAATGATAAGAGTACATCTAGGTAAATGAAGAATTAAAAATCTGATAAAGCCACCTGGTATTTACCATATGTGTTGATTAGATTCACTGTCTCATGTAGATAACTATATTTTTTATTTAAAAACTAACTTTATGTGTATAGTTACATACAAAAATGTTTAAAAAGTTAATATATCAAAATATAAATAGTGGCTATATCTTGATAATAGGA
>SJYQ01001301.1:126745-141915 GCA_006410935.1 Redunca redunca | reverse complement strand
ACCAAACTCTGTCCATGGGATTTCCCAGGCAAATATACAGGAGTGGGTAGCCGTTTCCTTCTCTGGGGGATCTTCCTGACCTAAATCCATGTCTCCTGTATTGCAGGCAGAGTCTTTACCAACTAAGCCACCAGGAAAGCCAATAAAATTATAATTACATACAATTAATTATGTAATATTACATGTTAATAAAGATATGACTATTAAATTATTAAAATAATATTGAATATATCAATATCTTAATATTCAATAATACCTATTTTGAAGATGAAACAAAAGTTACTTTTAATAGACCTCACTCAGCTTTTTATGTAGTTGTTGAATAAATGATATCCCTGGTAACAGGCAGGGTGATAAGTGTTGTGAACCATAGTTTTCCTATGTCAGTCAATAAAAGCAGTATCCCAGAGCTCTGAAAAATGTGACCCAGCCCACCTCTTGAACACAGTACCCAACTCAGGCTGTGGGGCTGTTTCAGAGCCATACTTCCGACAGATGTTTCCAGAGATGCTTCCAACAGAGGTTTCCAACAGATGCCCTGCGTTGCTTTCTTTTCTTTTTCAAGTATCAACAGTTCTTACAGAGGAAAACAAAGGGCAGCATTAGAACCAAGATAAGGAAATGTGAATGAGGTAGTCAGTAAAGCTTTCTTGACTTCAGCTAAGGAATAACTAACAGAAGAACTTGGTTAAAAGAAAATTAGTTGCTTCTCTTCTAGGAACTTCTCTTGCTGGGACACAGTCCAGCTGCTCATGCAGCCTGGGAGAATGAGTAAGAAGGAAAAGGGAAGAAACTGGGACCTTTCATCTTCTGTGAAGAGCAGTCCTTGAGTCGGTTAACAGTCCTAAGTGTTCATGTCCGCTGGCCGGAGCACAGAAACACCTGTAGACAACTTTCAACTGATTGGTCTGCTTGCAGCAAGAGAGAATGGATATTAATGGGGAAATGTGGGGTACCTCAAAAGGGAGCAATTAGTGAAGGATTCTCATAGATTGTGAAGAGGGGGGTTAAGTCATCATAGGAGAGTCTTGGCAGAGATTGCTTAGACTCCACCAATTACAGAGTTGCTTGCTCAGTGGTTTAACCTTTAGAACCGAATCTGTGAAGGGTTACTCTGTGGTCAGTTTTTCTGTAGTCACTTAGAGCCCATGAGTCAGAATGAGCTGGTGTTTAAAGTTTGAGTTTACATAGTTATCTTCCTTTTCTGGTGCAATACAGTGGATGCATTTTGTAATTCATGGTATAGGTATGCACATTACGGCTTTTATTTCAATTCCATGGGGTGAACACATTTCAGGGGAGAAAGAGGGATAGGAAAGTGCAGAAAGAGATGGAGGAGGAGACACAGGCACTTGAGCATCCCTTACATGTGAAGGATAATGTTTGTAAATATTGTACACATGATTCTCTCTGTGTACTTTACTCTCCTTCCAGTTTTATTCAACAAACTGTGTTCCAGTAGAAAAAGCAATAAACCCTAGCAAGTCTTTCCAGAGGTTAAGGTAAGACTTTCTTCTCATTTGTTTTTCCTTTACAAAAATCAGATGCTTAACCAATCTCTCCATTTCTTGTCATCAACACGATTAGCCATTTAGTCCTTGGACTTTGCCGCTATTTCCCGTTGATCCTAAAAATATAATACAGAATGCCCATTGGGGACTCTTTACCCAAATGGTCCTGAGGCTTCCTGTTTCGGTCCATTCCCACCTCCAAGAGACACGCTTTTTGTGAATAAGTCACTGTATCTTTTGTCAACATCAGCATTTGTTTCTCCTACCAAATATTTTACCCATTGGATCAGAAAGCATGACCCATGAAATCGACCGCCCCCCCCCATATTTTTGCTTGTCCTTTTCAAAGTTGGCATCAGATGTGTCAGGGTCTGAATTAATCCATATTTCTCTAGGCTGTTCATTTGATGCAGTTGGCATTTCTATAGCTTTCTCTCAGATCTTTCTTTAGCCTGAGAAATACTCCACAGCAGTAAAGGGTAGCTGGAAACCCATTCTGATCTGGGTAGAGAGAAGGAAATAGAATTTGCCTGAAGGCTCATACTGAGACCAAATTAGGGACTGGAACACACAGTAACTTTCTGGTTCCCATTCCCTCTTCATATCCCTCAATTTGAATACTCCAGCTTTTGGTTCTGTCTCTGATACAACCATTGACAATCACTGAATTCTAAGAAATCATTAAGAAGCCACAAGTAGTCCTTTTTGCAAATCCTCATAGATTTGCCACAGGAAGGAGCTAGGAGTAAGACACAGGAAGAGAAGGCACAAAGTTGAAACATGGCTGTGGCCATTGGCCTTTTGGTAGGGTTTTCTTCATGGCTTCACCCAACTTTTCTTTGTTTTTCCCTCTTTATTTTATTTTTTCCCTAACTTTTCTGGAGTTAGGCACCTTGCAGTACATTCATACACTGTGAACGATGGCAAGTTTCACATGGAAGTGAGATGTGTCCTTCAGTAGCTTTCTTTCCTCTCTCTCTGCTGGGAAAAAAAGAGTGTAACTCCTTTGTTTCAATCCTTTTTCTGTTAGCGGCTGTTTCATCATAATACAACACAATAAAATGAAAGAAAATACTCCCTAATGGACATGTTTTTGCATATTTAAAATACTCAGAGCCATATTTTAAGCAGACTCAGAGAAGCCCAAGGACCCTAGAGAGATCCAAGCACTGCCATGGCTGGGCTAGGGATACCAGGATTAGTTAGTGTAGGCTGGGTGATTCGTAAACTAATTTTGGACTCAAAAATTTTACTTAATTTCTTTAAACAGCAGCTCCCTAGAGTCACATTACATGTGACAAGAATGGAGGGGGCAGGGTCTTATGCTGGTAGAACAGCTAATACTAAAATGTGATTCTGACACTGAAGAATTGGCTTTTTGAGACTTGGATTTCCCCCTGAATTGATGGATTTGCAAAACTAAGCCACAGCCTTCTAGGGTACAAACAACAATCTGGGTTGAAAAGCAGCTGAGGGTCTTCAGAAAAGATCCACCATCAGGCAAGCAAGTTATGGATTTCACTCGCTGAGCCAACCGCAGAGACTGGTTTGTGGGCCTGGTGAAACTGTTTTGTTTTTGTCCTAGTCCAAATAACAGGTGATAATTTGTGTCTTTTTATTTCCTAGATAGATTTATTGAAGAAAATTCTGAAAATGACGTGAATTTAGGGTTGTTTTGGTGCTCCTTTGTGTTCCTTCTGTATGGAATGTCCCTTTCCCCAAATCTATTTTAAAACCTCCTGTCCAAATAATATGCCTCTCCACGTGCCTTCTTCCCTCGACCTCCCAGGTTGAATCCATTCCTCCATTCTCAAAGACCTTCTTTTTGGCCAAATGGACTCAGAGCTGATTCAGAAATGCTGTTTGTGTGTGCGTGATAAGTCTCTTCAGTCGCGTCCGACTTTGCGACACCATGGACTGTAGCCCACTAGGCCCCTCTGAGCATGGAGGTTCTATGGTAAGAAGACTGGTGTGGGCTGCCATGCCCTCCTCCAGGGGATCTTCCTGACCCAAGGACTGAACCTGCGTTTCCTGTGGCTCTTGCGTGGCAGGTGGATTGTCTACCCCTGAGCCACCAAGGAAGCCCAGAGATGCTGTTAAAGCTTCTTGTATCCACAAGCTAACACAATAGCTTGTTCACAGGCCCTCAACAAAATGGACTACCTCTCCATTCCTCTTAGAAATCTTTCCAGGTTGCCATGGAAAAGGGTGATCCCACCTAGGAGATTTCACATAAAATCCATTCTGCCCTTTCTCTTAGGCCACAACTGGAGAGTCTTTTCTTTACAGAAGTTCAAGTGTGGATTTTTTACCTTGGACTCTACCCTTCAAAAACTGCTCAGAGAAATGGCAATTTCAAGTCATTCTTTAAAGGAAAGATAGGAGCTGGGCTGGATAATTTCTTATGGACCTCTTAAACTCTGCGCCTCCCTCAACACATTCACAGAAAAACTGTGCCATGGGTAAGAGGAGCCTTGAGCAGAAGCCAGAGGCCTGAATTCCTTCCCCAGTTGTACTGTTGAGTTATTTGGAAAATTGCTCCAGCCCTGGGACTCAGGTTCATCATCTATACACAAGAGGGCTAGGTTCAATGATGTCCAAAAATACAGCTTCCGATTCTGACAGTGGTCTTGAAATATTAATAGTCTGTGAAATACCAAAGGCGGTAGTCCAATTAATGGCTAGTCTTCTAATCCTGGTCCAGCAGGTGGTTTCCTCATCCTCCTGTCGTTCAGAAATTCTTCACCATTAAAATCATTGCGTGGAATGTTGTTTCCCGTCTTGTGACCGCTCTGCTTGCCACTGCCTTCATGAAACTGCCCTGCTGGTGACAGGACTCCTGGGGAGCTCTCTTCCGTGCTGCTGTAACATAGAGGTGGGGTGGAAAGCGTGCTGGACTGGAAGTCAGGTATTGCAAGGTCTAGCCTGGCTCTGCCACTGACTAGCTGTGTGGCCTTGAGCTTGCCAGGTCCCCTCATGGGGTCTCCATTTCCTCATGTGTTAACTGGGGGATGTGAACCAGATGATCTTTGCAGTTCTTTAACCCTTGCATTCTATGAATTCTAAGCAATGGTATCTCCCTAGAGAGTGAGGGCTGAATGGAAACTTGATGTCACACCACTCCAAATACCAAACAGTTCTTATGGAATTCTAGCAATCAACCCCCTCTCCCTGCTCCCCACCCCCGCCCACCTGCATTAATGGCATTTTCAGAGCCTTCTGTTTATGACAACATGTCAGTCCCAGACTAATTGTCACCTTTCCATCAATGTCAAAGGTAGTTAAAGGAGACTTTTTACTTAGAACGCTCCTGATTTTCCTTCGGGGGTGAGGGCAAGATGTGCCCTGGGATTCTGACACTCCTCTCATGTCTGAAAGCCTATCCTGGCTCTATTGTCCTTGATTCCTGTCTCTTCCGGATATGTGCTCATTTGAGAAATCCCACCAAACAAAATCGCTGTCTATGTTATTTGATATTCAAGGGATTGACCAGGTGGGCTTACAAGCATATGCGAAAAAAGATCAAAGTGCAGAAAGGAAAGCAAGGAAGGCACTCTTTTCTGGAAGTTCCAGCCCCATGTAGGGTTAAAAAAGTTGGACTATGAGGATGACTACCTTGGTTCAAATCTTTATTTGCCCCTGAGTCAGTCATGTGGCAGAGGGAAGTCTACTTTCTCTGCCTCTGTTTTCTTATCTGTTAAATACGCCCCACTCCCGTACTCTTGCCTGGAAAATCCCATGGATGGAGGAGTCTGGTAGGCTGCCGTCCATGGGGTTGCTGAGGGTCAGACACGACTGAGTGATTTCACTTTCATGCATTGGAGAAGGCAATGGCAACCCACTCCAGTGTTCTTGCCTGGAGAATCCCAGGGACGGGGGAGCCTGGTGGGCTGCCATCTATGGGGTCGCACAGAGTCGGACATGACCGAAGTGATTTAGCAGCAGCAGCAGGAGCATATGTTAATTAATGAAATATGTATACAAATTAGCGTCGGGTTTAACACAGGGTAACTTTTGATATTAAAAGGACAGTGGTTAACATTATTTTTGACTAACCAGCGTTTGCAAGGTGCCTCTTCTACTGGTGATACTAGTTCGGCAGCAGCTCATCTCTACCCACTCCATTGAGTCTTTGTCCCTCTGCACAACTTTGTCATGACCCCTATGAGATCTCACTGTTCTTGGGTAATTCTTCCTCCTAACACTTCCCACCCACCCAGGGAAGCTCTAACTCCTGACCTGTGCAAATAGGCAACTTACAGCTACCCTTTGGGGAGAAGATGCTTAACCACAGAAGGCAGTTTAATCATTACTTTTGATGGGCACTCAACAAGCATGAGGTATACAATTCACACACATTTAAGGCATGTTATGTTGCTCAAAGAGGAAACAAACATCCTTCATTTGCAAAACTCGCTGAGTAGAGAGCTGCTCTGTGTTAATCTTTCAGTCACCAATTCCATTTTTTCTCTTCCTATTTCCCTCCCTTTAATACCAACAGCTAAGATTGTGCAGTGTACAGCAAAAGGAATCAAGACTTTCTCACGAGGTAGGGTGGGAGGGGAGTAGAAGCAATTATTTAATGTGCTTTATTGATTGCACAGCACATTTACTCCATGGGTTCAAGGCACCACGTGTCCATTCTCTCAAAGGCAAATCCAAATCACTTACAGCATCTTTAAGGAAATTCAGAATTAAACGGAAATATAACTATGAAGCCATCAGCTAAAAAGCACTGACTCCTCACGGGGGATTTTGCTTTTTTCTTTCTTTCTGTCTCTCTCTCATTTGTGTCATCCTTCATAGCAGTGTCCTTGAAGAAATGCCCCTTGGGCTTTCCCTATAGATCTTGAAAGGCCATTTCTGGTAAGAGGCAGTAGAAACGTCCAGACCATAGAACTAAATTGAGCAAGATACCTGATTTGGGCAATGCATCCCCATAGGTAAGAAAGAAATTATTTAAAAAACAAACTACACTGTATATAAATTTGGTTATATTTGTAAAAGTCAAAATATGTGTTTAACAACACTCAAACTACGCAAACTCTATGTGCCTAGTTCCCATTAATATATACAGGATAAGTATTGTGGTAATAACTGATGTGAGGATTAGCCTAAACAATTCTGGTGACTATGTATGAATGGCTGAATAGGCCAAGTATCTGTAGGAAAAATGCAAATTATAATCAAGGGATGAAGCTAGGTGCATCTGGAAATTTGGAACTGGATGTCAGTTCTGAGATTTATGCATATCATGTCAGAAATCAGAAGTGTAGCAAATGTGGCTTCAAGAGGGTTGAAACAAGTGGCTCTGAAGGACTGATGCTGAAGCTGAAGCTCCAGTACTTTGGCCACCTCATGCAAAGGGCTGACTCACTGGAAAATACCCTGATGCTGGGAAATATTGAAGGCAGGAGGAGAGGGGACGACAGAGGCTGAGATGGTTGGATGGCATCACCAGCTCAATGGACATGAAACTTTGGGAGATGGTGAAGGACAGGGAAGCCTGTCGTGCTGCAGTCCATGGGGTCTCAAAGAGTCGGATGTGACGAAGCAACTGAACAACAGCAACAACTGGCCTAAGATCAAATCACAAAAGGATGGCAAAGGGCCCCTTTCAAATGATCCATTTCTGAGACCATGGACCAGCCCTGACCTAGGCTCTGTCCTCTCTCATTCCAGCTAAGAATTCTCATCTGTGTACTAATGGTGACTATAAGTACTTTTAAGAATTAATTCCTCATGAGTCATGGGTAGATGGAGAGAAACCAGACCAAAGAAGCAAAGGAGCAGCCAATGGAGGTGACTGTGAGGTTACACCCTCTTAAAAATGAATGCTCTTTTCTGCCTACTCTCACCTCTTTGCTGAAAAACCAACAGCTGGGTCCAAGCTGCTGCAGAGTTCAGATTTTTTTGTTGAATGAAGGAAGCCAAAAGCAATTTATGTAATGCATTTTACTGATCGCACAGCTCACATGCTTTCTGGGTTCAAGATAGCACATGTCCATTCTCCTAAGGGCAAGTTCAACTCACCCTTTGATTTCTTTATAGGATTTTTCTCTTCTCAACAGAGTAAGGAAAGGATGATGTGTGTGTGTGTGTGTGTGTGTGTGTGTGTGTGTATAAAGGGGTTAGGGAGAGAGTGAGAAACAGAGGTAGGAAGGAAGAAACCTAAAGGAAAATACTTAAGAACTAAAAGGAATTTGTATTTTAAGAAAAAGACAAGATCTGGGAAGGACAGTCTACCAATGTAATGCAGTCTTAGAGAAGAGGTTCTAGAGATTTCAGGGTCTGGATTATGGAAGAATAAAATAATTCTTTGGAAGGTTTTGGATGTGTTGTTGCTTGGTACCAATGAAGCAGCCCACAAAAGGTCTTATTTTCCATAAGAGAAAGGTTGTGAGAAAAACGCCAAGGAAGGCAGGTATGGCAAGTTTATGAGTGACTGACGGCACTGAGAAAAGAAACTTTTCAGGATGAAGGGCAGCTGGGCTGGGAAGAAGCTAAGCTTTACGTGCAACATGGGCTGGACATCTGCCAAACTTAGCCTAGCTTGGGCTCTAGAATATTTGTGCTGCGGAGGAGAAAATCCTTTGACTAAAAGGGAAGGACTGAGAGGTTGATTTTGCGCTTGTTCCCGTCGGCAAGGCAGGGTGTGCCACGAAGATTAGAAGAGCAGGACGTGGCCTGTGTTGGATGCTGGCAGACTCGGTCTGCAAGGACTGTGCAAGGGGGTCCCTGGCCTGGGAGCCCAAGTTTCTGTTAAAGCCAGTGTGGAGAGCTTCATTTTCTATTCTCCATACTTCAGCTGCTGGTAATTTACAGGGGGCAAAGACTTAGATCCTGACTGCCCAGAAGTCTCTGGGTACCTTAACCAATTACAACTCTTCACTCCTGCTGCAGATTTAAAAATGTATCTGGGATAATGTCAAACAGCATCAGGAAAAGACTTTGGGCCTCAAATAAAGCAGCAGTGACCTCCTTACCCTCAATTTTCCCTGGATGTCAGGACACCCCTCCACAGGGTGAAGGAGTGTATAAATTTAATCTGGTTGTTCATAGCAGGGTTGAGTGGAGGGACTGATCAGTTGTCACTCTGGGCAGTGACAAGCTCGCAGCCTGTCAGAGTGGGCAATGAAGCACAAGCTGCCGTTAGATACACCCACGCGACCCGAGGAAGAAGAGCAGGGATGCGGGAATCTTCCCAGGATGCCCTGTGGGGATGATTTTATAGACCTTGAGAGAAAATGGCTCCCTAAATAGCAAGGGAGAGAGGTCCCCCAGCCCCAGCCAGTCAGCTGATTCCTATTCAACCATCTTTTGGAAACCACTGGACAGCTATGATTCCTCTCTCTCTGGGTCTCTCTGCAGATCTCATAACACGTTTGTCTAGCCCCTTGGGTACTCCTTTTACTCAAAACCCGGTCTGTGAACTAGCAGCCTCAGCATCAACTGGGAGCTTGCTAGAAATGCAGAATCTCCGACCCCACCCCAAGTCTTTTGAATCAGAACCTGCATTTCAACAGGATTTTCAGAGGACTTATATACATATTAATTGCTGTTGTATGTGTGATGCAAAGTCACATCAGTCATGTCTGACTCTTTGTGACCCCATGCATGGACTGTAGCCGGCCAGGCCACTCTATCCATGGGATTCTTCAGGCAAGAGCACTGGAGTGGGTTGCCTAATTTCCTGACCCAGGGATCGAACCCATGTCTCATGTCTCCTGCAATGGCAGGAGGGTTCTTTACCACTAGCGCCACCTGGAAAGAGTCACTGTTGTATGGAATTCCCTAAATATCTAGTTTGACTGGAAACAATCATCTAGACACAGCAGCTACTTCTTGGACAAACAGCAGTGACTTCCTTTCATATAATATGGAATATAAACATTTTTAGCCAATTCAGCTGAGCTGGATTAAGTAAGGAAAAAAACATCAGTTCCCTGCGGCAACCAGTTTTGTAGCTTCCCACAGAAGCCAAACACAAATGCAAGAGAAAGGAAAGGCAAGGAACCATTCAATTTCTCTTAGACTTGGAACCTGATTCCTTTTAGACTCAAGGTCAGTGTTATTTTCATGGCCCAACTGAGCTGTTCATCTGTCTGAACATTTGAGTGTGTGTGTGTTTGCCCACACCAATCTAAGCATTCTCATCAGCAATTAGATAATTTCTAGATCAGGCAATGTGCTTCATCTCTTTCCAGCATCTTTCATCTCTTGAAAAAAATTTATGGTTCCTTTTGCCATAGGTACACTCTCTGTGAGAAGACAGAGCGAACAGTGCATTAGAGAAAGCAAGTGAAACTGTTGTGTTAAAATGGCCTTAACCCCTCTGTGCTCATCACCACCAGTTTCTGCCTGTTCTCACCACCCCTGGCTCAGTCCATCCCTGCCCTACTCACTGTCAGATCACTGACGCCAAGGGAGGACTTGGAGGTGCCAGAGGGAAAGGTGAGAGCACTACCGTATCCTCTTTCTTTATCTACAGGAGGATGGTGAGAGGCTGCTCTGGAAGGGGAGACACAGAGAATGCAGAGTCTCTCAAGCCCTGGAAAAAGCACAGAACCAGCAAGTTCATCCAGAGTTAATCTTTGTACTTCTTGCCCTTTTTTTCTGCCCCACTGATCCCCGATCAACTTAGTAATCAAGTTTCCAAGGGTGGCACAGTCTCCCTGCTTCTTCCTCTGCTCACATTCTAGCCATTATCAAAGCCCTGTCTGAGATTTGCTGCATTTATTCATTCAAATACTAACCGAGCTTTAATGAGGTGCTTGTTACTGTTCTAGTTGTTACCAGTGCATGGATAAATGAGGCAGAATCCTGACCACTTGCAGTTCAGTGTACAATAATGAAATGAGAGTGGGCTTTGGGGCCAAAATTGACTGTCCTTGAATTCTGACTTTGAAAATATACAGTCAAGTTGAAATTCTGCAAGACTCATGGCTGATACGAGCCAGTCTTCTCTTAAACATGAGGTTGTAAGTATATTAAATATTATATCCAATTAGGTACCTATTAGCTGTTTAATAAATGCTAAAAACTAAACCAAATTTGAATGCAGTTTAAACATCAATATATAGGAAAGCCTGTAGCACAGCTGTGTTACCAACTAGCTGAAAGTCTTGGATAAATCATTTAACTTCAGGGTACCTTACATGTGAAAAGGAGAAATTACAAAATTTCAAAGATGCATTCTAGAAATTCTTACACATGATTCTTCTCTAGGATTCCAAACTTTTGTGAAATGCTACACCACTCTTCTATAACTAATGTCATATTCATAATTCACTAAGATTTGCATATATATAGTGTATAGATATATAAAATACATCTTATATCAACAACATGTATTTATTTTGTTACTTTCTGTATGAGGTTGAAAATTTATGAGATATTTCAGAAAAAGGATGCAAGACATCTTAAATAAGCCTTTGAACTTGTTTCATACAGAATTTCCCAAACTTATCTAAATCCCTCTCTTTTTTTTGTATAATGCCAGTTAACAGCTTAGCTTTCCCTAGCATATGCAACTCATAGAAGCTTGGCCTTCTACATTTTTGAATCTCAGTTTGGATTGTCTGCAAACTGTCTCCAAGTTCCATTTCATGTAGTGATTTTCAATTTTTCTAAGTCACCAATGCACTCTCTGCCACTGACTAGAGAGTGAGACGAAGTCACTACAGCTCTGACCAAGTTCAGCTGACTCCCCTGCCCGTCATTCCAGCGCTGCTGGTCCCAGCCCCAGATACTGCCGTGTTGGCTAGACTGTGGATTCACAACAACCTTCTACTATAATCCTCAAGAATATCAGGAGTTAAATATACATATTTCTACCTTTGGATGTAGGCTCATGTTTTGGGCCACTGGTACCCCGGCTAAAGATGGATTATCATGCCTCTCAAGGTATCGGTACTCTGTTTAGAGGAACAAGGTGTGGATAATCAGCAAGTTCTTTCAATCTCATTGGTGAAAGTCCAAACTTCTTGAAATGCTGGGTACATACCAGTGAAATATGTAGCAACTTTAAACAATCCTGACATTTGGTCAGAAAAGTCCAACATTTCTTTCTTTTAGAAATGATCTAACCATGTATTCCTAATGCCAAAGCCCATCTGGGCCCTTCAATTAAGGGCAGCATTTTGCAGTCTGATGGAATTAGTTCACAAGTGCTCCTGGTCTCAGGGCTGAATCATGAGAGAAATCTAAGGACATTGTTTGAAAGCAGAGCCTGTTTTCAGAGTCTAGAGTGGGACCATCAGTCTGTATCTCCAAGTAGTATCTTCTCAACTCTTCCCTGTCCCTTGTCTTGAATATTGGACCCTGAGGATGGCTCCTATTGGTGATTATGGAGAATCACAGAAAGAAAAAACTGTTTCTTAATTCAAGTGATATGGTCCTGGTTGGAGGCACAACTGTTAATTGGCCTGCACTGTTTAGCAGTTAATTAAATTAATTTTTTAATAAGAGTTACAAGTGAAGTACTCACTCTTCAGTGTCTTGGCTCAGTAGTATATTAAATGAGTCAGATTTAGGTCTATGGACTTCCCCCAAGAGATTGTTCTTGGAAAAGCCAGAGTAGATGATGCAAAGATTAAGCACTTCTCAGCAGAAATGCTGCAATATCATACCTTGAGTTGTTTTATTGTTTTTGTGTTACAGCCAAGAAACATGTGGCCAACAGACTGCAACAAGCCCTTTTATTTTCAGCATAGCAAATGACAGTTCTTGAACTTGAATGTCATGTGATTTTGGGATTGAAAGACAGACTTCATCGCAAGTCGATTCTTGATCTTTAAGTAAAAAAAAGAAAGACATGGCTGTCAGGACCCTCTAAGTCTTGCAAACCATCCTAGCCCTTGAAGTTTCTTTGGTCACCAAGAAGATGACAGAGGGCTGACTAATAGTGACTTCAGTTTGCAGATATCATTTCATCCATCACACTGGTGATGCTGGTTTCTCTTTACAATATTATTGATGATCAGTTGGGGATATTACTTATGATGGATGAAGCTGAAGTGGGCTAGCAGAGTGTTCTCTGAGCACAGGTAATAGAAACGAGAAGCTAGGTAGATAGAAGAGTTCCAGAATTATTAGGCTTCCTGGATTTATGTACAATGAACAAGTCTAGAGTTCTAACATACAGCATGTTGACAACAACTAATGAAACAGTATTGAAACTGGGAATTTGCTATGCAAGTGGATTTCAGGTGTTATTATTATCAAAAGAAAAGGTAACTAAATATGAGAAGACAAGTCACTTAGCTTGGGACTGTAATAATCACTTCACTGTGTGTGTGCATCTCAATGTTGTATACCTTATATACTGTTTTTATTAAAAAAAATCAATAAATCAAGACAAAAGCCATTATAGTTCCATACTTTTCAGGTGAAAATAGAACTGAGCTAGAACTAGGCAGAGCTGGACACAGATGAGGCTTTCTTTCCGATGTTTCTTTACATTAGTGGGAACGAGATCACACACAGCAACAACACCACAAGGAAAATCTAAAAAATAAGATATGAAACAATGGCTCTAAGACAAATTGTCCAATAAGTTTGGTATCAGATGAAGAAGAATTAATCCTTGCTAGATACTTTCATTTGTAATTCCTGGTGGCTCAGATGGTAAAGAATCTGCCTTCAATGTGGGAGACGTGGGTTCGAGCCCTGGGTTGGGAAGATCCCTTGGAGAAGGGAACTGCTACCTACTCTAATATTCTGGCCTGGAGAATCCCATAGACAGAGGAACCTGGCGGTTTACTGCCTATGGGGTTGCAAAGATTCGGACACGACTGAGAGACTTTCATTTCATAATTCCTTCAGGAACAAATTATTTGAAATAAATTTTGTAGCACTTTGGATGCAGAACTTTATTTTAGGCCATGGGCAGAACCAAATCAATGGAAAAACAGAGTTCTTGATTTGAGGGACTCTGTTTCTCCCCTTCAACATTCATTCACTTAGCAGCTATTTTTTGAGAACCTATTATGTGCTGAGTTCTCTTTTTATCTAAATATTCAGAAGTTAAAACAAAAAAAGGCAAAATATATTTTTCTATAAAATAGAAAGAGAGCTACATTGTAGTGGGAAGAGAAGCAAAAATGAGGAAACAAGAAAAACATCAGGAAAGATCATTTAAGTTAGTCATAGGTTCCAAGAAGATAATAGTTTATCAAGAGTGATGGTGGAGTCAGCTACCTCAGACTGGATGATCAAGAATATCACTGCTTCTGGCAGGATGGAGTATTTCACAGTAGAGCAATGCTCCAGCTGAGAAAAAATGGACAAACTAACAAAAATCGAACCAGACAAAAGACAAAAATCATCTGCGTAATTGCATCATAGAAATATCAGAGCCCTTCAGACCAGAGTGGCTAAATTTCCAGAGAGGGGAAAACTGGAAAATGAGCGGATGGCTCTGCTTCTGCTTGGGTGAACTCAGCATAGATAATAAGTAACTGACATTATCCCATGCGTAGCGCCACTGCCGGGAACAGGAAAACAAGCAGATATTTCAGTAGTTACACAGAGATGTGAGGGACTAAATTGGAGATTTGAGAGGCTTAAAACATATAGCCAAGCAGGCTCCTGCTCAGGCAGTTCTCAAATTTGAAATCAGGCAAGGCTTTTTGCTAAAAAGGTACACCAAAACCTACTGACAAGCAGGGCAGAGGAGATGAAGATTAGAGTCCAGCACTTTCCAATAGAAGACGCCCTGGTAGCTCACTGGGAGTCACGTAGAAAGATCCCTGGCTCCCAATACTTTACATTCCTCCCACATACAAATACACTCATCTACCTTTCCAGTACCCTCCCAGGCATCAGGCCCAAGCTTGAGCTTTAGAATCGAATCCTCTAAATCGGGTCACAGTGTTGTTAAGGTTATAACCTTCTCGAGTAAGGCTTCTCTCAACATTTAGTCTATGACCTATAGGCTACAGAAATCAGTTACCTGTCCTTCACCTCCGCTCCACATCCAAGGGGGAGACAAAGACCAAAAAGACTCCCCCTATCAAAACGTAGGGAGAGGCAGGAAGCGCTTTGTGGTTCTGAACCACAACTGAGCACGCGATGCTCGTTCCTGATTAGAGTCCAGCCCTGCTCCACGGGAGTGGTTCCATGGGATCTGGCTCTTCATTCTATTGGCTAGAGTGAAGCAAAGGAGCATCCTTCCTTCAGTGGGAGAGGGACCCACGCACAGGCTTGGATATGAGGGGTGTGGCTCATTAGGGCATCTTTAGAGGATAAATACCACAGTGATGCAAAACCTCTTTCACACCACCCTCAGAGATACGTCTATTGCTAGTTTAAAAAGAGTCACAGGGGATGCAATAGACAGCCTGGTGACTGTAGTTGACAATCCTGTATTGGATATTTGAAAGTCTCAAAGGAGTAGGTCTTAAAAGTTCTTATCACAAGAAAAATCTATAACTCAGTATGGAGTTAGATGTTAACTATATTTATCTCAGTGATCACTTTGTAATATATACAAATGCTAAGTCGTTATGTTAAACACTTGAAAATAGTATAACCTTACACATCAGTAATATCTCAATATTTAAAAAAGTAAAAGAAGGAAAAAAGAGCCAGAGCGAAAAAGCATTTAATTTTCTTTTTTTTTTTTTTTAGATTTGGGTAATTTTTATTGTTTGTTCA
>SJYQ01001301.1:71946-117725 GCA_006410935.1 Redunca redunca | reverse complement strand
CCCCATCTATTTCCCATGAAGTGATGGGACCGGATGCCATGATCTTCGTTTTCTGAATGTTGAGCTTTAAGCCAACTTTTTCACTCTCCTCTTTCACTTTCATCAAGAGGCTTTTTAGCTCCTCTTCACTTTCTGCCATAAGGGTGGTGTCATCTGCATATCTGAGGTTATTGATATTTCTCCTGGCAATCTTAATTCCAGCTTGTGCTTCTTCCAGTCCAGCATTTCTCATGATGTACTCTGCATAGAAGTTAAATAAGCAGGGTGACAATATACAGCCTTGACGTACTCCTTTTCCTATTTGGAACCAGTCTGTTGTTCCATGTCCAATTCTAAATGTTGCTTCCTGACCCACATATAGGTTTCTCAAGAGGCAGGTCAGAAAGTGAAATTGAAGTCGTTCAGTCGTGTCCGACTCTTTGGGACCCTGTCAGGCTCCTCTGTCCTTGGGATTTTCTAGGCAAGAGTGCTGGAATGGATTGCCATTTCCTTCTCTGGTATTCCCATCTCTTTCAGAATTTTCCACAGTTTATTGTGATCCACAAAGTCAAAGGCTTTGGCCTAGTCAATAAAGCAGAAATAAATGTTTTCTGGAACTCTCTTGCTTTTTCGATGTCCGGCAGATGTTGGCAATTTGATCTCTGGTTCCTCTGCCTTTTCTAAAACCATCTTGAACATCTGGAAGTTCACAGTTCATGTATTGCTGAAGCCTGGCTTGGAGAATTTTGAGCGTTACTTTACTAGCATGTGAGATGAGTGCAAGTGTGTGCAAATGTGCCCATTCTTTATTACACTAGCTCAAATCAAGCTTTGGATCCCATCAGTGAAACTGCTCCTGGTCAGTCATTGGAAGCAATTGCTTCCAATTGCTACACTCATGTCCAAGTCTCAGCTTTGTCTTACCTGCCAAACTCTGCATTGTTGCTCAGTCCCTCCTTACAGTACTATCTTTCTTGGGCTATTGTTAACACTCTACTACTTAGATTTCTTAGTCTCTTTTTCTTATTTCTTTTCTTCTCCATGACCTCTTAAAGTTGAAACACCCAAGGCCTCGATTCTTGGTGTCTTCTCTTCTGTTGACCCTCATTTCATTTTGTTCTCTCATCTAGTATGCTGACTTTAAATAACACCTATCCAGTGGCAGTTCCCGAATTTACTTTTCTTCTGCCTAGAGCTTTAGACTAGACTATCCAAGCGCCTGCTTCCCATCTTCAGCTGGATGTCTGCTTGAATCTCAAGTTTAGCAGATCCCAAACCAAACTTCTGATTTTTATCCCAAATCCGTTCCACTCATGCCTTTTACTTCCTCTGTTAATGACATCTCCATGGTGCTCAAGACAGAAGTCTTGGAGTCACTGGCTTACCTCTTTCTCTCTTATTCTTTGTTCAGTCTCTAAGCAAATCTTTTGACAGCGCCTTCAGGAAGTACCCATGGTCCGGCTGTTTCCCGCTTCTGTTCTGCTAGCACCTTGATGCAGACCACAGGCGCATCTCTCCTGCAATCCTGAGACAACCTTCACAGTGGTCTTTTCACTTTCGTTGCTTCTCCCACACAGGCCACTCTCAGGATAGCCAGATTAAGTCTTTAGCAATAAAAATCAGTGCCCTTTATGTTTTTGCTCAGAACTAATCGACATATTCACATTTTGCTCAAAGTAAAAACCAGAGTGCTACAGTGGCTTAAAAGGATGCCCATGGCCGGACTCTCCTGGTTCACTCTTGACTTTCCGCCTCTACAGGGCTCCTCCTCCCTCCTTTCTCTGTGCCTGTACTGACTCCTTGCCAGTTTTTAAACAGGGCCGACACATTCCTACTTCAGGGTGTTTGTTCCTGGTTGGTTGTTCCCTCTGCCAGAGGGAACAGTTGTCCACATGGTCCACATCCTCACTTTCCTTCAAGCCTTTCACCAAATGCCATCATCTCCAAGAGGCTTTTCCACACTACTGTGTTTATTTGTACTTCCCAGTCCCTTCAAGTCCTGCAACCCTCCTCTATTGCTTCCATAGATCCCATCACTTTCTAATACACTATATTATCTTCTTCATTTCTTATGTTTGAGGTTTGATGTCTGTCTCTTCACAATTCAAAACAGCTCCCTAAAGGCTTTTCTGTCTGCTTTGTTTACTGGTATATCCCTAGCATGCTATACGCCTCCTGATACACAATCAGAATTCAAATTCCTATTAGGAATAGGAATTCATAACAAGTACATATTTGCTAATGAATTACTATATGAAAGTGTCCTGCTCACTTCAGATTTCTGTTTTCTCCCATCCTCCTTCTGATGAGAAAATTCTTTTAGTAATAGGAAAAAAACAAAACAAAACAAAAAACCTTATTTCAGATTTCCAAAAACTGAAGGGAAAATAGATTTTAGTCACTTATATAGATGTTTCCATTAACCGATGTTTTGGGTTCTTTAATGATTTGATCTATGATCTCTTAGCTCACTCTTGGTGCCAGGCAAGCACACTTTAATGAGAGTGGTACCCATGTGCATTAAATGAAGATGTGTCTAAAAATGATAAATTAGACATTCTGAGTGAATGGTGTGTTTTCTTCAAGAAGTCATACTACCATATGGTTAATGAAACGTTCTGTTAGCAAACTTTAATTGCTAGCTGTCTTTATTTTTGTATGACCTGTCTTCCCATTGTGAGCATAAACTGCTGTTGTTCAGTGGCCAAGTCATGTCTGATTCTTTTGCGACCCCACGAACTGTAGCCCACCTCTGTTCATGAAATTTACCAGGCAAGAATACTGGAGTGAGTTGCTATTTCCTTCTCCAGGGGATATGCCCAACCCAGAGATTGAAGGCATGTCTTCTGCTTGGTAGGTGGATTCTTTACCACTGAGCCACCAAGGAAGCCCTGAGCACAAACTACTCACATTTTAACATTACTTAGCATGTTTTTTTTTTTTTTTTTACGAAGCCCATCAAAATTTTTGTGCCTAATATACTGTGAATCGATAGAAAAAATATATTCTTTGACTTGTGGCAAGGAAGTTGAATTCTGTGTAAGGACAGGACAGTGAAACTATGTGTCCAATAAATGAAAGGTACACAAGGAAGGGACGGAGTTCACCACCTGGCTTTGCTAAATCTACTCAACCCTGTAACAATTATGCCTATATTTCAAGCTCAACCTTTTGGAGCAAGAATTTGCACATTCACTGCTGTAAGGAGAGGAAAATATAAGGTTTTTCTGTTCATTTTTCATCTGGTAACTCTAAGAAAAAGAAGGGGCTGAGGTTCTGAATTAGGCTCCTGATGCATGGCTATTTAATCTATTCCTGATTCTGCATTTACTTTGCTCTGTCTGAAAAGGATGCAGAATTTGCCATAATGAATGACCCAAGCAATTTCAGCTAATGGCCAGAATTGAAACCTTTGATAATCCCAGGTGAATAATGTTGTCTCAACAGACTGAAGGAGTCTTTTACCTGTCTGACACAATGATAGATGTAATTAGTTAACAGGGCTAGTCAGAGGTTTTAGTGGAGGCATTAGCAGAGATTGCTCAGGTCATTCTTAATTATGCAAATTCTAGTCTTCTTCAGATAGAATACAAAAAAATTAAAAAAGAGTAAACACAGCTGGATGAAAAGATTTCAGGGAAACCAGGAGCTAGGAAGCTCATCAGAGATGTGATTATGAATCCCTCAGGCTAGGTGGGAGGGGAAGAAATAGCCACCGACAAAGACGCACACTGCGGACAGTCCCCCGCTTTTAGCCAAGCCAAGCAGCTGGGAAGCTTGCTAGAAATGCTTATCCTAAGACATATGGCACCTTGAGCAGACATGACTGAAGACAAGACTATTCCTATGGCTTTAATCCTTTTCCAAGAAGCAAGCTTGTTGTCTAGGGAGGACAAGCAAATAAATGGCTTCAATAAACAAAAGCAGGAGCCAGAGAATGATGAGTTGGGATCCCTGGCATTCCATTCCACAGGACTGAAGGAATATGAGGGACACAGGAAGAAGGAAGATTCTCCTCCAGGTCTAAGTTTGCAGCCACCTTTTGAGTGAGCTGTTGTGATCCATTCTCTGACATTCCAGCTTGAGACCCTACATGCCTCCACTCAGCCTTCTAGCAAACAGTCAGAACCAGTGTCAGATCTGAGAGAAGGTGCATAATTCAACCTGGCATCAGAAACAAAGGACTCTTTGCATCAGACGTGTTTATTTTTCTTGTAAGGCTTTGACGCGTCAATGGTTGTCGCCCGTGGTTGAGTGAAATCTTGGCATGAAATCAATTTGATGTCCAGTGTCAGGCAGCCTCGTTTAATGTCTCTAGATAAGGCAAGAGGGGCCTTGTATCCTTGAAGAGGGGCAAATGAATGACCTGGGGTCAATCACTCAGGCTTGACAAGGATCCAGCTGGTCCTCAGAAGCAGTCAAGAGAAGTGGACATTTAGGCAGGGGCCCTTGCCAGTTGGAGAAGGCAATGGCAACCCACTCCAGTACTCTTGCCTGGAAAATCCCATGGACAGAGGAGCCCGGTAGGCTACAGTCCATGGGGTTGCAAAGAGTCAGACACGACTGAGTCACTTCACTTCACTTCTTGCCTGTTGGTTTGCAAAAGCTTTGGGAGATTATCTATTACCTTCTCTCTTTGCCTTGGACACTGGGGTGGCTGATTCGAGGGCATGACTTTTCAGCCACTCTTCTGTGGTTTTATTCTCTTTCTGCAGCATAAAGGAGGCAAACCAATGAAATGTTCTACATTTAGGGAACTCACAGCCAAGAATTAGTACAGCATGAACATATAAATTTAAAAGGCAAAAATGTACATATGATAGATCACTATAGGTGCAGCAGGGAATGGTGGAGAGTGAAAAGAACATTTGTATTAAAGTTATACTGCCCTGGGTCTAACTCCCATCTCTGTTCTTTGTTTCTGTGTTGCCTGGCAGAAGCCACTTAAATCCTTTGAGACCAGGCTTCCTCATCTGTAAAATGGAGATTATAGTGCCTGTTTGAGGATTAAATGAGTTAGAGTTTAGTACACATAAATCTTAAGGCATATTTTTATGGTGAGAAAAATTTTGGAGTAACATCATAGAAAAGACAAATTTTTCATAATTTGAAACCATAATTTGAAAGAACCAATAGGTTCTTTAAGAGGAAGAACACAGAGCTCAATATATTTTATACTGAAACAAATGCACCATTGATTATATTCCTTTGCATTGAAATAGATTTGGAGGTTCCACTTTTCTGTTAAGTCTTAAATGGAGACTAGCAATTAAGACTATGTGGTTAAAAAAAACAACAACACAGAAATCATCTTAGAAAAGGGGACAATTGAGAAGAATTGCCCCATTTTCACAAGTACCTCCTTTCCCAATAGATGTCCTCATGGAAAAATTATCCAAATTGGACTCGGGGATTAATTTGGCAAATCCTTATACAGTGCTTACTGTGTGTCAGGCATCTGTTCATGTAGAACTTTACAAATCCTGAGTTATCTAATAATCATAACAAGCCTCAACTGTAGGGAGGTGGGCATTATTATTATTTCCTTTTTGCAGGTGAGAGATCTGAGGGACTAACAGGTTAAGAGAATCGAAAAGATCATAGAGCATGTAAGTGGTGGCAGAGCCAGGCGGAATGCACCAGGAGCCTGGCTCCCGAGAGCATCACTTTAGCCAGTGAGCTCTGCTGTCTTCCTCACATCAGCCCTTCTCTGAGATACAGGATTTGCTGTTTCTGTGATTCCCTTCTAGGTGTTGATCTAGACAGGAGGCACCGAAGTCAACAAGGTACATTAGATGTTCCATTCACCAGGATGAACGTAAAAGTATTAGTTCGATTTTCACCCTGCACGTGTGAGGGAGGTCAGGAGTGGCCTAACATGCAGAGTAGGACAATGATAGTTAACTGTCCCCTGAAGAATTTCCAAGATACCCACAAAGTATGTGCTGGTCTACATGATAATGTAGGATAATATGATTTTAAAATCTAGACCTTTTCATCAGTCTATTTACTCAGGATTAGAAGAGACTTCAGAAGATGAGATTCTAGCTGGTGTTCTCCTTCTTGAACATCCATCTCCAACTAGATTTAGGCTACTAAATAGCTGCGAGTTTACCAGAAATGCCAGTCTATCATCAATCCCAAGGTGAATCAAGCATTCTATTTTTTTTAATTTCAACAATAGCTTTATAGCTCTTGAAATATACAATTCAATGGTTTGTCATATATTCACAATGATGCAACCAGAAGTGAAGTGAAGCCGCTCAGTTGTGTCCAACTCTTTGCGACCCCATGGACTGTAGCCTACCAGGCTCCTCTGTCCATGGGATTTTCCAGGCAATAGTACTGGAATGGATTGCGATTTCCTTCTCCAGGGGATCTTCCCGACCCAGGGATCGAAGCGGGGTCTCCCACATTGTAGACAGATGGTTTACTGTCTGAGTGATTGTCAAATTTCAGGACATTTTCCCCCTCCAAAATAAACCCATTAGCTGTGTCTCTCTAATCCTCACTTCCCCCAGACCCTGACAACCACTAATCTTTCTGTTTCTGTATTTGCCTGTTCTGGGTGTTTCACACAATATGTGACCTCTTGTGACTGACTCCTTTCCGTTAACATTATGTTTTCTAGGTTCTTCCACCTTGTAGCATGTATCGGTACCTCACTCCTTTTTAAGACTGATTAATATTCTATTGTAAGGATATGCTACCTTTTGTTTATTCATTTTGTAGTTGATCGCACTCTGGATGTTCTTTCCTTTTTTATTTTTTGGAATCATGTGTGGATGATTGGTATTAATTCTGTAAACTCTTAGTATAATTCATGGTAAAGTCAAGCTTATGAATTCTTTAGACCATTGATGTTTGAGGAGTAGATCGGCAGCATCTGCCATCACCTACAAGACTGTTATAAATGCAAACTATTAAGCTTCACTCCAGCTCTACTGAATGATAATCTCAGGGATTGGGTTTTAATCTCAGGCTGTGTTTTAACAATTTCTACAAGTGATTTAACTTATTTAACTTATATGCAGAGTACATCATGAGAAACAATGGGCTGGAGGAAACACAAGCTGGAATCAAGATTGCCAGGAGAAATATCAATAACCTCAGATATGCAGATGACACCACCCTTATGGCAGAAAGTGAAGAACTAAAGAGACCCCTGATGAGAGTGAAAGAGGAGAGTGAAAGAGCTGGCTTAAAATTCAACATTCAAAAAACTAAGATCATGGCATCCAGTCCCATCACTTCATGGGAAATAGGTGGGGAAACAATGGAAGCCGTGACAGACTTTATTTTCTTGGTCTTCAAAATCACTGCAGATGGTGACTGCAGCCGTGAAATTAAAAGACACTTGCTCCTTGGAAGAAAAACTATGACCAACCTAGACGGCATATCAAAAAGCAGAGACATTACTTTGCCAACAAAGTTCCATTCTAGTCAAAGCTACGGTTTTTCTAGTAGTCACATATGGATGTGAGAGTTGGACTATAAAGAAAGCTGAGCACTGAAGAATTTATGCTTTTGAACTGTGGTGTTGGAGAAGACTCTTGAGAGTCCCTTGGACTGCAAGGAGATCCAACCAGTCCATTCTGAAGGAAATCAGTCCTGAATACTCATTGGAAGGACTGATGCTGAAGCTGAAGCTCTAATACTTTGGCCCCCTCATGCGAAGAGCTGACTCATTGGAAAAGACCCTGATGCTGGGAAAGATTGAAGGCAGGAGAAGAGGCTGGCAGAGGACGAGATGGTTGGATGGCATCACGGACTTGATGGACGTGAGTTTGAGCAAGCTCTGGGAGTTGGTGATGGACAGGGAGGCCTGGCGTGCTGCAGTCCTTGGGGTCTCAAAGAGTCAGACATGACTGAGCGACTGAACTGAACTGAACTGAACAGGTGATTGCAGTGGATAACAAACTTTGAGAAGCACTACTTTAGACAACTTTGAATGATATTTTTTTCTATCAAACTTTCGGTATCTTATCCCTCTCTCATTCCTTTAGGTCAAGTACCTTTTTAAAAAGCTATTTAACTTTCAAGTGTAACTGTCCTAATGTACCTAATACCATCTTTTTGATAAACATCACCCATTTCTTTGGCAAAATATAGGGACAGGTAATATGATATGGAACAGGCTGGAAATCTTTGTTTTGTTTCATGATGAATCTTAAATTCAAATAGTACCTGGCACATGGCATCTACTAAATATTTATTGAATGAGAAAATAAACATGATTGACAAATTTGATCACTATGTTTCACTGTACTGGTTAACACCTTTGGTTGAGAATAGCAGAGACCCACTAAACTAGCTTAAATAAAAAGATTACATTTATCATATGGATACACAGATATCTAGTAGAACCAAGGGATTTTATTCAGAGGTTAAAGCCCTGAGTAAACACTGCGAAGTTTCTCCCTCTGGCTCTCATTTCTTCCCTTTTCCCAGTGTATGTGTCTTTCTTCACAAGTTTCCACAGAATTGACCAAGTCTGCATATCTTCAGAGAGTAAAGATGTTCTCAATAGTATCAAGAGTACTTGATGTTACAACTCATCGCTGAAGAATTAAGATTAACCAGACCTGCAGACACATCACTTTGCCGACTAAGGTCTGTCTAGTCAAGGCTCTGGTTTTTCCTGTGGTCATGTATGGATGTGAGAGTTGGACTGTGAAGAAAGCTGAGCGCTGAAGAATTGATGCAGTTGAACTGTGGTGTTGGAGAAGACTCTTGAGAGTCCCTTGGACTGCAAGGAGATCCAACCAGTCCATTCTGAAGATCAGCCCTGGGATTTCTTTGGAAGGAATGATGCTAAAGCTGAAACTCCAGTACTTTGGCCACCTCATGCGAAGAGTTGACTCATTGGAAAAGACTCTGATGCTGGGAGGGATTGGGGGCAGGAGGAGAAGGGGACGACTGAGGATGAGATGGCTGGATGGCATCACGGACTCGATGGGCGTGAGTGCGAGTGAACTCCGGGAGATGGTGATAGACAGGGAGGCCTGGTGTGCTGCAATTCATGGGGTTGCAAAGAGTCAGACATGACTGAGCGACTGAACTGAACTGAACTAAGACCTGCTTAGTCTCAATTCCAAATTCCTGAAGGTAAAGATTCTGGTTTGCACAGCTTAAATTAGCACCCTCCCCGAAACGTCTCTGGGTGTGGTCAAGGTTTTGATTTCAGTGTTCGTACATGGCTGTTTACCTGTTGTGACCATGTGACTAGGGGAAGGTAGCATTGATTTAGAAGGTGTTGAATAAAAAAATCACATGATAGATAAAGTGACAGAAGTCTCATATTTTATCAGCCAATATCTTGATTAATCAAACTTTTTAAGAAACCTCCATGCTGTTATGTTTCAGGCAATGCAAAGATATAGGATTTAACCTTCGTGTTAAGGAAAGGTAGAGTTTAGACAGAAGGTCAAGACCTGGGCACAAGAAAACTTAATGTACGGTCTAAGCGGCACATGTTGAATGTCAGTGAGTGAAACAAACAATAGGTGTTTTAAGACCTGTGTCATCAACACTGAAAGAAGAGTCATAAGGCACTCATTATTATGTATCAGTCGCTCAGTCGTGTCCGACTCTGCAACCCCACTCTGTCCATGGAGTTCTCCAGGCAAGAATACTGAAGTGGTTTGCCATTCCCTTCTCCAGGGGATCTTCCCAACCCAGTGATCAAACCTGCATCTCTCCTGCATTGCGGGCAGATTCTTTACTGTCTGAACCACCAGGGAAGCTCCATTCATTATTATATTTCCCCTTGAAATGTCAAGGATAAAGATGTTACCTGTTCTATAACCAGGGGCCTGCTCTCTTTAGTAAAATCCTCAGCATTCCTATATTTCAGGTCTTGCTATCAGGAACCACTATGCAGCTTTTGGATAATGAGTGTTGGTATTTTATGAATATTGTGATTCTTAATTCAACAGAACAATCAAAATTTTAAAACGCCTTTGGCAGTTGCACAGAACCTGCTGGTTTGTGTGATGCACATTAACTCTATTTCTGATTTTATTTTATTTTCCTTTTCTTGTTTGCTACATCGCTGAATTTCCAAAGTTATTCATGTCTTTACATTGTAGTACTAGTGTATATTTTCATAAACTATATATTTCCATAAGTTTCCCCAAATCCTTTTTTAAAACAGGATATGACCAACCTAAAAAAACTACCCTCTTGTTTTGTGGAGTTCATAAGTGAGATGACTCAGTGTAGGTAGGCAAGACCAGAGAAACGCTTGAACCACATTTTGGTTTGGTACCCTTCAGATCTTTGTTGTCTATATTCGTGCAGCAAGGGAAATGACAAATTAATTGGGATTACAGTACTGGAAAGCCCTTCACTTATAATTTTCATTCTTTCCAACTAAAAAGTATTCCTTATACTACTCAATATAAATATTACTTAATAATCTGGGTAGTTGTCCCAATATCTAGGTCCTTTTCATGGCATAAATATGAGTTTTTGAGGACAGCCATTCTGCAAAAATGTTTAAGAAGGTTGCCTAGGAAATAACAGAATTTGAAAACTGTGAGGAATGCTTTTTTATTTTGTCATTTTCTATAGAGAGTTAGCTCAGCTGTACAGAGCATCTGTGTCTTGTTAGCTCAGTTAATTAGAGCGTGGTGCCGATGACACCAAGGTCACCGGCTTAATCCCCTGGTGGATTCTTGGACTTTGTTTTTGCGCCTTAGCTGGTGACTCTGTACCTAGATGCCTGCCTCAAACATGTCTGCCCTGTAGTCTATGGGAACCCCTGGAGACACTCCGTAAGTGCTGGTACTCAGTAGCATCTCTGGGCCAACGCCTTCCAAAGAATACCACTTGGGAGCGCACAGAATGCTGGTTATCTCTTATTTGCTTTCTGTGGACCAGTTCGGCCCATTCATATCTCTCTCTTTCCAGTCCTACTGTGGAGAAGTTACTCAAAGCACAGACCGTCTTTGTGATGGGTCAGTTAAATCAACTTGCCTTCTTTGCATGCAGAGAGGACAACGATCCCATTAAAGTGAGATACCCAGAATGTAGCTGCGTTTTTTTCACTTGGATATGTGTACTCTGGGATCATCAATCAATTCTTATTTGATTCCACAAAGCCCCTTTACTGAAAAACATCCAGACCTCTCCAACCAATATGACTCATGGGACACTTCTGATTAATACCAATCAGGTTAATGGCTTAGCTATAGTTAATGGTGTCCATTCTGTAGCTGCAACAACAAGAATTAATAACAAAACACCCACTCATTTTTGCAAATCAGAGGAAAGATGCTAAGGGCCTGACAAGCTCTAATCTTTATGATTTAATGGAATCGTGTTAGAGCACCGAGACTGGGAGAATGAAAAAAAATTCTGTCACATCCCTGGCTTTAAAGATCTGAGCTCTTTCTAATACTCTGTCAACAACTCACTGTCACTGGGGCTTTACAGGACAGAACAGCTGTGGTGACAAACCATCTAGAAAAAAGACATGAGAGCAAGTGATTCGTTAGTGCCCAGAACACACAGGAGGCTTAATCTCTATAGAGGAGGACAGGGATTTTAACAGGCGTCTTATCATAATGAGCTGGAAAGTGCGTCCTAAAGGCATAGGGAAGACTCATTCTGTCTCTGCCAGTGACCTTTACCGATTCAATGTCACAGACACTGCAAGTGCTGAAATATTTAGTGATGGGCAGTCCATGGGATAAAGCACTGGGGATTTTGTAGTCAACTGCAAAGTGCTCCAAACCACCACATGTCAAGCATAGCATGACTTGAAGTGAGCTCTCAGAGTCCCTGAATGCTTGGCATTGGGGTTAGTCAGGAGCCCACCTGGTTTGCTGCAGGGAAGGTTAGGACTGAGGTGGTAAGTGCTGGTAGGAAAATGGGGAAGCCCTTCTTGGAAAAGGAGTCAGTTCTAAGCACTGGTATATAGGGCATGGACAGTGACGGAGAATGGAGGTTGGGGAGGAGACTGGCAATGTCAGGCTCCTTATTAGCTGCTGCTACAACCTAAACTCCCAGTGAAAATGGTTAAGACATGGGGGAGCATTAAGTCAATGTATGGGAATATTGTGGCTCGACTTGGAGAAAAATCCCAGCTTTCAGTTGGCAAGAAAAGAAACAATGACGAACAAAAACTAAGCAGTCAGATGTAAGAGTTGCTGATCAAAGAATCTGGGGTTCTAAAAAGAAACCAGAGTACTGAGATTCATTTTTGTGGAAGAAGCCAGTACAGTTGGAGGTGAGCCAACCCCAGTACGCAGAGCTGTCCGCAGCAGACACCAGGCCCCTGGATGCAGGGTCCACGGCGGTGAGACTCAGCTGAGATCCAACCCTGTGGCAGAGCCAAGCTCCCCAAGAAGCCTCTGCTTCGGTCACTGATGGTCTGGTCAGAACCTGTGGGGACAGAAGCTTGGTTTCAATTTGGGTGCAAACTCTAAGCATGGAACTGAAGACAGCAGTCTTGCATGGCATTTGCGAGAGCTGTCCGGAGAGCTCTCTGGGCTGATTTTATTTATTTTCCTGAATGTAGGTGTCTAGACCTTTTGTGTAGAATACAGCCTTAACTTACTTCAGTAGGTACCCCCCAGCAGTGAATGTCCATGTGAGACAAATGTGCACACTCAATTACACCTCTTTGCTGTCTTGGTCATCTTGCTTTAATTCTGAACTATTTTTTTCTTGGGCTCTGGAAATGACAGGCTCAGAGTTAAATGGTTGTTGATGTGTCTCAAGGAACCATTAAAAAACATATTTTGAAAGCTTGAATCTGTGCAAGGAACCCTCTTATGAAGAGCAGAAGGTTAAGGATCAGCAGCTGATATTTGGTTGTTTTTACTACCATTTCAGCAGGAATTTCCTCCACACCCAATTCTCAACTGACAAATGGTAGGCACAACCTGGACAGCCAGCCTAAGACAGAGGCTGATATACCATGTTCGAACAAAATCTAGCCCCAGTGCCCTTGATAAGCTGTTATAATTGGAGGTCTGTTTGGTGTATTATCCATTTGGCTTAATTTGGATACATCAAATACGTCTCCACCCTTCCGCCACTCTCCATAATCCAATTACACCACAGCCATAGTTTAGGTAACTCTATTTGTTCCAGAAGACAGAGCAGGTGGATTAAAATCATCTACTGTTACCTAGTCAAGCATTTAGAAACCCACGTGCCTTGTAACAACAGGTTACCAATAGCCATAAGCTTCATGTAGCTATTTACATTTAAAATTAAATTAAGAGTTTAGTTCTTGTGACACACTAACCATATTTCGGGGGCTCAGCGGCCACAATAGCTAGCAGTTCCCATAACGAACAGAAGAAAAATAGCACATGTCCATTATCATAGATTCCCTAAAGGAAATCGGTCTTGAATGCTCATTGGAAGCGCTGATGCTGAAGCTGAAACCCCAATACTTTGGCCACCTGATGGGAAGAGCTGACTCATTGACAAAGACCCTGATGTCGGGAAAGATTGAAGGCTGGAGGAGAAAGGGATGACAGAGGATGAGATGGTTGGATGACATCACCGACTCAATGGACACGAGTTTGGATAAACTCTGGGTGTTGGTGATGGACAGGGAGGCCTGGCATGCTGCAGTCCATGGGCTCCTAAAGAGTCGGACATGACTGAATGACTGAACTGAACTGATTATCATAGACTATGTTATTGGACAGAATTGGATTAACCTGTCATTCATCTTTGTACTCCAGCACCTAGAACCCAGGGAGAGTTTGTTGATTTCCTAATATTGGTTGGCTTAGCTAGAGCAAAGATCTGAGCTCAATTATTTTTTCCTGCCTCTCCCACCACCCTCTCTGTAATCCAGGCTTTCTTCCCAGCTTATCTTTCTTCCCAACTCCTGCTAGACAGACCAAAGGCATACCTGGTTTTTGATCTCTGTCCCTTGGTCTCTGTCTCTCTCGGTCTCTCTCTTCTTTCTATGTTTGTTTGGAATGAACACGGTATCATTGAAGCGTTACTGAGCTCTCAAGAGAGTGTCCAGGAATATGATTGTTCTGTCTGGTATTTAGTGAGGACAGATTCAGAAGGGCTGCGATGGTGAGATAACTGGGGTGCTCTGGGTGTCTAATTTTGTCGTTCAGACAGGAAAAAGAGGGAAGTGGGAAGACACTGGATAGTTGTATGAAGGGTTAACTCACTTGGCTCTCCTTAGCCAACAAAAAGGGGAGAAAATGTGGAGGAAACCAACATTTATTAAAGCTCCACAATGAGCTAGGTACCCCCCAACAACCATAGGAGGTATATTTTATATTCTGCACTTAATGGAAATTATGCAAAAGTCTAGGCAATTAAGATTCAGAAAGGTTATATGATTTGTTCAAGGTCATACAGCCAACCAAAAGCAGAGCTGATATCTTAAAACCAGTCTTCTTCTCTTAAAGTACCTAAACTCTCTCTGTTGCTGAACAGAACCTTGCAAATATTGGACGGGCTGGAGATTTAAGCTGTGTACTTGGGGAGCGGTCCTGAACAGTGCCACCACAAATTCCTGACTCCTTATCTGCGTCCCGTGAGGAGGAAACATAAGCCGAGGCTCTGTTAACTCATGGAGTGCTCTGGGGAAAAAAAGAGAGAGGAGGCTGTGAAATAATCTATTAATTTTGTAAAATGCATTTTGTGTGACTTTGCTACGTACACTACAGACTAATCAAGGGCAAGGTCTTCGGATCGTGATTGGTACAGAGTTCACTCGAAGGCAGAATGCTATCTTCTTTCTTAACTACTAATCTATGACTCAGGACATGGATGTTGCCACGGCAAGTTCGTTGACAGTCTTCATTTTCTAAAGGCCTGCTTGTGGGCTCTCCCCACAATATGAAAATCAAAATGTCTTCATGGCACAGGTATTTCTGACATTGCACTTATGTTTATGGACAGGTTATGCATGCGTGCATGCTCTTCACCTCAGCTGTGTCTGACTTTTTGGACTGTAGCCCATCAGGCTCCTGTGTCCATGGGATTCTCCAGGCATGAATACTGGAGTGGGTTGCCATTTCCTCCTCTAGAGGCTCTTCCTGACCAGGAGATTGTGCATTTGCCTAAATCTCCTGCATTGCAGGCAGATTCTTTATCCACCCAGCCACATAGGAAGCCCAGGTTTGAGGCTTTTTAAATCTTTCACAGGCATTTCAAGTCATTCTCACTAACATCCCGTGAGTTGGTATATCGTTTCCTTTTTCCTGCACAAAATAAGGCATGGGCAGTTAAGGGGATGATGCAAAAGCAAAGTGAATCTGTCCAGGATTCTGCTTCCTCAATCTTTTTCTCATTTTGTTCCATGAACAATAGAAAATAAAGAAAAAGATAAACTCAAAATCCAGACCCTTCTGTGTCTATAATCTTGGTCCTTTTTCCTTCTTCCTTATGTCTTGCTCTTAGCTTGGAAACCTCTATCTTCCAAGTTGTGGGCATTTTTGAAGGTCTTGTGATGATAGAAAACATTTACAGGTCTCCAATGTCTGGCCATGTGGAAGACACGGAGCATGGCAGCCCATGTCCTGCCCCAAGGGATAAAAACTTTGGACATATTCTTCACAAACTATTAGCTAAAAGCCAGTCAATCCATTCACTAATTATCCTGCAGAAAGGCAAACTAGTGGCTTAACAAAATTTTTCCCTGCCAAATTCAAAGACCAATGTGGTCTCAGGTTTAAACTGTTCAGATTAAGAAGAGAGAAAAGGCACAACATTATATGGTAAATCATTAAAATAATATATATATATGTGTGTGTGCTAAAGCTAAATATGTATAATGCTAAATATATATATAAATAAGTGTATATATATATTTTATAAAAAAACATTCAGTTAAGCCCAGTTCTCTTCCAGAGCCAAGTAAATAAACTAAGGCCCATTTAGGGACTAGAACTTAAAATTCATATCTCTGTTCATTAATTTGCCAAGCTAAGAGATGAAAGTATATCTGAATATGATATTCAGGTGCGAACCAGAACTATTAAGGACTATTATAGTATTAATTGATATTTCGAATAAAAGAGTCATCCATCCAGCAAATATTTCATGAATTCCTATTTCATGCCTTACGCCCTCTGCATGGTTGCCTTACTGATGCACAAAAATAAAGACATACAAGATAATCTAAGCCCCCAAATGAAGATTTCCTTCTCCCTCAGTGTGGATTATCCAGATAACTGCTTCAGTCCTCCCCTTCATGGGACTCTGCTGATAAAACTTTAATTATCTTTTAAGAGCACAGGCATAAGGAAGGGCAAAGCCATACTCTCCCTAGATATTTCCCTAGAGGGAAACCCCCCGACACTGGAAAGGAATGAAGAACCACCCCCATCAAGAAATTTCCCTTCAGAAGGCCAGGACTGGTGAGAAGTCTTTTTATAACACTTTCTAGGACAGCATTAGAGCCATTAATTACCTAATCTATGCCTTATTAGCCTTCTTCAGACCCTTCAGATGCCTCTAATTCCCTTATCCTAAAGGCCTCAGAATTGGAGCCACTGGTCCTTTGGTCCCAATTAGGTCCATGTGTAGCATATTGTACTGCAAACCTCTTCAGTGTATTTATACTAATTATGAACATTAATTACAGGGCAGCCCTGGGAACTCGATGCCCATTCCAAAGTCATGCATGGAGCTGGGCAGACATAATCTCGGAAGCACACAAGGCCAGTCCAGATTCTATGGGGTGAAAGAAGGAACCAAGAAAAGATGAAGAAACAATCAGAAAGGCGAGAATTTCTAAGAATAAGGGAGTTTTGAGTGTCAGAGGGAAAAAAAAAGGCAGCTATCCACTTAGTTTGCATAAATGGTACACAGTGTCAGGGCTAAACATCCAGCCAAAGGCCTCTAAAAGCCTTCTTCTCTTAGGTCAGAGTTTATCTCAGGAGACCAGCATGAGCTGAGTCTGCACATGATGGTAATATGACTTTAGCTACAGGAAGAACAGAGTTCAAAGCGGGGATCAAGAGACTGCTATATAGAAAACATCCACTATAAAGATATTTTAAAATAATATTCATTCATTCACAGAATGCATACAATGTGCTAAGTTCCATAACAAATTTAGTGTATAACGAACATTTATTGTGCATTTATAATATCAGATGCAATTCTAACTACTTTACATGCATTCAGACTTTGATTGTGACAACAGGTAGGTAATATTCAGTTCAGTTCAGTTCAGTCACTCAGTCCTGTCTGATTCTTTGCAACCCCATGAATCGCAGCACACCAGGCCTCCCTGTCCATCACCAACTCCCAGAGTTCACTCAAACTCATGTCCATTGACTCGGTGATGCCATCCAGACATCTCATTCTCTGTCGTCCCCTTCTCCTCCTGCCCCCAATCCCTCCCAGCATCAGAGTCTTTTCCAGTGAGTCAACTCTTCGCATGAGGTGGCCAAAGTATTGCTTCAGCGTCAGTCCTTCCAATGAACACCCAGGACTAATCTCCTTTAGAATGCACTGGTTGGATCTCCTTGCAGTCCAAGGGACTCTCAAGAGTCTTCTCCAACACCACAGTTCAAAATCATCAGTACTTCAGTGCTCAGCTTTCTTCACAGTCCAACTCTCACATCCACACATGACCACTGGAAAAACCATAGCCTTGACTAGATGGACCTTTGTTGGCAAAGTCTCTGCTTTTGAATATACTCTGTAGGTTGGTCATAACTTTTCTTCCAAGGAGTAAGCGTCTTTTACTTCCATGGCTGCAGTCACCATCTGCAGTGATTTTGGAACCCAAAAAAATAAAGTCTGACACTGTTTCCACTGTTTCCCCATCTATTTGCCATGAAGTGATGGGACCAGATGCTATGATCTTCATTTTCTGAATGTTGAACTTTAAGCCAACCTTTTGCTCTCCTCTTTCACTTTCATCAAGAGGCTCTTTAGCTCCTCTTCACTTTCTGTCATAAGGGTGGTGTCATCTGCACATCTGAGGTTATTGATATTTCACCCGGCAATCTTGATTTCAGGTTGTTCTTCATTCAGCCCAGCATTTCTCATGATGTACTCTGCATAGAAGTTAAATAAGCAGGGTGACAATATACAGCCTTGACGTACTCCTTTTCCTATTTGGAACCAGTCTGTTGTTCCATGTCCAGTTCTAACTGTTGCTTCCTGACCTGCATACAGATTTCTCAAGAGGCAGGTCAGGTGGTCTGGTATTCCCATCTCTTTCAGAATTTTCCACAGTTTATTGTGATCCACACAGTCAAAGGCTTTGGCATAGTCAATAAAGCAAAAATAGATGTTTTTCTGGAACTCTCTTGCTTTTTCCATGATCCAGCCGATGTTGGCAATTTGATCTCTGGTTCCTCTGCTTTTTCTAAAACCAGCTTGAACATCTGGAAGTTCACGGTTCACGTATTGCTGAAGCCCGTCTTGGAGAATTTTGAGCATTACTTTACTAGCATGTGAGATGAGTACAATTGTGCGGTAGTTTGAGCATTCCTTGGCATTGCCTTTCTTTGGGATTGGAATGAAAACTGATCTTTTCCAGTCCTGTGGCCACTGCTGTGTTTTCCAAATTTGCTGGCATATTGAGTGCAGCACTTTCACAGCATCATCATTCAGGATTTGAAACGGCTTAACTGGAATTCCATCACCTCCATTAGCTTTGTTCGTAGTGATGCTTTCTAAGGCCCACTTGACTTTACATTCCAGGATGTCTGGCTCTAGGTGAGTGATCACACCATCGTGATTATGTTGGTCATGAAGATCTTTTTTGTACAGTTCTGCTTCTGCTAGGTCCATACCATTTCTGTCCTTTATCGAGCCCATCTTTGCATCAAATGTTCCCTTGGTATCTCTAATATTTTGAAGAGATCTCTAGTCTTTCTCGTTCTGTTGTTTTTCTCTATTTCTTTGCATTGATCGCTGAGGAAGGCTTTCTTATCTCTCCTTGCTATTCTCTGGAACTCTGCATTCAGATGCTTATATCTTTCCTTTTCCTTTGTTTTTCACTTCTCCTCTTTTCACAGCTATTTGCAAGGCCTCCCCAGACAGCCATTTTGCTTTTTTGCATTTTTTTCCATGGGGATGGTCTTGCTCCCTGTCTCCTGTACAATGTCACGAGCCTCCGTCCATAGTTCATCAGGCACTCTGTCAGATCTAGTCCCTTAAATCTGTTTCTCACTTCCACTGTATAATCATAAGGTAATATTGTTAACCTAATTTTATAGATGAGGAAACAGAGGCATAGATTACTTAAGGTATAACTTCTCAATACTTAGTTTCCAAATCCAGGCAGTAGGAGTCCAAAACCCACAGTAACAAACACTGTGCTATTCTGCTTGGCCTGGGTGTGTGCGTGCATGCTAAGTTGCTTCAGTTGCGTCCGACTCTTTGCAACCCTATGGACTGTAACCCCACGGGCTCCTCTGTCCCTGGGATTCTCCAGGCAGAAGTACTGGATGGAGTGGGTTGCCATGCCCTCCTCCAGGGGATCATCCTGACGCAGGGATCATACCTGGACCTTTTGCATCCCCCTGCATTGGCCGGTGGGTTCTTTACCACTAGCACCATCTGGCACACACACACACATGCACACAGCCTAGTAAATTTAGGCATATAAATAGTTATATCGAGTACAACATGGGAATACTGCAGGGGCTTGGATGACCTTGGATCCTACCCCTTCATGTGTAAACAAGGGCATTGCTCCTTTGTCTTCAATGAGATCAAGTTTTCTTTCTCTACTATTATTCTCATTAGCATATAAATACACTGCAGAACTCTCCCAGTATAAAAGAAAATCTTTTAATCTATCTCCTTCTAACCACTGCTCTTATTTTCCTACTTAAAAACAAGAACAACAAAACAAAATCCAACAAACAAATGAGTAAAAAGCCTTGAGGTGTGTTCTTTACTGTCTCACTTCCCAGAGGCACCGCCTGTGGGATCTGAGCTCCCCAACCAAGGACTGAACCTGAGGCCCCGCCGTGCAAGTACCGAATGCTGACTGGGGGATCACCAGGGAATTTCCCATTCCCTCTTAATCCCATTTCAATCAGTTTATTCCCTCTACCATACCTGATTTCCCAAAGGCTCAGCAGGTAAAGAATCCCCTGAAACGAAGGAGACTCGGGGGATGTGGCTTCAGTCCCCGGGGAGGAGGAAATGGTAATTCATTCCAGTATTTTTCCCTGAAATTCCCGCGGGGAGAGGAGCCTGGCAGACTCCAGTCCAGGGGGCTGAGAAGATGTCACTGGAGGACTCGGCAGGATCTGACATTGCAGACCACTCCCACTTTCTCACAACCTTCTGCTCCGCGACTTGACAGAATCCATATTCTACTCATTTTCCTCCTACCTCGATGGCTGCTCCATTTTAGCCTTCTCCGCTGGACATGGCTCAGTGGTAAAGAATCCGCCTCTCGATGCAGGAACCACAGGAGACACGGGTGCAATTCTCGGTTCGGGAAGATCCCCTGGGTCGGAAAGTTCCCCTGGAGCAGCAACCGACTCCAATATTCTTGCTTGGAAAATTCCATGGACAGGGGAGCCTGGAGGGCTACAATCCATTGAGTCACAAAGAGGTGGACACGACTGAGTGACTGAGCACGCCCCGCTGGACTCAGACCTCAGATCTCTTCTGTTTTGACCCTTTTACTGTGCGATCGCAATTTTTCCCATGATGGAAACAGTTGCCACATTTTTTCAAATCTAAGGCACAAAATGTTTCACCTTTTACATTTCTGAAACAAGATACATCCTGAAAGTGCTGCCATCACCTCTGTCTTGACTTAAGTCTTCCTTGGTTGCACTGTGAAAACTTAAGTCATTGTTGTTAACACTTTCCTAATTCAATAGAAATTTTTGGATTAATGGTACTACACATGTTGTGTTTAATGCAGTTTAAAATGAACTTAAAAATTAATACTGTGATTTTGCGTTAAAAGAATATTATTACATATGCAGAAAACCATAAGAGTAGTACAATATGAATGAATGTATACTGACAAAACTTCAAATTCTTTTTTCAAAGCAATAACCAAGTGCTTTGTAAATCTTTAGAGAGTATGATACCTTCAAAAATCACTTTCATATTTTGTTACTGAGATATTTGCAAAAGAATTACTTTCAATATACTTACTAACGTAAATGGCAGACAGTAAAGACTCTGTCGGCAATGAAGGACACTTGGGTTTGATCCCAAGCCTTGGGTTGGGATGATCCTCTGGAGCAGGGAATGGCAACCCACTCCAGTATTCTTGTCTGGAGAATTCCATGGACAGAGGAGCCTTGGTGGGCTATAGTCCACTGGGTCTCAAAGAGTCGGACACAACTGAGCAGCTTTTACTCTCACTTTCTCCCTAAAATTAAGAACAAGGTAAGAATGTCTGCTTTTACCACTTCGTTTTTATCTTGACGTGGAGCAGTAAGAGAAGAAAACATTAATAAATGGCATTCTGATTTGAACCAAAAAGTAAACTGATTTGCTGGTTATTGGACAGTGTACATATGATTTACTTTATATGAAACTCTGGAAAAGACAAAGCCTAACAGTGACAAAATGACAGATTTACTGGGACTAGGAGTAACGGAGATGGACTAGGAAGTAAAAAATGTTTTATATGCTGTATAAGCAATATACCAAGACATGTAATGGAGAAAAGTAATATTTGAATAACATAACATATAAATAAATGAGATACAGTAAACTTGTGAATGGAAATACTCAATTATAAGAAGATGACAATTCTCTCCAAATGAAAAGAAAATTTCAAGGAAATTCCATAAATATTATAACATAACTTTTCATAAAAGTTGTTTAATGCTAAAACTGACAGAGCAAAGGCATGTAAGGGGATTAAGATATGAGAACTCACTGTACATGTTTATTAGTGCTTATCAAAAAATGTATGAATTAAGACAGTGAGATAGTGGTATAAGACTAGTCCAAAGGACCCATGGAACAAACTCTCACCTTTAAAGCATATTACAGAGTGACATTTTAAATTTAGTAGAGCAAGCATGCTTAAATGAAGAGATGTTCCAGTCTTTGAAAATGTGTACATACACACATGGGCTTCTCTGGCGGTGGTGATGGTGAAGAACCCGCCTGCCGGTGCAGGAGACATGAGACGTGCGTTTGACCCCTGGATCAGGAAGATCCCTGGAGGAGGCATGGCAACCCCTCCAGTATTCCTGCCTGGGGAATCCCACAGACTGGCGGGCCTGGAGGGCTACAGTCCACAGTGTTGCAAAGGGTCTGAGATGACTGAAACGACTTATCACATGCAAACGCATATACATATGTACACAAAAATAACATGATATTCCTAGTCCACATCATTTACAAAAGATTAATTCCAAACATAGGTAAAACCTAAATGTAAAAAGCAAAATTCTATTTTTAGAAGAGAGCATAGTAAAATATCTATACAAACTTGCAGAACAGGAATTTCCTAAGCAAGATACACACACACACTAAACCTAAAAAAAAAAAACAACTGACAATTTTGACTATGTTAAAATTAAATATTCTGCCCAACTCAAAATATAAAGGAAATGAAAGAAAAACTGTCTGTAGCACATACAGAGATTAGTAACTAGAATAGTAAACATTCCCTTAAAGAGCAAGATAAAGATAATCCAATTTAAAAACAGACAGAAAATTTATTTAGACAGAAATGTAGAATAACAATGCAGAAACATGAATGTTCAGTAAACATATGAAAAGAAGTTCAACCTCATTTGTAATAAAGGAAATATAAATTAGAACCAGAAGGTGTAAATTAAAGCCACATTGTGGGGAATTGTGAACTACCATTCAGTGCTTGTGAGTATACAAATTGGCACTTTGGAAGGTGATTTGGCACAAGCTAATATAATCAAGGATAGGAATGCTTTATAACCCAGTGACTCGCAGAGAATTTCTTGCATTGTGTGCTCATGTAGATATACAAGAATGCTTGCTATAGCACTGTTTGTTTAATGGAGAAAAAAAACCACTTCGATATCTCAACAAATGAGGGATACACTGTAGCATAGTCACAAAATAAAATGCCACTCCGATAATGGAATAAGCTCAATGCATCTGTACTGAGAACTCTGCTCAACGCTATGTGGCAGCCTGGATGGGAGAGGAGCTTGTGGGAGGATGGATACACGTACCCGGATGACTGAGTCCATTTGCGGCTCACCTGAAACTATCACAGTGTTAACTGGCCACACCCTACAGCAAAATAAAAAGTTTTAAAGAAGTAGAATACATTAAATGAAAAAGGCAAGTTGTTTACAAATACCTGATGTGTATATATGAAATGATTAACTATAAGTACAATTTATATGTATTTAAAACGGCATGAAGTGATACTATATATGATTGTAGGCCCATCAACAGTTAGTAAAAGTGTGAAAAGCATACCTTGATACACCATCGGCTCCAGAATGGTGCTTGCCCTCGGTGCGAGGGAAGGTGACTGAGACGGATGAAGGTCTCTGAAAATAAAACAGATGTGGGGCCAATACACTAACGTGTGAACATTTGTTAAATTTAGATGTTGGACTTACTGGGTTTCTTATATGATGTGCAGTTTCCTTTATTCATTTGAAAGATTTTCTTATGTAAAATAATACAATTTCAAACTGAAATACAAAAATTCCAAACTGCAAATACAGCCTGCTTCAGGTGAGATTCTGCCTAGAGGATAAGGAAGTGTGTCATGGTTTCCAGGGAGCTGAGGGTTGGAGCTTTGCCCTAGATTAGGTGCTGGTCACACGGCTGCTCCTGCTGGCTTCTGAGTTCCCCACATCTGCTCTTGGTTCTTCAGCTTGTCCACACCTCTGTACAGAGTCCCTGCATTAAATTAGCTTTGGATGAACCATCGCGTGTGTTTTTATTTTCCCGCTGTGACCCCACCTGTTTCCTCCGTGAGGAGGATGGACAATGAAGCCCTATACTTTCATACATTTGCAGAACACAGGAGGGCTTCCCTGGTGGCTCAGATGGGAAAGAATCCGTCTGCAATGCGGGAGACCTGGGTCTGATCCCTGGGTTGGGAAGATTCCCTGGAGCAGGAAATGGCAACCCACTCCAGTATTCTTGCCTGGAAAATCCCAAGGACAGAGGAGCCTGGCGGGCTACAGTCCATGGGGTCTCCCAGAGTCAGATACGACTTGGCATAGCACAGCACATAGAACACAGAGGAGAATGACTGGACATCGTGTCAAGGAAGGCGGGCCTCTCCTCCTACCCTGCTTTCCTGTCTGTGGAGAGAGTCCTTCCTTACATTTACACGAAGCCAGAGCCAACACTGAAGCCAGCCTCCCCGGGAACTGAATCCCAACCCTGTGGCTTATCCAACCCTAACTGAACTGAACCATTAGCTGTGAGATCTTGGGGGAAATACCCTCTCCACTCTCTTCTAAAAAGAAAGTGAAAGCGTTGGTTGCTCAGTTGTGTCCGATTCTTTGCGACCCCATGGACTGTAGCCCGCCAGGCTCCTCTGTCCATGGGATTCTCCAGGCAAGAATACTGCAGGGGTTAGCCATTCCCTTCTCCAGGGCATCTTTCCAACCCAGGGATCAAACTGGGGTCTCCTCAACTGCAAGCAGGTTCTTTGCAGCCTGAGCCAGCAGGGGAGCCCAAAGATGAAATAAAACAGGGAATGTGCAAAGAGTTACCAAGCATATGAACCCCTCACGCAACACTCTCCAGTCTGCGAGCCCAGGGCTTTACTAACAGCAGATAGGTCCTGTGGCTGCCAGTCTCTCTCCTCCCTCTCACTAGCTCACTTTGTCTCTGATCAGCTTGATTGTCTGCTTCCTTTGCACAGAGCCTCCTAAAGGAGCCAGTGTTGTAATAACAACAACAAACAAGTTAGGAAGAATTACTCTTCTCTCTCTCTTGTAAATGTCGACAGGTTTCATCCTTATATTACAATCCCAATTAAAGCAAAATTCCCCACTAAGCCATAAACTTAAAATGAAAAAAACCCTACAGGGATGAATAAGCCTTTTCCGTGAACAAACCTGCTATTTATCCTGTTTTTTTGTCACTGCTTATGTGCGCTCAAATCCCCGCTGAACCCATCTTGCAAGCAGATGAAGAAGAAAAGCTACGGGCATCCATCCATGGGTCTGTCAAGATGTTACTTGTAACGAGTCTCCCATGGATTTGATTATTATTGGGTATTAATTATTAATGGTATTTCCTGCAGGAGGCCAGCAGTAGGCTTCTCTCTCCCCAACCTCTATTTTGAACTGGAATTAAAAATAACCAAAAATCTCCCCCAGAGGAGCCAGAGGAGAAAAAGGCAGGAATCAAGGATATCCCTCCCAGTCTTTCACCACTAGCACCACTTGCTATTCTAAGGCTGATTTTGTAATTAAGTGTGGGGGAAGCCGCCCTGCACAGAGCCTCCTGGGCCTCCTCCAGCTGCAGCCCCTCTCTCAAAACCACAAAGGAGAAACAAGGCGCCCCTCTGCCCACACTCCTCTTCCCCCAGACTCCTCTTCCCCCGGCCTCACTGTCCCTCACTGTCCTGCTCTAACCTTGCCTTTTTGGCAATTAATTTCCTCTGACGGTTATGTTAATTTTTATGGCTTCCTAATGATCAAAAATATTCGGCGGATTAACATCATTTAACTTTCCTCTCCCTGTGGGGTTGGGAAGTGGGGGTCAATGCACGGAGAGACAAGGAGGGGGGTGCTCAATGGTGAGAAAGAGCTGGAAAAGGCAAGGATGAAACTTAGAATTCTGTGCCAAGCATGTCTAGGGGACAGTGAAAGATGGACACCCAGGAAAGCCTGGAGAAATTAAACACCAAAAAAAATAATAATAATAAGGCTGAAAGATCAGAATCAGGGCACTCCCTCCTGCCCCCAACACACATGGTTGTATCCTTTATTCACGGCCAACAGCCCATATGTTGCTTCTTAGACATGTTTAAAGACGGCCACACCTGTCGGGGTGTCTGGGAGGTTAAGACAGAGCAGATGTTGAGATTTGTGTCATGGAAAGGAGATCTGCTTCTTGTCTGGCAAAAAATGGCTCATTCATGAGTGTCCTGAAGGGCCCCTTCTCTAAGCCATGCTCCCCTCTTCCATAAGACAGTGGTCCCCAAGTGGTTCCGCAGATGGGAAGATGGGATTTAATTTTACCGGCTTTCAATCAAAACAGAACAATGTGTTTAATATCCCTGAAGTGTAAGCGAAAGAAAGAGATTCATGACCTCATGGGTGGTGAGGGATTCTCGTATGCATAAACATAGGAATCGCAGTGGAGAACATGGATAAATCTGGGTTAAGATCTCCGCCTGCTTCTCCATGCTGCTACTTGAAGTTCAAGCCTTTCTGACAAAGGGATGGCACTCACCAAGAGAACAGCTGAATTAATACAAAGGTAGTTGGGCTCCCTGAGCTTAATCCCAGAGGAGGGTGATTTGGTGGGCATGTCAAGGGAGGAAATAAATGCCTCTGGTTGGCAGGTGTGTGAAGTAGGGGAGAGCCTTGCAAAAGAAATCACCAAGACTTCCACTTTTAAGTTTCACTTAAAATCCAGGAGGTGGTGGTCATATGGTTTTAAGTCTGCACTCCATGTACACTGGAGAGAAGATTTGGAAGTCAGCAGCCCAAAATGCTATCGGTAGTTGGGTTCAGTTCAGTTCAATTCAGTTGCTCAGTCGTGTCTGACTCTTTGCGACTCCACGGACTGCAGCATGCCAGGCCTCCCTGTCCATCACCAACTCCCAGAGTTCACTTAAACTCATGTCCATTGAGTCAGTGATGCCATCCCACCATCTCATCCTCTGTCACCTCCTTCTTCTCCCACCTTCAATCTTTCCCAGCATCAGGGTCTTTTCAAATGAGTCCGCTCTTCACATCAGATGGCCAAAGTACTGGAGTTTCAGCTTCAACATCAGTCCTTCCAATGAATATTCAGGACTGATCTCCTTTAGGATGGACTGGTTGGATCTCCTTGCAGTCCAAGGGACTCTCAAGAGTCTTCTCCAACACCACAGTTCAAAAGCATCAATTATTCAGTGCTCAGCTTTCTTTATAGTCCAACTCTCACATCCTTGCATGACCACTGGAAAAACCATAGCCTTGACTAGATGGACCTTTGTGGACAAAGTAATGTCTTGCTTTTTAATATGCTGTCTAGGTTGCTCATAGCTTTTCTTCCAAGGAGTAAAAGTCTTTTAATTTCATGACTACATTCACTGTCTGCAGTGATTTTGGAGCCCCCAAAAATAAAGTCTGCAGCTTTTTCCACTGTTTCTCCACCTATTTGCCATGAATTGATGGGACTGGATGCCATGATCTTTGTTTTCTGAATGGTAGTTGAGTTACGAGAGTAATATTGTGGGTAATCATTATCTTTTACAATTATTCTAATTTTTTCTAAAGAAATTGCATTATTTTTATAATGATTGATGTGTATGTGTGTGTTTGTGTGTGTGTTTCCCTACCTTTGGTGTGCACTTAGGGAGCTTGTGAAAAATGTGAATGCTTGGGGCCTCCTTCTGACCTCCTGATTAAGGAAATAAAACGTAAAATCCAGTCCTACAAGCTGGTTTTAGAAAAGGCAGAGGAACCAGAGATCAAATTGCCAACACCCGCTGGATCATTGAAAAAGCAAGAGAGTTCCAGAAAAACATCTATTTCTGCTTTATTGACTATGCCAAAGCCTTTGACTGTGTGCATCACAATAAACTGTGGAAAATTCTGAGAGAGCTGGGAATACCAGACCACCTAACCTGCCTCTTGAGAAATCTGTATGCAGGTCAGGAAGCAACAGTTAGAACTGGACATGGAACAACAGACTGGTTCCAAATAGGAAAAGGAGTACATCAAGGCTGTATATTGTCACCCTGCTTATTTAACTTCTATGCAGAGTACATCATGAGAAACGCTGGACTGGAAGAAACACAAGCTGGAATCAAGATTGCCAGGAGAAATATCAATCACCTCAGATGTGCAGATGACACCACCGTTATGGCAGAAAGCAAAGAGGAACTAAAAAGCCTCTTGATGAAAGTGAAAGAGGAGAGTGAAAAAGTTGGCTTAAAGCTCAACATTCAGAAAATGAAGGTCATGGCATCCGGTCCCATCACTTCATGGGAAATAGATGGGGAAACAATGGAAACAGTGTCAGACTTTATTTTTTTGGGCTCCAAAATCACTGCAGATGGTGATTGCAGCCATGAAATTAAAAGACGCTTACTCCTTGGAAGAAAAGTTATGACCGACCTAGATAGCATATTCAAAACCAGAGATGTTACTTTGCCGACTAAGGTCTGTCTAGTCAAGGCTATGGTTTTTCCTGTGGTTATGTATGGATTGAGAGTTGGACTGTGAAGAAGGCTGAGTGCCAAAGAATTGATGCGTTTGAACTGTGGTGTTGGAGAAGACTCTTGAGAGTCCCTTGGACTGCAAGGAGATCCAACCAATCCATTCTGAAGGAGATCAACCCTGGGATTTCTTTAGAAGGAATGATGCTAAAGCTGAAATTCCAGTACTTTGGCCACCTCATGTAAAGAGTTGACTCATTGGAAAGGACTTTGATGCTGGGAGGGATTGGGAGCAGGAGGAGAAGGGGACGACAGAGGATGAGATGGCTGGATGGCATCACGGACTCGATGGACGTGAGTCTGAGTGAACTCCAGGAGTTGGTGATGGACAGGGAGGCCTGGTGTGCTGGGATTCATGGGATCGCAAAGAGTCGGACACGACTGAGCGACTGAACTGAACTGAACTGAACCGTAACTTAACCTGGCTTTCTCAGCTCTGTCTACAGGGTGTGGTCTGCATTATACTCATTCCAAACTCTTTCTAAAAGAACACTTCCTTCTATAGAACACTTCCTTCTGTATAATTTTCCCAAAAACATTTTGAAGCTATGCATACGTCTGATTCTTTCCCATAAAAATATTTTTAAACTTTGTACCTTTCTCTCTTAGATGTGCTTTTCAACATACAAGCAATAAAGCTCAATGTCTCCAGAATCCCAGCTTGGTCCTGTCCATGTCTCATACATAAATACACACTTCTACGTCACATCAAGGGCGAGTCCATGCCTACACACAACTAAGTATGTAAATTTGGTTAAATTAGTTTAAAAAATATCCACTGTTAATCACATTTGTGGTTGATTGAATGAAACATTTGGGAGGATTAACAAAAAACTAGAAGCCTTTATTCAGTGTGTATAACTGTTAGTCTAGAGAGCTGGCTCAGTTGTTACTAAGGATGTCAGCGTGTAGCTGTAAAGAGGCCATCTTCTTATTTTAGCTCTCTGGTGACAGAGTTCAGTCATATAATATAGTTTTGTCATCTTAATTTCCATGAGTCCAGTTAAGAATGGTACTTGTATCAAATGAAAAAAAAAAACAAACCCCAAACAAAAGCCCTCATGGTTACAGTGCTATTTTAAGCACAGTTGACTGTACACACACACACACACACACACACACACACACAGAATACATATCAATTAGAGCTGCAGAGATTGCCCCCTCATTTGCATAAGGAGGTGGTGACCCACAGGAGTGTGTTTTTAAAGACGTTGTCAATGGGATTGGATGTGTTCTCCCCCCCCCAGCTAATTGCACAGTACTGCAAGCAACATGCCAAGACAGTTCGTTTTGTTTTTGTCTTAAGCAGGAGCTATTGATGCAGAGGAAGCTCGTTTCCTCACCATCAATCCAGCCACTAAAGGATTAACATTGCGTGGAGCCGGCTGGCTCCTCTGCCAGGGCTGGCAGCTGTTCCCTCTCTGGACCTGGATTGGCTCCCGGAGCTGGGGCGGAAGGATCCCCAACTAATCAGCTGTCAGCTTCTTCAAGGAGAGACCGCCCATTTGTTTCCCTCTTTGTAAAACACAATCTTTGTACTTGCATGTTGCCCGTTTTCCCCAGCCTGAGCCTTTCCAGATAGATAGCACTTATGAATAATAATAACACCCAACTTGATTAGTTCTCCACTTCCCAGAGCATTTGCAGATCCATTATCTCATTTAATCCATTCCTGTGGTTTGCCATGAACATTAGTCTTTGGGACTCACATATAATTCTCTGACTAGCTAGTGACCTAGACTTGGATTACTCACAACTTCTCAAAGACCCACACTTGAGTTCCTCAGTGACTGAAAATGTATCCTTTTATCTACTTGACATTCAGCTGAAATAAATCTCTGTTGTCTAGCCTGAAGGCAGTTTCAGCCTACTGTTTCTTCATTGGTTTGTCTGGCCTTCTGACCTTGTGATTCTCCAATCTTCAGAGCGAGGTCCACTTAACTCCACCTGTACTTCCAGCCTTAAGAGAAACTTGGAGAAAAATTTTGTCCCCAGGCAGTGGAGAATGTTGAATGTAAAGCTTATGCATTCACTTACTCTACTGGGCACTTCAAATGCACTTAGAATCTATTGTTTCATTTAACATGTGCAAATTCTCTTCAGTGGGTGTATCTGCTCCATTTTAGAGGAATGGGAACTGAGGTTCAAGGCCATATATATGCCTGTAAGCAGAGAAACAGCATTCAAACCTCAGTTTAGTTCAGTTCAGTGGCTCAGTCGTGTCTGACTCTTTGCAACCCCATGGACTGCAGCATGCCAGGCCTCCCTGTCCATCACCAACTCCTGGAGTTTACTCAAACTCATGTCCATTGAGTCGGTGATGCCATCCAACCGTCTCATCCTCTGTTGTCCCCTTCTCCTGCCTTCAATCTTCCCCTGCATCAGGGTCTTTTCCAGTGAGTCAGTTCTTTGCATCAGGTGACCATAGTACTGGAGTTTCAGCTTCAGCATCAGTTCTTCCAATGAATATTCAGGACCAGTTCTAAATGAATCTGAAGCCACTGGTCTTTTTCTCAAATTTCCTGCTGTCTCTTCCCACTAGGAGCTGCCTGGGTAGGCAGTGCTAACTGTTTCTCTTCCAAGGGACAATGGAGTTCCTTTAGTCCTTTGATGGCAGCCACACTGCACCTGGTGTTCCCGCAGGCTTGTACGTCCTGTCTGATCATAGAAGGCGTACCATTCTCACCCTCCCCACATTGGGCAGTCTTTGCAGGCAGCCACAACTTCTTACTTATTCGACAGCTCCAGCATCTGGTAGAGTTCCTGGAATGTAGAAACCTCTCAATAAGTGTTTATTGACTAGATGGGCAAATGACTAAATATACCCATACCCGGCCTGTGAAGGATAAAATTGTGGGATTCTGCCTTACAGCGCAGATGTTCACTTTTTAGGGCCATCTGGGCCTTATATTCTCCAAGGATGGTACCACTCCACATCACAAATCTTGCCTTCTCAGCCTCCCTGGTTTTGGAATCAGTTTAGCATTCCACACAGAGACTCAGAACTGCCAATTTCTGAAAGTAATGGGAAGCTGTTCCCTGCTTCCTCCTTTGTGTGGCTCCCAAAGCATGCCTCCTCTGGAACATATTTAGCAAGCCTCTGACAGCTGCCTCCACCATCCCAAGTTTCTAAAGCCCTGACAGCTTTCTCTGACCCATGTAAGCTCAATCTTGTGATAAATCCTCAGTGTGCCTCCAACTGCCTCTGGTAAAAACCCAACCCAAACAAACAAGAAAAAGTTTTTCTCCCAGTTTGTCCTAATCATTAAAATGTCACACACTCCGATGTCCTGGCCATGCCAAGTTGACATAAAAGTTTCAAGATCCTTCCCGTCAAGTTCTGCATGTGTCCCCTCACTGACAAGGATTGGGATGTGGATGGATGCCACAGATAGCACTTGGAAAAGGCCCAACATAGGTCACCAAATTCTGATTTTCCCTGTAGAGCAGAAGGTCCAACAGAATCCAAGTCACATACTAATCTTAATTTTTTTTAGTAGTTGCATTAATAAAAATAAAAAGAAACAGATGAGATTAATCCTAACATTGTATTTTATTTCACTCAACATCTCTAAAATATCAGCATTCTAATATTTAATCAATATGAAAAATTGATATGTTGCATCATTTGTTTGTGCTAAGCCTTGGAAATCCGGTGTCTATCACGTACTTACAGCGTATCTCCACCTGGGCTAGACTCACGGCGCGTGCTCAGTGACTTGGCCCAGGGACTGTTGGCCTGGACAGTGCAGCCCTACAGCCCTCACTGCGTCACACTTGCTGGCTCCCCAGATCCACGAGCCCCTTACAAATATCACTGTTGCCTTCCGGAAGGTCCCTCCCCTATCTTCAAGCTTCAGAAGCTCCCTCACTTGTCCTGACTGCTGCACTCATCTCAGTCTTCTAGAACGACTCATTTAGTTCTCATCAAGCAGGAACGGAAAAGATAAAGGCAAACAGTGGTAAGAAGAAAGATGGTCTCACACGCAGGAGAGACAGATGGCGCTTCAGCAAACCGTTCTGAGCCTCTGTGAGGTGTCAGGCACGGGTGCTCTGTGGACCATAAGCCGGAATCTGCACACCGTGTCTCTTTATTTTGTGCAGTTGGAACCAGACCAGTCACAGGTTCTAAAGACCCTAAAATGTATTCTAGCACAGGAAGAAAGAAAATCCCCAAGATTGTAGGCTGCCTTCAGTTGAGCCCTGAATCAGTATCGCTCCTGGTCCTGCCATGAATTCCTAGGTCTGCCTTGACTGGGTTCCGACCTCTCTCCACAGTAATATAGCATCTGCCCGAGCTGTTGCTCTGAACACGTCACCTTTTGGTCCTTGCTACCAAGCTACCTAGATGCTGATCTTTTGTCTTATGAAAGCTCCATCTCTCACTGTCCGTTTTCTCCTTAGGAACCATCCTGCATCACTGTAGCCTCTAGGCGAGTGCACCTGTGATCCACTCGCCCTCTGCTGTGCAGAACAGTTTTCGAGGTCTATTTCCACTGCCACGCTTAACTCTTATCCCTTCTTTAGTCCTATCTTCATCTGACCTTGCGTCTTTGCCTCATATGTGCTGTATGTACGTAGATTGGCCTAGCTTCCCGTGGCCTAATCCCCAGTTTTGACAGTTAAGAAATATCTACACTCTCCCAAAACTAACATAGGTAAAATGACTTATGTTTTAGTGACTGGTATTTAGAGTCAAAGACCATGTTATTTAAAAAAAAATCAATTAGCTATTGGAAGATCCCTTCACTCCAAGTTTCTTTCCCATTTGCAACATAGAAGCAGTGGCTGGTTAGCATCTGGGTGTCCTCGAGACATACTGAGCTGTCCATTCATCACATATGACATTTGCATATTGCAAATATCATACTTTATGCACATGCCTTCCAGGCTAGTCTAGAGAGTATGATTGCTGCCTAATCCCCACATAAATCAGTGCGCCAGGGAAAGCCACTTCTAAACAGGGGGAGAAATCAAGGATTTCTCTGCCCTGGACTCTTCCCGGGACCTTCTCATTCTCTTCACATCCCAAGTAGATTCAGTGCTTTCATTTTCTCTTCTCTCTTGAAGCCATTCAAATTCTATTAGCCATTGGTGAATATTATTTTATACCATCTGCATTTTCTCTAAGTCGTGATAGTGACAGCTGCAATAATCTGTATGCATTTTCTGTACAGGATTTTTGTGTGTGTGTATGACTAGAAGAACAAAACCGTTCCTTTTTGTGACCGTGTATCCAAATAGAAAGATGGTTTGTTTGTAAATCTATTTCTCCTCCAAACATTATTTTATTTGCTGAGGAGACAGAAAGAGAGAAGGCAAAAATATCTGGTACTGAAATGACAATGTCGGTTTGCTTTTTCGCAGCCCTTGGTTTTGCGGCCTCTTAATCAAGCTGACCTCGTAACTACCAATAGCGTCTATTTTCTGCTTGATGGCCTGCATTTCCCCCATGCCACCAGCACTGTCGAGTCTGCCTCCTGCTCTTTGGGTCTCAGTTAGCAGAGTAATGCATGCGGTAATGCATGCCCTTCTTTCTTACACGAGAATGGCTCTTGTTCTTTTCTGGGAAAGGTGTCAGCTAGGTCAGGAAGCCAGGGAAACCGGCCCATAATTGATCACACTGGGAAGTCCTCTGTCTGGCATTGTTTCAGAAGGGTGGGCCTGTTCCTGAGAGCAGAACCTGCCCCTTTTTGAGTGTCACCTGAACATCATCCAGAAATTAAATACATGCTGGACTCCAATTATGGTTTAAGCTGAACTGTGCATGAAGGTTTAAGTAAATGTTTCAAGGAAGTTAAATCAGAAGAATGTTACTTGCAGCTTGATTCAGCTAGCCAGTTTCCTCCTGCCCTGTAAGGAGCCACTTGACCACCTCATGGTGCAGGCCTTTGGGAGCTGTCCCAGGTAAGTAAGACTTTCTTTCCTAATTGCTGATCTTACCCAGTGCTATTTGCCTTCTTCTAACAGACCTTTGTGGAAGGCTTTACTAACATTCAATGACTGAAAGCTTCATCTGGATATTGATAGTGAGAATTGGGATAATTTTCTTCCAGGGCTTTCCCTGGTATCAGAAACAGAATTGAGGGAGCTTTGCTCTGAAGGGATCGAGAAACACAGTGTTTCTTTCGATCAGAGTTTGGTCCACGGGTAGAAATAGCTCTGGTTACATGTCTCCAGAATAACTTGATTGCAGACACTCTCAGCACCAGAAGCATACATTTTCTCCTAAAATTTCCTCTAATCTCACATTAGATGTGCATATTTCTTCTATTGGAATGTTTTTGCTTTCTGTAAAATTACAACCCCCATCAGTATTTTGCTAAAGTACCATGCTGCACCCTTTTTAGACTTACTTCCATTTCATACAGTCCCTCTATTAGCTAAGAATGCCTCTGCTGTCAAAGGCATGCCAATCCAAATAGTTGTTCTCTGATCTCCAAATTTCTCTTCTGATTTAGGGGCACAGTAGGGGATATGCTCTCAGCTAATCATGTCATCTCCTTGTTGGTAATGATTATAAAAGAGGGAAGTTGAGGTTGGGAAGGGAAAGGGACAAAACAGAACTTAAAAAGAGTATTAATTTTACAGTAATATTTTTTCTTAATCACAGTAAGAAAATAGAAACACCTTGAGCCTAATAAAAAACAGAGATCTCTCTATAATTGAAGAGATTTTGCAACCAAATCATAGTGTTGATGGATCCTCGTATAACCTGACATAGAGCTCTCTTCTGAGGAGTTAAATCCATAAATATGTCTGTGCACTGGGAAGAGAGCAGCAAAGAAGACCCCTGGTGTGCGTGGAGAGCCCAGCTTCACTAAGCTAAACGAGGTAACATAAGTCACCCAAAATGTTCTCTACAGAAATAACCAGCATCGTAGATGACTTCTAATCTGTGAGTCAGTTGGGAGTCAGGGACTAATGGCCATCAGTGAGTTATCCTTTGGCATAAGCAAAAAACATACAAACAAAAGCACACCTGGAAATAACACAGGGCATGGGGCACTGAGGTTGCATAATTTAAGGAGTTTGTACAAGACAGAGTGAGTGAGTGTTAGTTGGCTGTAACCCAGTACAAAATGAAAAAGTTAAGAAATGAAAAATGAAAAAGTTAAGAAAAGTTAAGAAAAAAATGAAAAAGTTAAGAAAAAAAAAGTGAGTGAATGTTTCCCCAAAATTTGCTTTCAGGTGCTTTGCGCCACTTTTGTCCTAATCCTGCTTTCAAACATGGAAAAGAAACGTCCCTACGAGGCAGGCAGGCCTGCTAGCACAAATACGACTGAACAGCTAAAAACCAGCCCATGTATCTTCTATGTCCTTTACATCTGGATTTGCCAATTAAATTTCAGCTCTCTTATTTATTATAAATTTCTGGTTTCATATGTTGACATTCATGATGTAATTCTTTCAGGTAATAAAGGTGATCATGCATTTTATTCTGTGTAAAGGGACCATCAGGCCCTGGAGAAGAGGGTCAGAGGAGGAAAGGCACGTTTTCTGAACACCTACAAAGGCAAGTGACTTTAGCTGGCCAACCTAGTGTCGTCTCCTACCCTCTTTGTGTCTTGCCATCTATGAAGAATGAGAGTATCAAATACTCTCCCAGCCTCCTTTGCAATATTGAATACAGGGTCACAGAGACTGCCAGTGTGGTTGCAGCAGCAATCTGCTATGAACTCCTGGCATAGGGAGGTCACGATTAGAGATAAAGTACAGGGTGCCCAGTTAAGTTTCAGATAAACCATAGATATTTAGTATAAGTTGTTGTGTCTCAGATATTGCTTAGGAAATATCCTAAAAACATATTCATTGTTTACCTGAACCTCAGATTTAACTTGGGATCCTGTATTTACCCAGAAGCTTTATCCAGGTGTGTATTTCCGTTGTGTGTGGCTCACAGTGTCTTCTCCCCGTTCTATTCTTAAACAAGGACTAAGACAACGTAATCACAGAGATGCTGACTCAAAGCTCAGACCTCACGAAGTCTCTGGCTAAATGTATAAAACATCCAAACTCTGGACGATTTCCTTTGCGACAAAAATAAACTCTTTTTTGGTTTCAGTCACTTGTAATAGGGTTTTTTGTTGCTGAGACACAAGGGCACTCTACGTCAACATACCTGTTCTATGCCAAACATGAGGTCGTGTCTCTGCACCTTATCTTATTTAAATATTATAATCACTCTATGAAATGAATGCTATTGTGCCTATTTTCAGATGAGAAAATAGAAATAAAAAGAGCTTAAGACCTTGATCAATGCCTCATAATAATAATGATTAATGCTGATTGTATACTTAGTAAGTTCAGACAGAACTAAATGATCACACATACACAGTCATTTAGTCCTCTCAGTGACTATTGAGAAAAATATTACAATTATAATCCACTTGATAAATGAGGAACAGGGCTTTCCTGGTGGCTCAGTGGTAAAGAATCTGCCTGCAGTGCAGGAGACCCAGTTTCTATCTCTGGGTCAGGAAGGTGCCCTGGAGAAGGGAATGGAAACCCATACCAGTATTCTTGCCTGGAGAATTCCATGGACAGAGGTGCCTAGCATGCTATAGTCCATGGGGTTGCAAAGAGTCAGATATGACTGAGTGACTGACACATTCACTTTATAGATGAGAAAACTGAAACAAAGAAAGATGAAGGAACTTATCCAGAGCAACAGGCTGGCTTTGAATCCACACAATGGGTTTCAGATACCATACTCCTACTTGTATACATACTGGCCTGAAATAGAGTTGATATTCACAGTAAGCCTCAAGATGCTAAAATCAGTGTCCTTTTCGCTGAGTCTGCCTGGTAACCTAAGGAGTCCTGTGCTGGCCTGTTGGATTTGCCAAACTTTCTCTCTGCAACCTTGATAAGTGAAGCTTACTTATCCTCCCCTGAGGGTCCAAATAGGTTTAATCTGACACAAATTCTGGCTGTAGACAGTTGGCATGAAGCACCTTCCCTCAGTTGCTCACAGGGTTGGCATCAGTGATTTCTGGTGCTCCAAGAACGCAGTCATTGTTCTCCCCTTATTCCCCAGAATGTAGGTTGATGCTGTGTGTCTCCCAGTCGCACAGTGGACCTGGTCCCCCCTTCCCAATATCCTCTTATTCATCCCAGTGCGTATTTCTAGACTGCTTGAAGCTAACTGGTTTGCCTCCTCCATCCTCACTGAGTGAATTACCCTGGTGTTTTCTCCCCACTAATTCTCTTCTGTCATGCCTCAAATAAATCACCTCTTTGGGGAATCTACTCTCTAGACTCCCGTTTCTGTCTGATTTGCCAAAGACAACGATCCTTGACTATGCTCCCAGTGTTGCCCCCAGCCTACCCTGACCCTCTGGTTCTACCTGGATTCCTGGTCCCAGATAACTTCACCCAGCCTAGCCTGACTGCAATCAAATTTCTCTCATGAAAAGCACGCATTTACTTCCTAGTTTTGCCTGGAGCTTTTCCTAATCTTGGAAAGAGCTTAGGGTTTGGCTTAATGCCCTCTGACAACCCAAGACTAAAAACATTTTATTTTAGGAGTGTACTGACAGCTTGCTTCGCCCCCCCCCCCAACCCCCCCTTAAACAATCCCCAGAGGCAAGGAGGTATGGGCTGGGCATTCACGTACTCAATGAGACAGTGTTTATTCAACCTTGTTTTTTGGGTCACCAATCATTGAAATAACAGTGAACTCAGTGTTTTGAAATAGAAAGAATCACTGTTTCGGTGTACAATGATACTTAATTTGCCATTTCTAAGAGGCAAGAAATGTTCAGAGTGACAGAAACTCAAGCTCCTTAATCTCATCTTTTAAAATCACATCAAACCATTTGCATACTCAGGCTCTGTTCAGTTTGCACGAGGTCATCTCTCCGCATCATTTTCTATGCCCTCTGTAGATTCAAGTTTGTGATCTTCTTTTTCATAATCAGGTGTGTGGCACTCAAGTACGGACAGAGGGGCCTGGTGGTAGGAAACCATTATCTTCTTTGTTCTTGAACTGCTCTCTCTGTGTGTCCCTGTTTGTAAATATACAGAACCAAGCAATGAACAAGTGAGACTGAAGGCCTTTAGAAAATGCCTTCTTGATTTCACCTCATTTCCTGGCAAAACAGTTGGTGGTACCATTTTAGAAGTAAATGAGATTTGATTGTATAGAGATTTGTCTCTGGAACATCTCTATCTAGACACTTTTTTCCTTACTAGAATGCTTAAAGCTTGACTTCCCTGGCTGGCACTGAACCCCTTCATCTAATCATAATTATTTTTTCATTCAATGTGCTGTCCCTGTGGATTTAAATTTAAGCATGGGGGACCTAAGATATGCTTTCTGAAATGTGTTACTTTCACAGAGAATGACAATTCATCTTCTAGAAGCATAGAGATTTCAAACATTTCCTTTCCATATAAAGCCCTCAAATAATATATTTATTCAGAAGAAAATTATATTTTTATGCTACTACCAATAAAGGGGATCAAGTTTACTAATTTTTAATTTGCCTAGCATTTTTCTCTCTAAATGAGGAACAGATTGTAGAAGGGAAAATTTGATAACCATAGTTGGTTGCTAGCTGCTTTGTTAACACAATCTATTTCTGAGATTTTATGAGATCTGGCTTACAAAGCATGGGTTGATAAATGATTCCATATTTAACCATGATTTACCTGTACCATGTGGATGAAAATTGTGCTGATGGAGCTGAAACCACCAGAACAGAGATTTTTACATCCCATAGAATATGTCAACGTAGTGTTGGGTGTGAATCACTCACTTGGGACATAAAGTGTTCTTCTTTTTTAGGATCTCAATATAAATGGCTGATGGAAGTCAAAAAACAAGCCCAGTGCACTGCCTGGAGACATGTGATAGTAAAGATCAACCATGAAAGATGGAATGGCTCCCCTGCCGTCTCTAGATGTCACAGAAGTAGTTTTTAAACTCTGTGGGTTGTATGAGCCTGGAAAGTAGAGGAACAGTCAGACCATATGGAAAAAGATATAGATTCATGCAAGGAGATGAGAAGCAGCTTTTCCTCTTTAAGGGAATGACTCACCAAGGGAGCATGACACCTGGGCTCCTCCCTGATGCTTTGCTACCTACATATTTGTTGAAAATGAACTTCATCTAAATTGATGAGATCCAGTGTTACAACCTGAGAGATTTCGGTTGGTCACTCTCCTTGTATGGTCACTGGAAAAGCAATACCAACTCATGTTGACTCCAATTAGCATACAGACTCAACAGACTAATACAATATTTATATATTATACTGTGTATGCTAAAGAAGACACAACTTCCAGTGGTCAACGTTTTCTATTCAGGCTAGGATGGATAATAGATAACTCATCTTCTGGGGAATCGGGAAGTTTTATTTTGCTGGACTGTAAACTTTACATGTGAAGGATCACCCGTGTTTTGATCACTACTATGTCTCTTATCCTTGCTGCAAAACTGCTGGCCCAAAGTAAATGTTAAATAATTTTATTTTGGTCTGGTTTCTTAGAGACCAAGAAATTTCAGAAGTGTAAATCTGGGAAGAGAAATACCTTATTGAGCATGGTAAAAATGGGCAAAGGTAGCTGATCTTGCTATAGGGGAAGCTAGGAAGAAGGCCCAGGGGTCCAAATTCCACCCTCATTGCATCAGTCCTTAAACTCTGGAAAGTTGTCCCAGGACGCCATTTTGACTTAAAGCTAGGCTTCTATCCTGTGTCTTGTTAACCTGATGCATCTATAGCCAAAAGCAAATCTGACTTGGCTTCATCCCTTTTCTATAAATTCCCATCAAGTTAACCAGATTTTCAGTCACTGCCAATACACCATACCCTGGCCTTTCTCAAGGCCCAGGGCATTTTAGCTGGTGTCCAGGCCAAGAACTAAAATAAGATTTCAAGCCCCTTAAACTGATTCTGGGTCTTGCATTTAGGCTGACAAATGACATTATTCTTGTAGAATCCAGTAACTGCCAAAGCCCTTATCCTCAAAATATGATGGCTTTGGATGTGGATAAAGGGCTGATTTTCCTAAAAGTTATGTGACTTATACCACCCAAAATATTTGGCTACCATTGTCTCAGCCCTACTTGAGGCAATTAAAAAGAAACAAAACATTTTGAGGTGGCAGGTAACTTGACAATCATGGTGCTCTTTGCAGAGTACTATGAAATATAAATGCATTTAATTCTAACATTTGGACTAGGAACAATTTTACTAGCAGAAAATGACCATATTAGAGGTATTAGAGGCATGCAACAGAAAATCATAGCACACAAGTATGCAAACAACAAGCTCTTGAGGGAAGCACGAGCTGTTGTTTCAGAGTTTGGCCATTAATATTCATTTGCTGCTTGTTCATTTGTTTTGGTGTCTGCCTCAAAGACAAGCAGTAGAAACCACCAAAGGTTCAGGAAAATTTTATGTAACGAAAATTTAAAGTTGAAAACATTCTATCCATTAAGTTATTATTTCCTCTAAATTGGCAAGACTGCCATTATTCAATTTCAGCTGTGAAAAATCTTGGATCAGCATGTGTAACATTGAGGCTGTTTGGGAAAGTAGTTTGAAAATTACAGATGGAAATTGGTTTAATGCAGGTTAACAATTTGAAAGGCAGGGTCAGACACACCCAGATCTGAGTCCACACTCTGTCAGTCTTACCAGCTGTGGGATTCTGGGCATGTCCCTGAATCTTTCTGTGCCAAACTTTTCCCTACTGTGAAATGGTTATCATCATAATACCTTAGAATTGAGTGTTATGTGAGGTAGTATATTTTTAAGAACTGTTTATTTTGAGCAAAAGAAATCAACTTTGGGTAAATTGAGCAAAATAGTGTTTTTTGGAAGGATGTTGCAGCTTGACAATATCCATGAGAACCTGAAGAATCAGGCTTGGGAATGGGGTTGAACTAACTCAGTTCTAGAGGCTCAGAAGCAGAAAATATAGAATTAGTTTTGTAACAGCAGCTCTAGTCCAGTCCAGTTTAGTCGCTCAGTCGTGTCCGACTCTTTGTGACCCCATGAATCGCAGCACGCCAGGCCTCCCTGTCCATCACCAGCTCCCGGAGTTCACTCAAACTCACGTCCATTGAGTCGGTGATGCCATTCAGCCATCTCATCCTCTGTCGTCCCCTTCTCCTCCTGCCCCCAATCCCTCCCAGCATCAGAGTCTCTTCCAAGGAGTCAACTCTTCGCATGAGGTGGCCAAAGTACTGGAGCTTCAGCTTCAGCATCAGTCCTTCCAAAGAAATCCCAGGGCTGATCTCCTTCAGAATGGACTGGTTGGATCTCCTTGCAGTTCAAGGGACTCTCAAGAGTCTTCTCCAACACCACAGTTCAAAAGCATCAATTCTTCGGTGCTCAGCTTTCTTCAGAGTCCAACTCTCACATCCATACATGACCACAGGAAAAACCATAGCCTTGACTAGACGGAACTTTGTTGGCAAAGTAATGTCTCTGCTTTTGAATATACTCTGTAGGTTGGTCATAACTTTTCTTCCAAGGAGTAAGTGTCTTTTAATTTCTAGTCCAGTAGTGTGCAATCAAATTGAATAGAATTTTACCACAATCTGACTCTCTGATCTTGTTTGAACTATTAGAGAAGAAACATCTAATTGGTCTAGATTGGGTCACAAGGCCACTTCTTGTTCAGGAGTAGGGAGAACTTGTGATTACAGTTTCTTGTCTTCAGTGAGGTGCTCTTGTGTTTTTGCTGCACCACACAGCATGTGGAGTCTCAGTCCCCTGGCTAGGGGTTGAACTCGTGCCTCCTGCATTGGAAGTGTGGAGTCTTAACCATCGGACCACCAGGCAAATTGCCATGGTCGTTTATTTGTGTGCTTAATTTTCAATCAGAAAGTTTGAAACAGCAAGCCCATAACCCACACAAGGTGAAGACCAGTCTCTGAGTACCAGCTGACACTGACTTAGAGTTCTTGGGATCCTTGTTACAACAGTGAGGGGACCTGAAAGGCAGGCCTCTGATTCTCGCGACTGCTCCATTAGATAATACGTGCCTCATGCCCTGAAATTCTATCAATAGGTGCCCCATGTGTGTTACAGTTCTGGTTTTGCTTGTTTTTAATTTTATTTTATATTGGAGCTTCAGTGATTAAAGATGTTGCGTTAGTTTCAGTTGTATAGCAAAGAGATTCAGTTATACACATATATGTATCTATTCTTTTCCAAATACTTTCCCCATTTAGGTTGTTACAGAATATTGAGCAGAGTTCCCTGTGCTATACAGTAGGTCCTTGTGGGTTATCTATTTTAAATATAGCAGGATGTGCATGAGGTATTCTAATACCTCTTCAGTGGAAGTGTTGTTTTAAAGAAGAAAAATGGGATACAATTGGAAGGGGAAACTAATGCATGTGTTCTGAAACAAAAATGTCTTTTTTTCCAGCTTTTTCAAGTGCAATTGACAAACTGTAATGTTCAATAAGTACAGTCTGATGATGTGACACCTGTGTACATTGAGAAAGAATTCTCATACTTGGATTAAATAATGCATCCATCACCTTAAATATTAGGACTCTTTAGGACCCCATGGACTGTAGCCCACCAGGCTCCTCTGTCCATGGAATTCTCCAGGCAAGGATACTGGAATGGGTTGCCATTCCCTCCTCCAGGGGATCTTCCCGACCCAGGGATCAAACCTGGATCTCCCACACAGCAGGGAGATTCTTTACCATCTGAGCCACCAGGGGAGCCCATCACCTTACGTATTTCGTACATGTTTACTTTGAGTGTGTGTGTGCGTGTGTGTGTGTGTGTGTGTGTGTGTGTGTGTGAGCACTTAAGTTCTACTCTCTTCACAAATTTGACTGGTCCAACAGCATTATCAACTCCAGTCACCATTCAACAAGAATGCCTTCTCTAGAGGGAGTAATGCAAGGTGCCCCGCGCATGGTATTCACCCTCATCTTCCCGCTTCACTGGCAAGTGGACGATCCACAGTAGATGGAGCTGACAGGCTGCTGCACCGTGCTCTCGTATTTTGACCCTAGCCAGTGATTTGTAGGAGTGTCAGAAGCCCAGCTCTGAGTGGTTTTCCATCTCCCTAGAATGAGAACATGATTCACCCACAAAGGGGGTTTGGATGTCATTCCTTCGAGAGCAATCGAAGGACTCCTAAAGATGCGGTCTCTCAAACCCTGAGCCCATGGAGTTACCTAAGATAGAGTAACTCTGCCTAATGAACTGTTTTAGAGACCTCCAGGGACATGTGGCCACTTCTGTCATTGTTTCCAAGGATATCAAAGATCCTGATGATCTACATTTGGGATCACTTTTCTGTTCTCCTAAATGTGTATCTTTTTATAGCTATTTTCAAAATAACCATCGCCAACACACACACACACACACACCAAAACAACCTATACCCCTTTTTTAAAGTCTCTGCTGACTACAAACTAAATCTACATCTATCCCAGAGAGTTTGGCAAGTCTGAGTCATCACAATATGATAATTTCACCGTTTCTCCTGGAGTGACTGGGAAAATTCACTCTGTGGGCACATTTTCATTGCCAAATAAACTCTGACATGCTCCTTTTAGCCCTCTCTCACTTCTTGTTTACCCTAATTATTGTATTTGCTAAACCACAGTTCAGTTTTATGCTTATACACTTTTGTACTTTAAGGAAAACTTTCTAATTGTGGTCTTTTAAACTCCAACAACCTGTATTTTGATGTCAACATTTTAAAATAGAGTAGCTCTTCATTTTCCCCCATTGTAATTCAGATAACAAGTCAGGGTGGACACTCCTTATAGCATACCACACACTTTGCCCATTTCAACTCTGTGACCAAATTCACCATATCACCTCTAGAGTTTTTCATTAAATTATCAGGACTCTACTGCACTTATGATTGATTTGATGGGGAACTCAGGGGCCATCAGAGCTACAGGGTCTGTATCTCCAGGTTTCTTTTTCCTTTTTCCTTTTAAATCAAAAAAAAAGACTCGTCTGTCACAGCCTGACCCATCTACTCAGAAGTTTGTTCCATTAACTGTTTTAATAGTCTCTTCTCCAGGGCTCTGATGAGATTAAAGTCGTTTCCGCCCTAGAGGATTGAGGGCTCCTGCCTTTCACCATAACTCACTGACTCCAGCTAATGGGCAGGGGAAGGAGGGATGATGGGGGTTATTGCAAGGCTAGGCCATGCTTTTTAGACTGTGGGGTTATTGAAGAAGCGAAATAGTGAGTGCTTGTTGCTTCTTCTTAGATCTTGGTTGAATATTTACTTTTGTCTCTCCTATCTCAGAATGTAGGAAGAGAGGCCTCCATCATAGGCTATATAGAACATGCTGTGCTGTGCTCAGTCACTCAGCCAAGTCCAACTCTTTGCAACCCCACGGACTGTAGCCCACCAGGCTTCTCTGTCCATGGGATTCTCCAGGCAAGAATACTGGAGTGGGTTGCTATGTCCTCCTCCAGGGGATCTTCCCCACGCACAGATCGAACCCAGGTCCCCTGCATTGCAGGCAGACCCTTTACCATCTGAGCCACCAGGGAAGCCCATGAGACATGCTAGGAGAGATTTAGTCTTCCCATACTCTTTTCTATAACTTTGACAGAGGCCTGAACTTCTATAATTAGTCATTCATTCTTTCAATTTAAAGTTTCCTAAAGTTTTTAGTACAATATGTATTGAATTTTGAGTAACTTTTGCTGCCGTTGTTCTCTGCTTTTTAGTATGCTGTCTAGGTTTGTCATAGTATTTCTTTCAAGGAGCAAGCATCTTTGAATTTCATGACTGCAGTCACGGTCTCCAGTGATTTTGGAGCCACCCAAAATAAAATCAGTCACTGCTTCCACTTTCTCCCTATCTATTCACCATGAAATAATGGGAAGAGATGCCATGATCTTAGTTTTTTTTTTTTTCTTTATTTTATTTTATTTTATTTTATTTTTTTTTACATGTTTCAATGCCATTTCCCCATCTCATCCCACCCTCTCCCTCTCTCTCTCCCCCAGAGTCCAAAAGTTCACTCTATAGATCTGAGTCTCTTTTGTTGTCGCATACAGGGTCATCATCCCCATCTTTCTAAATTCCATATATATGCGTTAGTATACTGTATTGGTGTTTTTCTTTCTGGCTTGCTTCACTCTGTATAATCGGCTCCAGTTCCATCCATCTCCTTAGAACTGATTCAAATGTATTCTTTTTAATGGCTGAGTAATACTCCATTGTGTATATGTACCACAGCTTTCTTATCCATCCATCTGCTGATGGACATCTAGGTTGTTTCCATGTTCTGGCTATTATAAACAGTGCTGCGACGAACATTGGGGTACATGTGTCTCTTTCTATTCTGGTTTCCTCGGTGTGTATGCCCAGCAGTGGGATTGCTGGGTCATAAGGCAATTCTATTTGCAATTTTTTAAGGAATCTCCACACTGTTCTCCATAGTGGCTGTACTAGTTTGCATTCCCACCAACAATGTAAAAGGGTTCCCTTTTCTCCACACCCTCTCCAGCATTTATTGCTTGCAGACTTCTGGATC
>SJYQ01001301.1:33483-71335 GCA_006410935.1 Redunca redunca | reverse complement strand
TCTCTAAATTTTTGGTAGAATTCAGCTGTGAATCCGTCTGGACCTGGGCTTTTGTTTGCTGGAAGATTTCTGATTACAGTTTCAATTTCCGTGCTTGTGATGGGTCTGTTAAGGTTTTCTATTTCTTCCTGGTTCAGTTTTGGAAAGTTGTACTTTTCTAAAAATTTGTCCATTTCTTCCACGTTGTCCATTTTATTGGCATATAATTGCTGATAGTAGTCTCTTATGATCCTTTGCATTTCTGTGTTGTCTGTTGTGATCTCTCCATTTTCATTTCTAATTTTATTGATTTGATTTTTCTCTCTTTGTTTCTTGATAAGTCTGGCTAATGGTTTGTCAATTTTATTTATCTTTTCAAAGAACCAGCTTTTGGTTTTGTTGATTTTTGCTATGGTCTCTTTTGTTTCTTTAGCATTTATTTCTGATCTTAGTTTTTTGAGTGCCAAGTTTTAAACCAGCTTTTTCCCTCCCTTCTTTCACCTCATCCAGAGGCTCTTTAGTTCCTCTTCACTTTCTGTCATTCGAGTGACATCATCTGCATATCTGAGGTTGTTGATATTTCTCCAAGAAATCTTGATTCCAGCTTGTGACTCATCTAGCCTGGCATTTCACATGATATACTCTGCATGTAAGTTACATAAATAAGATGACAATATACAGCCTTGTCATAATCCTTTCCCAATTTTGAACCAGTCAGTTGTTCCATGTATGAGTCATTAGAATTTAATTAAAAATTTTATTTTACATTTACTGGATAGCAGACCTTGAGTCAAAAAGATGAGAAGAGTCAAAGAATACTAGGTTTCTGAGTTAGTGTAGAGGTAGAGGTGTGTTGGAAAAGCCAAGGAGTTGACTATGGTAGTTTTTACCAAACTTGATTGTATATAACTCCTGGGTCGGGAAGATCCCCTGGAGAAGGGAATGGTAACACACTCCAGTATTCTTGCCTGAAGAAGTCCATAGACGGAGGAGCCTGGTGGACTATAGTCCATGGGGTAACAAAGAGTCAGACATGACTGAATGACTAACACACACACACACACACACACACACACACACACACACACCCCTATGGTATTTAATACAGAGCTGGTCACTCTCTATTCCCTACATTCAAATATTGCTCTGGATTCTTAAAACCATGGATACTATTTTCTAGTTCTTGGAATTAAAATTTATCAATCACTCTAGTCAAAATGTGTCCTATTCTTTTTTTGGCATAATTGTATACCCTATTTAATCTCTTTTTCTGGCACAACTGGTAAGGAAATTTCAGCAAAGATTTCCAGAGGAGAAACCATATGTGCTGCCAATCCACAAATAACATCAGAAGTGCCAAGGAATTACAGTCCAAATGAAGTAAACTTTGTTTCCATCCACGAGATAGTCACTAGTTGAGGACGCGCCCTTCTGGCATAAGAAACTGGAAATCTCAAAAAATACATGAAACAGCTGTGAAAAGCAGTAAAGGGCTACTCAGAAAGGAGAACAAGCGAGGTGAGCTCTAAAGCAGTTTTTGGAACACAGTGCAGAGATGGGAACACATTCAGAGTACAATTTTCTTGCTAGGTTTCCAGCAATCAGAATTTGGTGAGAATAAGGTTTAATTTGTTGGACAGAGCACCTGGGAGGAGGGATTACATGGATTAAGGACTTTAGAACCAGCATGGAAGTTCCTTTGAACAGGTTGCTGAATTTTAAGTTTTTCACTTATTGGGTAAGATAAGGCTGAGCAATGCACAAATGTCATAAAAATTAAAAAAAAAAAAAAAGAGCTACATGCTGAATAATTCCCAGAGAGAACTGGATATGCTCAAGTTGCAATCAGTCAGATTAGAAAGAACTCAGAAAGTTCACACTTTAATAGTAGGGATAAAATAGATATAGACTTGAAAGTATTCTAGGCATACCTTAACAACATTTATAGTTTTAAGGGGACTCTGTATAATTTAACTGCCTGCCCAAACCAAACTCAACATTCTTTAAAAGAAAGTAACCAAATTCAGTGTTCAAAAATGTAACATTTACAATGTCAATCATCCAACTGAAAAACAAACAAATAAATAAACACACCAGGGAGTTATATGTGACCCATAATTAAGAGAAAAATCAAATAATAGATGTAGATCTGGAAATGAAAGAAAGGATAGATCTAAATGCTGCTGCTGCTGCTGCTAAGTCGCTTCAGTCGTGTCCAACTCTGTGCGACCCCATAGACGGCAGCCCACCAGGCTCCCCTGTCTCTGGGATTCTCCAGGCAAGAACACTGGAGTGGGTTACCATTGCAGATCTAAATATAAATACTAAAACTATAAAACCTATAGGAAAAATGCATAGAAAACATTTGGAGAGTTTCCTTCTCCAATGCATGAAAGTGAAAAATGAAAGTGAAGTTGCTCAGTCATGTCCGACTCTTCGAGACCCCGTGGACTGCAGCCTACCAGGCTCCTCCATCCTTGGGATTTTCTAGGCAAGAGTACCAGAGTGGGTTGCTATTGTAGATCTAAATATAAATACTAAAACTATAAAACCTATAGGAAAAATGCATAGAAAACATTTGTCTTTGGGGATAGGCAAATATTTTTTAGACAAGGTACAAAAATACTAGAAACATAAAAATAGCAATTTGGATTTCATAAAAATTTTAAATTCCTGCTCTTTGATCTCTTTGATAGACACCACTCATAAAATTCAGAGACAAGCCTTACAATGGAAAAACAGGTTTATAGCACATTGGGGAAAGGACTTATCTCCAGGATTAAAAAAAAAACCAAAACTCTCACAACTCAATAATAATTTTAAAAGCACAAATTTTTAAAATAGGCAAAATGCTTGAACAAACATTTCACAAAGGAAGATACAGCAATGGTCAACAAACACACAAAGAGATGTTCAACATTATTTGACTTCAGGCAAATACAAGTTTAAACTACAAGGTTACCACTATATGCCTACTAAAGTTGAAAAAACTGACAAGTTTTGATGAGAATTTAGAACAACTGAACTCCTACATGTTAGTTTAGGGATATAAAATTGTTGAACCACTTTGAAAAATACTTAACAATCTTTATAAAATTAAACATATAACATCAATTGTACAAGAGGCATTTATTCAAGAGAAATGGAAACATTTGTTCACACAAGATCTTATAAAAGAATAGTCGTAGAATCTTTACTTATGATAGCCAAATACTGAAAATTAACAAGTGAATACATAAACAGATTATAGTAGGCTTATTCAATGGAGTATGGATCAGTAGTAAAACTGAATGAGCTATTGAACATGGAACGACATGGACAAATTTTAAAAGCATTATACTGAAAGAGACAGGTTATATACAAAAGAATAAGTATTATGTGATTCAATTTAGATGAAATTCTTGAACAGGCAAAATGCATCTATAGTGACAGCAGATCAGCAGTTTTCTGCATCATGAACGAGGGAGCGTTGACAACAAAAGGGAACAAGTGAAATTTTGGAAGCTATGGAAATATGATGCGTCTTGATTGGCATGGTGATTACACCGGTCTATATATCTGTCAAAACTCATTGAATTGTACACTTTAAACTGATACTTTTCATTGTTGCTAAATTATATATCACTAATGTTGATTTTTAAATGAACAAGACAAAAGCAAGGAGTGGGATTGCCTAAAAAACCCCAGTTTACTCTCAACTTTAGCTTGTCCTTCATTTGTGGTACTTGTGACTACAATAGAAAGAGAAGTTCCTATATGCTTAAAGACTTCGGAAGCATCATATCTAGACACTAAAGCTTACATGCGATATGTTCTTAACTTGCTAGCTTTACTCTAATACATTTATTGCAACCTGGAAGCCAAATCTGAATTCAACATTCTTGGAACCCTCGGACTCTGGAACATTGCTATATGGACTTTTAGCCAGTTGTCTTCCTGCCTACCTGTGTTTCACGTGATCATAAGGATATCTCAGCTTTTATGTCCAGGTTCTGTCCACATAGCTCATAAACACCTTTGGGGCGTTCTTGTGGAGGCGCACACTGAGAATGGAAAGATAAACCCGAGGGCAAGGCACACACAGGCTCTGCATGTCGGGCCACTTGGTTAACAAATCAGCGTCTTAAGAGCATGTTGATCCGGAGGGGCCCGTGGGATCCAGTTGAGCACACATCCTGATACCAGGGACGCCTTGTGCAGAGGTGGTGGTTAGATGATAGACAGGACCTTGAATACAGGGTTCCAGCCTGATCTGAGAACAGCATTGTTCAAAGGGCAGGCGTCTCAAATAGTTTTGCTAGGAAACTATCACCAGACTTCCCCTTCCTCATTCTGAAAATAAGGGAGAGGAGAAGCAGAGGTAGAGGAAATGAGCCTCGTTTAAGTCCTGTATAACTGATGCTTAAAATATCAAACCAGAGGAGGCCGCAAGTCCAGCCTAGGAGAGAATAGGTACATTTATTTAGAGCAAGAGACTGTTTTGGATATTTGTGAGGGACAGCATGTAGCTATTTCTGGCTTTTAGTTCCGCATCTAAAACCGTGTGGATGCTAAAGCAACTATATCAAGCTTTACGAATTTAGGAATCTAAGTACATGAAAAAGAATTCTTTCCAGTCCTCCTTTTGTCTCCCATCAACTCTTCCTTCCTCCCTCCTTCCTTCTTTAACATGATTTGAACCTATAATTGGCACAGGTCTTTATAGTAATAAGTAAGGAAAACAATGTAACCCCCGGTGGTATCTTTTCTTCAAGGAATTTACAAAACCGTGGAATGAAGTGTTAACATACGAAAAATAAGATGGGGCATATTATGATGCACTATGTTTTCGGCTACTAGTTCCTGGGGGAGAGAGATTAGTGTGAGTCAGCATAGTTAGAAAATATTCTGATATGTAAGTTGACCAGTAAATGGAGTAGGGAAAGTGGAGTAAGGACTAGGGAGCTGGAGGCAAGTGATACTTCCAGGAGGAAATGACATAAGCAAAGATGTGGTTATGGGAGCAAACAAGGTGGGTTTTAAGGAAGTAGGTTAATCAGGCAGCTTGGCAATAGATGAATACACAAGTCAAAGAAAGGCTCAGGCTATAAAGCTAGAGAGTTGAATACAAACTTTGAAAGTCAAGTTGGGGAAAGATTATAGAAAATATGTCCCTATATTAAGTATACAATCCCTAACAATGAAAACATCTAGTAACACCTAAAAGTTTATTGACTCTTCTTCCCATGCATTATTTCAGCTGATCTTTATGAATTTTGGAGAAAAATCTGTAAATGAGAAAAAAGTTTTAAAGAAGAAAATAACTGGTACAGACTTACAGAGCTATGTATGGTGGAATTAGGACTCAAGCCAGAGTCTCTTAGCTTTATGACTTAAATTCTCATGTTAAATTAAACACCACCTCCTAAATTAAGCATCCCCTGCTTCCCCTCACTAATATCAGTTTCACCTTTAACAGGGCACGTCATCTGTGTATTCATTCTATTTCCTCCACCGGTTTGTAACTCTCCTGACATTTAGAATCGTATGGTCCACTTCTTTTCTGTCTTACATAGGGCTGGACTCCTAGAGGACATTCACACATTAATTATTAATGAATGAAAGAAATAATGAGTACGTGAAGTAATGAGGTGATATAAGAGAAGGAACTGGAACAAACTGCACATTACTCTGGTAAAGTATTTAGACATGCCAGTGCCTATAACCCAGAGATTTTTATTTAATTTTTCTAGGGTAGGACTGAGACACGGCTATTTCTTGCTTGCTATTGTGTTTCTCTACACATGGCAGAGGTTAGCATCTAGGCTTCCTATTACCTGTGTTTGAGAGGAGCTGGGAACCTTCCCCAGATGGAAATATGGCCAATTCAGTTCTTTCAGGACAGAGGTAGAGTGTATATAATTTCAGTAAAAGAACAAAAGTAACCAAGGCTTCTGTAGTTCCAGGTCTCAGATCTTTGGATGAGTGTGCTTATGACAGGTCTGGAAAATATAAGAGGGATGATCCATTTTCCCCTCTTGTCTTTGTAGTATTTCCAGGAATGTGCCATTAGATAATAGCGTGATTTAACAGAGAGCGCTAATGAACAGTGGAGTGAGGGGCTGCTCTCTGGCCTCCTGGGTCGTGTGCGTACCAAGCAGGCTCACTGATGTGCATCCCACTCTGTGCCTGGTACACACAGGATAGCACCAGGGAGAGCCAGCGACTGAGGCAGAAGGAAAGGGAGGTGCTCGTTTCCAGAGAACAATGTGGGTGAGCGATTTATCCTTAGGCTCATCCAACACCATCCCCAGAATATTTCTGTCCTTGTATGGCTCCGAAAGCTTTGGAAGCACAGTGCAAAGGCCTGATGGTAACAGCTGTTAAAGCCTCCCTGCAGATGGAAATGAAAGCCAAGCTTGCATGCACATGGGAAGGAGATTATCAACCAAATATGCTGATTTCTCCCCGGATCTTTGTATCAAAGACTGTGTGTTTCCTGAATAATAATGTTGTCTTTCACTTCTGTCATGTCTTTCTGTCCAAGACTCCAAGACCGTCTGTCATTTTTCCACGTATTGGGAAGGATGAAGACAGAGCATAAATATTTTGTAGCGTGACCAGCCATTTCAGCTTGACTGCGATTATTGGTCACCATCGTTTCTCCCAGTGTGGTTGTTTATAAATTTATATGACACAAATTATTCATATTTGCTAAAAAACGAGAAAGTACTCACACACATACATCAGAAAGGCTTAATGGGTTATCAAGTCTTAGGTCTACAAGAGGAAAAGTTCTGGAAATGTAAATATACTTAAAATTATTGAACTGTACACTTTAGGCTGCTTAACATGTTAAGGTTTTTGTTAGTGATTTTAATCCCAATTAAAAATAAAATCGAGAGAATTTAGAGCCAGAGCTTCCCCGGTGGCTGAGCGGTGAAGAATTCGTCCGCCGATGAAGGAGACACGGGTTTGATCCCTGATCTGGGAATATCCCACATGTCGTGAAGCAACTAAGCCCGTGTGCACCACAACCGTTGACCCCGCGCTCCAGAGCCCGGGAGCAGCAGCTCCGGAGCCCACGGGCCACAGCTCTGGACGTCTTCTCCCCGAGGGCCCGTGCTCTGCAACAAGGGAAGGCGCCGCAGTGAGAAGCCTGCGGAGCACAACTGGAGAGCAGCCTCGGCTTCTGGGAACTAGAGAAAATCCCGCGCAGCAGTGAAGACCCAGCGCAGCCGGAAATAAACGAACAGGTTTTAAAAATTAGCAACAAAGTTTAAAACTCAAGAAAGTAGAAAGCAGCACTCTGTTATCCAGATATAAATAATGTATATTGTCTAGCAAGAAATATATTTCATATTTATAGAATGTATATTATATAATTATATTTAATAAGTATTTTATATGAAATATATGTTAATATATTTGAATTTATGGAATTTTGTGTTTGTATATACACACATGTAGATATGTTTGTAGGCACACACATGCCCACGCGCGCGCATACACACACACACACACACACACACACACATCACTTTGTTATCTGATTTTCAGTCTTCATGCAATTTAACATAGGCGCTTTTCAGGACTTCTCTGTATCTGTAGCTGTTCCCTGTGCTGTGTTTAGTCGCTCAGTCATGTCCAGCTCTCTGCAACCCAACTGCCTGTAACTCACCAGGCTCCTCTGTCCATGGGATTCTCCAACAAGAATACTCGAATGGGTTGCCATGCCCTCCTCCAGGGGATCTTCCCATCCCAGGGATCAAACTGGAATCTCCTGCACTGCAGGTGGATTTTTTACCAGCTGAGCCTCCAGGGAAGCTCATCTATAGCTACAATTAGTTTTCAAAGCCCATTCTAAAACTGTTCTCTGCTCTGTTCAACCAGTCTCCATTGGTTGTCTACAGGTCCACACATACAAATCAGATTTTTGCTCTTAAAAATAGAGCTGCAAATATTAGCATCATCACATATCACTGATGATTATCTAATTGTTTATTGATGACTTTAATGTCCACATAGCTTAACCTTCCCAAATCCAAAGCTGAAAAGTGAAAGTTGCTCAGTCGTGTCTGACACTTTGTGACCCCATGAACTATACAGTCCATGGAATCCTCCAGGCCAGAATACTGGAGCGGGTAGCCTTTCCCTTCTCTAGGAGAATCTTCCCAACCCAGGGATTGAACCTAGTTTTCCTCATTGCAGGCAGGTTGTTTACCAGTTGACCCATGAGGGAAGCCCAAGAATACTAGAGTGGGGAGCCTATCCCTTCTCCAGTGGATCTTCCTGACCGAGGAATTGAATCAGGGTCTCCTGCATTGCGGGCAGATTCTTTTCTAGCTGAGCTATCAGGGAAGCCATTATCTTAAACTGGATTTCCCCAAAACAGATCCTGAGATGAGGATTTGGGTATAAGTGATTTATCTGAGATATCCCAGGAACCCTAGTAGGGAAGCAAGACAAAGGAGGAAAAGTCAATAGCAGGTGGATTATTGAGTGGATTTCATGTTTGGGGCCTGGGGTCCAGTACGACTAAAGACCTTCAGAGAGACTATAGAACAGGCTTTAGAACTGTGTGTCAAAGAGCCAGTCACCTCAGAAAATATCCACTAATTCTCTCCCCCTATTGATTAAGAGTCAGTTGATTCCCTACCCCAAGAAGGCCAAGGAAATGCTTGTGTCCAGAGAACGTCCAGGCAGGGAGATGCAGGAAAGCATCAACATTCCGAGAGCTGTCTAGGGTAGCCCCCAGGATGGACCAAAGAGACGCAGAAGTATGTCCACATCCTCTGCTCCCCTGCAGTCTCAGAGCTTGACTTCCTCTTCTCTGATGATGTGGTCTCCCCACCCCCCGACAGCTGTTGCCGGTAATATCAACACCACTTCCATAATATCATTCCCTCTGGCTCCCTCCTGTCTTTCTCATTCCCTATGGTACCTGCAAGCATGACAACTCTCCTGCCACATTGGAACCTGTAATACATTGATTCCTCTACCCTTCCTCTGTCACTTATCCCCTGCAAGTCTTTATGTCTATTCTTCGCCATCATTATAATCACTCCCTTTGCATGTTTCTTCAAATCCTTTACCTGCCTCTTTAAGAACTGAACTAGCCTGGCAAAACTCCTTTCCTTAGTTAAATCCGAATTTCTGTCATCTCTGTGCATGGGATCATATTGTCTTCTATCTTCTCTTCTTCTGAAACCCCTCATATCCATTCCATGCTCACATTCCAGCTGATTATCATGTTCTATTTCTTCAAGAAAATGAATCATTCAGAAGAGAAGTTTCTAAGCTCTCACCATGACCATCTCCCCGCTGCCCTGGTGTCCCTGTGTTACTGTTAGTCCAGACAAGCAGCCTAATGTCCTCCTCAAGGACTGAGTGGTGTCCTAGATCTTGCTTTCTTGAGCACATAATCAATTCCTTGTTCATTCTCCTGCATCACCAACTTTTACCCTTCTCTTTTACATCACTTTTATCAGGACATAAACATGGTAAGTATTTCTGCCATCTTAAAAATGCCATCCTGGGACAGATGCCCGTCTAGCTTAGGCCTGTTTTCGTTGATCTGTTACAGTAACCACTCCGCCCAGATAGCCACACTTAATGCCTGCAGTTTTCCTCCTTATCTCGAATCAGTGTCTGCTACGTTTCCATTGCCACCACTCCATCAACACTTCTCTTATAAATGGCACCAGTGGAACGCATCTTACTAAATATAATGGCTAATTCTCCCCCTCACCTTATTTGACTCTTAGGTGTATTTGAGTCACTTGATTGCTTTATTTTCCTTGAGATATATTCCTCACTTGCCTTCAGGAACAGTTTGATTTTCTGGCTATTGTCTTTTCACATTGATCTTTCCTTCTCACTCTCCCACCTTATCTCCACAAATTCTCAGACTGGAAATGCTGGGATTTAATTCATCTTCATCATTATTTTCTATTTACACTCAATTCCAAAATCTGCTCCTCTTTATCTATTCTCATGTCATTAATCAAGCTCTTGGATTTAAGCACCATATGTTTCCTAGCAAGCCCAGATGTATATCTTTAATCTAACCCTGGGAATTCCAGAAAAACATCTACTTTTGCTTCACTGACTATGCTAAAGCCTTTGGCTGTGTGGATCACAACAAACTGTGGGAAATTCATAAAAAGAAGAGAATACCAGACCATCTTACCTGTCTCCTGAGAAACCTGTAGGCAGGTCAAGAAGCAACAGTTAGAATGGGACATGGAACAGACTGGTTCAAAATTGGGAAAGGAATATTTCAAGGCTGTATATCGTCACACTACTTATCTAACTTCTATGCAGAGTTCATCATGCAAAATGCTGGGCTGGATGAAGCACAAGCTAGAATCAAGATTGCTGGGAGAAATATCAACAACCTCAGATATGCAGATGATAGCACTCTAATGGCAGAAAGCAAAGAGGAACTAAAGAGTCTCTTGATGAGGGTGAAAGAGGAGAATGAAAAAGCTGCCTTGAAACTCAACATTCAGTCTCATCACTTCATGGCAAATAGAAGTGGAAAAAGGAAAACAGTGACAGATTTTCTCTTCTTGGGCTCCAAATCACTAAGGATGGTGACTGCAGCCATGAAATTCCAAGACACTTGCTCCTTGGAAGGAAAGCTATGACAAATGTAGACAGCATATTGAAATGCAGAGACATCACTTTGTCAACAAAGATCTGTATAGACAAAGCTATTGTTTTTCCAGTAGTCATGTGTGGATGTGAGAGTTGGACCATAAAGAAGGCTGAGCATTGGAGAATTGATGCTTTCAAATTGTGGTGCTAGAGAAGACTCTTGAGAGTCCCTTGGCCTGCAAGGAGACGAAAGGAGTCCATCCTAAAGGAAATCAACCCTGAATATTCATCGGAAGGACTGATGCTGAAGCTGGAGCTCCAATACTTTGGCCACCTGGTGTGAAGTGTCAACTCATTGGAAAAGACTCTGATGCTAGGAAAGACTGAGGGAAGGAGGAGAAGGCAGAGACAGAGGATGAGATGGTTGGATAGCACCACCGACTCAGTGGATATGAGTTTGAGCAGACTCCAGGAGAGAGTGAAGGACAGGGAAGGCTGGCGTGCTGCAGTCCATGGGGTCCCAAAGAGTCAGACATGACTTAGCGACTGAATGACAATAACCCTCTCCCAGATCTCTAAAATCAAACATACAACCCCTTTGTTGCGTATATGATTCATACAGCTTTAATGGCTCTGTTTGAATATCCAAAAGGCGTAGCAAATCTCTGTCACCAAACCCAAATTCCTGATCTTGTCTAAATCTGCTATTGCCCAGTCTTTCCATCTCAGTAAGCAGCAACACCACCCTTCTAGTCGTTCAGTCCAAAACCTGTAAAGCCATCTCTATGCCCTCTCTTTTTCTCACATTTTATAACATGCATCAGCAAATCTTATAAGCTCCAACACTCAAACAATATACACATGTCACTACCCAGGCTGGTCCAATCTGCTATTATGTCGTGCTTGGATTATTATCTTAGCCTCTTAACTGGTCTTCTGCTTCTAGTTTTTCTTCTGTGATGTTTAATTTTGACACCAGAGCTAAAGCAATTCTTTCAAGAGTCAGATCAGTTATTTTGAGTCAGATCAGTTATTCTTTGTTTGAAAGCCACTGACAATTTCAGAACTTATTCAGTAAAAGCCTACAGGGTTTGGCATGGTCAAGCCTCATGTTATCTCCATGAACTCATCATCTCCCCCTCCTCACCCCTTTCTCATTCCCTTCCAACCTCACCAATCTCATCATATTTCAGTTGGGTCAGACAGACTCCCCCTTCAGCATTTTTGCCCATGCTGATAGCTACATAGCTCAGTCCTTCCTACATAAATGAGTCACTCCAATTTCATTTTTTCAGATTTTCCCTGATGAACTTATTTAAATTGTAGCCACTGTGCCCCCACATCCTCCTATTCCTTAGGCCCTCCCAAACTTTATTTTTGCTATAGCACTTACCGACATATGGCCTGCTATTTTCAAAAATGCATGCATTTATTTTATGACTCTTTTTCCTAGAATGCAAGCTTCATAGAGGCAAGGATTTTGTCTACTGGGTTCTCTATGCTTAGAAAAGCACCTGACATGTAGGAGGTGTTCAATAAACATTTATTGAATAAATCATCGAGTGAGAACCTGGTTTGGTTTTGCAAACAGGTTATTGCTGTGTGATCTTGGGCAAGTCTTTAGAATATTCCAACTGTGTTTCCGCATCCATACATATAGTAAACATAATTTAAAGTATGGTCATGAGGATTAGTGTGTGCAAAAGATCCTGTTGCAACACTTGGAATGAAATATATAGTCAATAAATCCACTGAATCTATTTTCCTGAAACAGAGATTTCCTGAAATGAAAGTGAAAGTAAAGTCACTCAGTCATGTTGACTCTTTGCGACCCCATGGATTGTAGCCTACCAGGATCCTCTGTTCATGGAGTTTTCCAGGCAAGAGTACTGGCGTGGGTTGCCATTTCTGTCTCCAGGGGAACTTCCCGACCCAAGGATTGAACCCAGGTCTCTCACATTGCAGGCACTTTACCATCTGAGCCACCTGGGGAGCTCTCTCCTGAAATGGAGATTACCCAAATTTCTTGAAAATTGCAAAATTTATGTGACTTTACTCAGGGAGCACTGCTCTGATTTTCAGGGTGGTTGGAACTGCCAGAAATGGTTGTAGGGTTCAGAAACATGCCAAAGCATGGCAAAAACCACCACAATATTGTAATTAGCCTCCAATTAAAATAAATAAATTATTTTTTTTAAAAAAAGAAACATTTGAAAACAACAGAGCATTATAGCAATGCCCCAGAAAGGGTGTTTCGAGTTTCACAGTGTGGAGTTGGAGAACAATGGTGGGCCATTCTCAACCTTATTACCATAAGGCAAGTAAGATATTCCTGAGACTGACATGGAAATGTATGAGTCTGTTGAAAAGACAGAAACATCTATAAATCAGGTAAACAGGTGCGAATGGGATTACAGGTTCATTAATGAAGTGATGGGCCTTTGAGAGAGAGATATTGCATTTCAGCAATTGTCATAACAGGTTTGTTTATGATGAGCACTGTGACCTTGGAGGCCAGTACAATGGCACTCTGCATCTTTTGAGAAGATTATAGTGTAATTATAACTTTAATGGGCTTCAGGCAAAGACTCTTAAGTAACCAGAAAGTTCCTATTTCCTCTCTCACGAGGGCATGTGCCGGTGATATATTGGAACTAGCTCACAGGTATGGCACTACTTAAAAATATCTCAGCAATTAAGAAAGAAGACAAATGAATTTCCAGAAATAAATCCCTTACATTTAGAAGGGGACCTTCAAACATAAGCAGTAGCTACTTCCCTTCTGTGTTTCTCTTTATTTCTCCCCCTATCTTTACCTCTGATTTCAGTCCTTTGTCTCTCTCTTCTGGTCTTTCTATCTGTGTTGTTTTTCTGTGGACCTGCCTTATCTCTATGATCTGGGCTGAGCATCTGTTTCAAAGGAAGATCAATTCTGCCCCACAGACTATATAATCCTTCACACTCTAATGAAATCATAATTTATTGTCTATTTTTCAAGATACTATGCCAGGTCAAAGGATAAACCCAAGCCAAAGCTCTTAGTTCCATTGTCTTGATGAATGTAAACAGGAAGCATCATATAAAGCTAATGATCCAAACTGGAGACTATTCTAGTGGAAACAGCAGATGCTCTGTGATCAGCTTGTAATTTCTGTTACAGAAAATTTACTGGATTTTCTAGTAAAATCTAGTCAAATCCAGTAAATTTTTACCAGACCAGCCAGACCTAGATTTACCCTTAGTTACTTCTGGCTATGCAACAGAATTCTCTGATGTCTCTTTGATGATCTACTTGAAGGCACCTTTATAGCAGCTGAGAATTTACATTTTACCTCAATGTGGAAAGGATTTTGAGAGTCAGGATCATCCATCCTCTTGTTCTTCAAAAGAAAGTCATCCAAAGAAATAAAGAGAGAGATGAAAAGAGAGATGGGATTCCCTTCTTCTTTTTAAGGCTTTGTCCTGGAGCAAAAGAGAAACTTCTATGAAAAGAACCTAATATTTATTAAACATCTGAGTTGTGCCAAAGACTGTGCTAAGCATTTTACATGAATCAACTCATTCAGCATGGACCACAATCCCGCAAAGTGGGTGTTATTATCAGGAAACTGAGTATGGGTTTGCAGGGCTACTTTGGGCTGGTTCTTCGTACACACTAACCTCATTCAACTGCTGACTCATTCTTCACAGTGGGCGTTATTATCTCTAAGTTATAGGTCAGAAAACTAAGGTTTAAGAAGTTTCATGTTTGACTAAGGCAATATAGCTGGTGAATGCTAATTTTGAATCTATGTTCAGACCGTAGAGGACCGAAGTACTCCACTCTTCAAAATACTTCCTTTCTCGCCCATCATGCTCCTCCTGAACTCGTTCCAGTCAAGATATTATGTCCTTATGTCTAACCTAGATTCCTGATAGGAGTCTGTCTTTTCCCCCACAGTATCAGTCACCACATCAAAAACATCCATTATGATTTTTCAGGATCTAACTGTGTGAAGTCTAGTGCTCAGAAGGGAAAGAGATAGAAAAAATGAGTAGGAACTGGTCCCTGCCCTCAAGGAGTGATGGCCCTAATTGGGAAGAAGGAAGAAAAGCTTGTGATTAAGTTGCATGGCTTTTCCAGACAACAATGGAAAACGTGTCGTGAAGCAGGATGTGACAAATGACCGGAGGAACGTTACGGACAATATGTGCTGGAGAATTTCAGACGAGGGGGAAATGGGGAGCAGATGGTCACATAATGTACTTTCATATACTGATGTTTAAAGCTCATCATTAAGCCCTTCAGAAACTTTTTGTTTAGGATAAATCTCAGCTTTCCTTAAGAATATTATTCCCTACTCTTCTCAGCCTTTCCCTGCTTCTTAGAAAAGCATTGAACAGCATGATGAATGAGTTAATGTTTCTTAGAGAAGGTTGGCATCGAAAAAACAGTTGTTGAATTGGATGAATAGAGAGACTCTTTTCTGTGAGTTCCTATGCGAGCAGAGCCTGGATGACTTGCAGGCAGTAATAAAACCAGGGCTGTCCTGACACAGTCTCCATTCTGATATCCTTGAGTAGATCAAAACATACCCTTGGGTATTTTCACATAGTTCTTGGGATTGGAGAGCATGACCATCCACACACCCAAACCTGCTTGGTCAACTTAAGGATGAGTGGGAGGTGGAGAAGGAAATAGGGGGAAAATTTCCCAGCACTCTCTTAGCAACAAGACATATCCTTCCCAACTAAGTGGTAAGTAGCTTTATTTATACACTCCTAGGTAACCTCTTTAAAATGTAAATACTCTTGACTCCGGGGTTACATAATCTACTTTAAAAGGCCCAGGAACCTGTTGATGGGGCTGTACGAGGCGTGATCCAGTGTAAGATCACTGCTGTTGGACTGGAAAAAAGAAAAAAACCAGTTGGGAAAGAAATGTAAAAAACTTGGAGGGCCAAATCAGCAAAACACAGGAGAGCCTGGAAGTAAATCATATCTACTTCACCATCCTGCCAGGGACTAAACCCTGGTGAAAAGTTCATGGCTGTGGAAATATATGAACCCATTTTTTTTCCTTTTTTCCCCCTCAGTCAAATGTCAAACACAAATCCCAGGAGACCAAAAGGTTAGGCCATCATAAATGCCCTCTATCTTGAATCAAAGGTGGCAGACAGAAGAAAAACAGACAGGATGACCTTGAGAGATTTTATCTCCTAGACAGTTTTCAGGATGCACATTTCACAAAGAGTGGTTCAGAGTCACTTTTGGGTACCTTCCTGTTGTCATCTGATAAGTTCAAGACATCCAGTTTGCAAGCAGACAATTCCCTGTGAAGAAACTGCCAACGAACTTTGATTCATGTTCTCTGTTTGAGGATGTTAGAAATTTTATCAAGAGCCTTTAATTTCCTTCTTCATGTGAACTAAGTTCTGTGACAGGGGACACAGCCACCAAGCCAGGCTGCTCCTCGGGGCTCTTGATCAGCTGAGCCCCTGACTCACTCACTCAGCCAGCTGGAGACCGCAGACCTCAGGGAGCCCTGCAGGCAAATAGAGTTGTGGGAAGCAGACTTCAGCACTGGAGTCTGAGGCAGAAGGTGCAGAGCTTTACTTGGAGATGTGCCATTGTCATTTAAACTCACTCACTTGCAGATTCATTATCTTTCAGTTCAGTTAAAGTGCTCAGTCGTGTCTACCTCTTGTGGCCCCATGGACCGCAGCACACCAGGCTTCCCTGTGCATCACCAACTCCTGGAGCTCACTCAAACTCATGTCCGTTGAGTCGGCGATGCCATCCAACCATCTCATCCTCTGTCGTCCCTTTCTCCTCCTGCCTTCAATCTTTCCCAGCATCAGGGTCTTCTCAAATGAGTCAGTTCTTTGCATCATGTTACCAAAGTATTGGAGTTCCAGGTTCAGCATCTGTACTCCCAGTGAATGTTCAGGTCTGATTTCCTTTAGGATGGACTGGTTGGATCTCCTTGCAGTCCAAGGGACTCTCAGGAGTCTTCTCCAACACCACAGTTCAAAAGCATCAATTCTTCAGCGCTCAGTTTTCTTTATGGCTCAACTCTCACATCCCTACATGGCTACTGGGAAAAACATAGCTTTGACTATATGGACCTTTGTTGGTAAAGTAATATCTCTGCTTTTTAATATGCTGTCTAGGTTGCTCATAGCTTTTTTTCCAAGGAGCAAGTGCCTTTCAATTTCATGGCTGCAGTCACCATCTGCAGTGATTTTAAAGTCATTATCTTTAAATAATGCTAATTATATTACAAAGGCAGGCCACCCAGGTGGCTCAGTGGTAAAGAATCTGCTTATGCAGGAGACTCAGGAGATGGGAGTGTGATCCCTGGGTCAGGAAGATCCCCTGGAGAAGGGAATGGCAACACTCCAGTATTCTTCTTGGAAAAATCTCATGGACAGAGGAGCCTGGCGGGCTATCGTCCATGGGGTCACAAAACCCATGGGCACATTGGGGTTTTTAAGATATTCTGTGTTACATCATATCAGGAAACAGCTCTTTTAATCCAGGTATCCCATTGTCCAAGGAGAAAGGAGCTTATAGGAAGGGTGTGAGCCAGAGAAAATAAAGGCAAACAGAGTGATGGGTTCAGGCCAGTTATCAAAACCCTGCTTAGTAACCCACCCAAACCAAAAATAACAGAGACAAAGGAGTGAAATTAGAGGCCTAGATAGAAGCAGGATAAGGGTGGAACGAGAGATATGGGGGGCGTCTTTACTGTGGAGGCTGAGGATATTAACTTTGAGGATATTAACTGTTTCAAAGTCAACTTTCTTTGGCCACTGTTGCACGCTGCACGTGTACCTGTTGCTCAGTGAAGTTTACATGGAAGATAAGTGGATGGATGAATGATGGATTCCCTTGAGGAGTCACTGATATTTTCCTCAAAGTGATGGCCTGATCAACCATAACAGTTTACGTCTCAGCGTCCATGGGGGCGACCCCTTCCAAGCGTGACCGTAGCAAACCACCTGGAAGGCCGTCACCCTGGAAAGCATTTCCATCTGGAACTCTTCACTGCCCAGCAGAATCTCACTCCGGCTGGGTTGGCAGCACTCTTTCCCATCCAAGCCCTTTCCTGCCTCTGCTTAAGCCCATCTGCATGTGGGTTCAGCATGTAATCTTGCTGGCGGTAGGACTACTGGTGACTGACAGCCGTTCCCTGAGAACATCAGGTCTCCCTGTAGCGGGGCTGTGCATGGCTGGCTCACAGTGACAGGATTAAGTGCTGAAGCTTCTCCAGGGACAGCCCATGCTCAGGATGTGTGTCTGAGATACTGTCAGACATGGCAGCCGGGGAGGGGGATGGCTACTAGGCAATGATGCCTGCCACGCATGAAGAGCATCACGGGGACAAAGCACCAATGTCCACCTGCAGGCCAGCTTCCCCGAGCTCCTTATATTTGTCTGTCTGGCCAGGAAGGTGTTGGTAGGAGGTAAAGGACTCCATCTGCCTTGCCTCCTTTACTGAGTGATGTTTTGCCAGTAATTAAATGTGTTAAAACCTCAAAACCCAGCTGGAGGCCACATAGACATACAACATTCTCTCCTCTGTGTCCAGGGACTAAACTTCCTGAACCAAACGTCTGACAGGACATGTGAGCAACACGGAAGAAGGAAGGGTAACCCAGTGACTGCAGCTTTCGGAACCATCAGAACCAGAACTCACGGGGGTTTGACCACTGTCAGGGAAGAATCAGTCCACTGAATTCTCAAGTAGGAATACTATATATATAGTGCTCAAAAAGTCAGAGTCGGAAGAAAGTGTTCTTCTCAGGAACTCTTGACTTTCAGTTGTAAGTCTTTGTTCATGAGGAATATTAAGGCTTCAGTGAAAAATGCAGGTCTTGACTGCATTTCCTCTGCTTAGAATGAAAAAACAAAACAAAACAGATATTCTCCCATTCCTCCATTATGACATAGTCACAGATGGAACTAGACTGGGGGAAAAGACCTCCCACATCCTTTGTGGATTCCACTATATAGATTTTTTTAACCAGTCCAGTGAGCTGAAGCTTAGAGTGTCCTCCATTTTCGGGATGAGGGCAGGGCTTAATTCCTCTTATTTACATCCCTCCTTTCTCATCCCACCAGCTCTTCCAACCTCTCATGGTCTTGCAGGCCAGGGCACTCCCCAAGCAAGTATGCCCATTCCATTTGCCAATGGGGCTCAGAAGTCTTCAGGAGAAGACGTGTGCCCTCTGAAGGAAAGTTCTGATCACTGTTATTAAAGCTAATAATAGGCAGTGGCAGGCCTGGGGGCCTGAGGCACCTAGTCTTGCTCTGATGGACCCTGACCACTGTGATTTGGGCCTTTCTTTGGGGAAGTGTCCCCACATGCTCCGTCTCCTTGCTGGGCAGGCAGAAGGTGGCCTCCTCGAGCGACGGTATGGATCCCTTCCGAGAGAAGCTCTGACACAAAATCAGCACGTCTGTTCAGCACTTGTTCTCTTCCTGTCCCTGCCGTCTGACCACCCAGCGTTGCCCTGCCTGCTGTGGGTTCTTAATGATCTTCTCCTCTCTTTGGCCAGTTTCCTGAATCTTCAGCCACCACAGGTGCTGTCTCTTCCAGAAATACTGGCATTAGCGTAGGCTTGCTGCCAATGACTCCCGTGGACAAAAGGTCATTTCGAAATATATAATGACAGAGGTCATTCACGTCCATACCCTAGTTATAGAATGGGCCGCAGAGGCTGGAGATTTGCGCTGGATTGCCCAAGTTCAAACAGACTATTGTGTCTGACCAGGAATTAGGATCTATGTGTTCTATTAAATAACTCCAAGATCACAGATCATCCTTATTAACTCTTTTCAATGATTCTACTCCAAACTCCATGATTCAGGATCTCTTGTTTTCCTATATTCATTTCCCTGAAGATCTTATGGCTCACTTTTTATCCATCCTGCTCTCTCTAACGTCGATGCCTTCTTCTACCACGTTTCCTCTTTCTGCACCCCCCACCTAACCCAACCATTACTCTATTGTTCAGTCACCTTTAGGGAGGCACACAGAATTGAGCGAATAGAAAATAAGTTCTGTTATTACTTGCCAGTGAAGCCTGAGGGAAGTTATTAAGAAGCAACCCTTCCTAGGGATGTTTCCCCTGTTACTGTTATAATTGTGACTGAGATTTCAATCTCAAAGGTTAAAGTATCATGATTTCCCTTTCACTTTCTTTTATTTGCAGAGAAGAGAACATATCCAAAGAAGAATACCTAACATAGTACTTCCCAACCCAGGTCACAGTGCAAGGTGAAGAACCATGTAGAAGTGCAGGCATGCAATATAGACAGAGAAGGGCACATGGAAAGGGGTGAACAGAGAAGATGCCGGGGAGGGACAATCTGTGGATGGGGAGGACCACACCAGTTGGAGGAAACGGTTTTCCAACTTCGGTTTGGTATCACCAGACAATGGAAAAGAAGGCAGGTGAGCAAGTTTTGTTTCAAAAACAGGAATCCAGTTGGATTAGAGGAACGTAGGGCTTTCTTAGGAGAAGGCGATGGCACCCCACTCTAGTACTCTTGCCTGGAAAATCCCATGGACGGAGGAGCCTGGTAGGCTGCAGTCCAGGGGGTCGCTAGGAGTCGGACACAACTGAGCAACTTCACTTTCACTTTTCACTTTCATGCATTGGAGAAGGAAATGGCAACCCACTCCAGTGTTCTTGCCTGGAGAATCCCAGGGACGGGGGAGCCTGGTGGGCTGCTGTCTATGGGGTCGCACAGAGTCAGACACGACTGAAGCGACTTAGCAGCAGCAGCAGCAGGGCTTCCCTGACAGCTCAGTTGGTAAAGAATCTGCCTGCAGTGCAGGAGACTGGGGTTTGATCCCTGGGTCAGGAAAACCGCCTGAAAAAAGGAAGGGAGACCCACTCCAATATTCTCGCTTGGAGATTTCCATTGACAGAGAGGCCTGGCAGGCTACAGTCCGCGGGGTCTCAAGGAGTCTGGCACGACTGAGCGACTAACACTTCCATTTTGCTTTCGGAGGAATGCGGTTGTGATTAGGCCCCCTAGGAACCAAGGTAAATACAAGAGCTATAATGCTGTGATGATGGTTTGGAGAATCAGAGACTGAAAGCGAGATGGGGTGGAGCGCCGCAGGACTGGACAGTGGGAGACGTAGTTTCTACTCTCAAAATCCTCAGTTGACTGAACACGTGATTTCTCCACTGGGGGCCTCAGTCTTCTTAACTGTAAAATGAGTCAGTTAGACTTGATTATCCCAAGGTCTCCACTGTATTTTTCCAGCTGCCTTGACACCCAGATTCTCTAACGCTGCAATTCCACTTGACCAATCCGTCCAGATATAACTTTCTGTTGGCATCACCATGGAGAAGCTAATTCATGTCTTTTCTCTTCTTCTGCATGACTCTCCTCCAAAGGCTGAACTCTTCTATATCAAAGACATCCAAGCATTTTTTTGAAACTCTGTTTTACTGACGTCACCAAGCCCTGGGGGCTCCATCCTGGTGAAACTCCTCTCCACCTTACCCCTGCCTCTCTTCTCCCTAAACTCATCCCCTGCACCTAGCAGGTCGAACTCATTTAAAGTGTAAATGATAGCAAATCAGGAACCTCCTGCTGCTTGTAATGATAACACTTCCCGTAATTTGCATGATAAAATTCAACTGATTTCAGACCACATTTTCTTAGGACAGATAGGTGGCACCGGGGCTCCAGGAAGGGAATAAATCACCACCTCAGGTTCTATCCATCACAGCTGTGAATTCGGATTGGCTGACATTCAACTCCAAACAAAAGCACAAAGCCTTGTCTAATGGAGCAATGAAAAAGCATATCTAGGAAATATTAACAAGTTTCGCATGGTAATTTATGCAAATACATGCCATAACTCAGCTGAAGAGGTTCAGCTTACACCTATAGAAGGGAGCTGCACTAGCCAGGGATTTTATGGAACTGATACCACCTCATTACATCTCAGAGGTTGTGGCTTTCCATGCAAATTAGCACTGGAGAAGGCAAAGGTGGCAATTAGTCCTCAGACCACCTGCATCAGAATCACCTTGGCCTGCCTATTAAAGGCAGTTCCCTATGGCAGACCCATTAAAATCATAAGCCCTTTGGAGTGGGCCTGAGAACCTGCATTTTAATAAGCTTCCCACCCCCCTCCCCACCCCAGGCAGTTTAGACTGTCTTTCTGACCTTGGCCTCCATCGTCAGTACTGTCTACATCTAGGTTATACACAAAATGACCTACTCTCTTACTCGATGAATTGGCTAAGTTGCTTAACTATTTTCACCCTCAAGTTCCTCATCTATAAAATAAGAAGTCAATCCAACGACCTCGTAAGTGTTTCAGGCTGTGATTCTTTTTTTTAAAGTCTATCAATAACCTCAGATATGCAGATGACACCACCCTTATGGTAGAAAGTGAAGAGGAGCTAAAAAACCTCTTGATGAAAGTGAAAGAGGAGAGCGAAAAAGTTGGCTTAAAGCTCAACATTCAGAAAACAAAGATCATGGCATCCGGTCCCATCACTTCATGGGAAATAGATGCGGAAATAGTGGAAAAAGTGTCAGACTTTATTTTGGGGGGGGGCTCCAAAATCACTGCAGATGGTGCTCGCAGCCATGAAATTAAAACATGCTTACTCTTTGGAAGAAAAGTTATGACCAACCTAGACAGCATATTCAAAAGCAGAGACATTACTTTGCCGACTAAGGTCCGTCTAGTCAAGGCTATGGTTTTTCCTGTGATCATGTATGGATGTGAGAGTTGGACTGTGAAGAAGGCTGACTGCTGAAGAATTGATGCTTTTGAAGTGTGGTTTTGGAGAAGACTCTTGAGAGTCCCTTGGACTGCAAGGAGATCCAACCAGTCCATTCTGAAGGAGATCAACCCTGGGATTTGTTTGGAAGGAATGATGCTAAAGCTGAAGCTCCAGTACTTTGGCCACCTCATGCGAAGAATTGACTCATTGGAAAAGACTCTGATGCTGGGAGAGATTGGAGGGAGGAGAAGGGGATGACAGAGGATGAGATGGCTGGATGGCATCACGGACTCGATGGATGTGAGTCTGAGTGAACTCTGGGAGATGGTGATGAATAGGGAGGCCTGGCGTGCTGTGATTCATGGGGTCACAAAGAGTTGGACATGACTGAGCGACTGAACTGAACTGAAAAATGGGCCAATACTTCAGGACAAGCAAAACCTACCCACAGGTATGTTGGTAAACGGTCCAGAATGGCTGTGTAGCCATGTCTCTCTGGGGTTCTGCTGTCTCCCAGGAACCAGGAGGACTGCACAGCCTCCCCATCCATCTCTGCTTCCCTGATTTCTTGACCACCTGGTCTCTTTTCAGTCTGGAAGCCTTGCTTACCCCACTGCTTCTACCAGAGCTTTGTCTAGACTCAGAACCTTTCTCCTATTGGTGACTTAGGCTATTTTCAAATTTTAAATGTAGTTGATTTATAATGTCATGTTAGTTTCAGGTGTATAGCCAAAGGATTCGTGTATATATATATATTTATATATATACACACATGCACACTTCAGTAGTTTCTGACTCTTTGTGACCCCGTGAACTGTAGCCCATCAGGCTCCTCTGTCCATGGGATTCTCCAGGCAAGACAAGAATACTGGAGTGGGTTGCCATTTCCTTCTTGATGTATATATCCTCTATCAGATTATTTCCTCTTATATGTTATTACAAAACACTGAGTGTAGTTTCCTGTGCTATACATAGAGGACCTTGTCGGTTATCTATTTTATACACGGTAGTATGCATATATGTTACCCCAACCTTCTAATTTATCCCTTTCTCTGTCTCTTTCTCCTTTGGTAACAGTAAATTTGTTCTCTATGTCTGTGAGTCTCTTTCTGTTTTGTAGATAATTTCATTTGTGTCTCTTTTTATTCCACATATAAGCAACTTCATATGATATTTGTCTATCTCCATCTGGCCTATTTTACTTGGTGTGATAAGCTCTAGGCATATATCTAGAGAAAATGGTAACTCAAAAAGATGCAGGCACCCCAGTGTTCGCTGCTGCACCCTTCACAACAGCCAGGACATGGGAGCAGCCTACATGTCCATCAGTGGATGACCAGAAAAAGAACATGTATTCAATGGAATATTATTCAGCCATGAAAACAATGAAATAATGTCATTTGCAGCACCATGGATGGACCTTGAGATTCTCATACTAGGTGAGGTAAATCAGATAGAGAAAGATTCAGCTTTTTGAAGGTAAAAGCCACTACATTTTTCATCTGTTTTGTTTTTGAAGGCTGGTTATACTTTCCACTGATAAGTGTCTCTCCTCTAGGGAAATGATGCTTTGTATATTTTATATGCTGCAGTATTGCCAGCACCTTCTAGGCACCTGCGGACTCATCAGTTCAGTTCAGTTCAGTTGCTCAGTCATGTCTGACTCTTTGCGACCCCATGAATCGCAGCACGCCAGGCCTCCCTGTCCATCACCAACTCCCGGAGTTCACTCAGACTCATGTCCATTGAGTCCGTGATGCCATCCAGCCATCTCATCCTCTGTCGTCCCCTTCTCCTCCTGCCCCCAATCCCTCCCAGCATCAGAGTCTTTTCCAGTGAATCAACTCTTCGCATGAAGTGGCCAAAGTACTGGAGTTTCAGCTTTAGCATCATTTCTTCCAAAGGAATCCCAGGGCTAATCTCCTTCAGAATGGACTGGCTGGATCTCCTTGCAGTCCAAGGGACTCTCAAGAGTCTTCGTAGATGTTAATTGACTGAAGGAACTCAGGAACAATGATCTGCTGAGAGAGGGTATACAGAAGGGGGAACTAGAGAACTATATACCAAGCAGGGGCGTATTTAATAGCTCAGTGCATTAATACATAAAACTAGCATTTATTCACAAACAAATATGCTTGAGGCTTGCTACACATAGCATCACATTTACTCCTTAAATGTCTATGAGATAGCTATTAATAAGTGCATTCTGCCTGAGAAAATTGGCCTCAGATAGGTGAAAATACTTATCCAAGTTTTCACAGTGGGAGATTGCTGAGGATGGATTCGGTGTACACTTTGCGTGGCTAAAAAGCTAAATATTTTCATCTCAGCTCTGAGTCTCCAAAGGGAAATTCTGGCAAAAAAATAGTTAATCAACTGTTAACATCTAAGTCAGTTTTCCCCTACTTCACTGCTATTTCTTTCTTATCTGAAACTGGTTTGCCTGCCTTCTTAAGATGTTAAAAACAAGACTGAAGTTTGTTTAGATGGGAGCTCAGCTGTTTCTGCAACAAAGACAGCCAACCAGTGACTGTACCGTGACCTTGGGAGACGGTGTGTCAAGGCAGAGCCCCTGGCTCGGCTGTGATGAAGTGCAAGCTCAGGGTCCAAACCACGCTGCCAGCGCACACGGCTCCCATTTCTCATGTCACCAGATCACGTGCTGCCTGCTCTTTAATCTTCCACACTTTTCCAGGCACCTCTTATTCCTCGAGTGTTCCCTAGGTATTCCCTCCTGCAACCCTCATGGTTTCTCAGGTTATGTAAGTTTTGGGGATGATGCATGTTGCGTGCTAAGTCACTTCAGTCGTGTCTGACTCTCTGTGACCCGACGGAACTGTAGCCCCCCAGGCTCCTCTGCCCATGGGATTCTCCAGCAAGCACGCTGGAGTGGGTCACCATCCCCTCCCCCAGGGGACCTTCACAGCCCAGGCAGGGATTGGACCCTCATCCTTTATGTCTCCTGAATTGGCAGGCAGGTTCTTTACGACTGTTGCCGCCTGGGAAACCACACGCTGGGGAAGGTGGAATATAGCCAAATACAACAAGCATAGTCCAGGCACAGGAATCCGCATGGGCAAAGGTTCTGAGGAGCTCCCGTGGCCCAGCAGAGGATTCAATCCTACATTGTCTTCCCTATTTAGAGCTACTCAGAGGCCCTTTTCCTTATTTCTGTTTTTCCTTTTTTGCCTCTCTATCTCCGCTCACATACAAACTCTCTGAGAAAGGCTCTCACTGCTCAATGAGTCCTTATCATTCCTGCTGAACAGAGTGCTTCAGCCAGGCCACCTGACAGCCTGATGGTCAAACAGAGACCCCTGGTGCATTTGCGGGATCAGGTTTCCGAGGAGGAGAGTGGATGTGGCAAGTCCTTGGTGCTTAACAGTTTCCTCTGCAATATCCTTTCCTCGTGCTCAGCAGAATGTCTGAGCTCTCAGCACATACATGTTGCAGACACCCAGGTGAGAGTGATTGCTGGGCAGAAAGGTACCCAGGTAGACACAGGTGTGTGTGTGTGTGGATGGAGGTGGTGTAGAAGGCATGCTTAGCATCAGTGGAAAGACCATAACAATGGGCAAAGCACAAGTATTATCTGATGGCCCATTTTGTCCACCTGATGCCTTTTCTATGTTTACAGGTGTGCAAAGGACATTCCCCTGTGGACTCAGTTGCTGAAAGTAAAAAATCTGGCTTCTGTCTCTTTAAACTCTGCCCCTCCCCTTTCTGTTGGAAGGCATCAGGCCACGGAAAACTATCAGCCCACCACGTGGCCTGCAGCCACAACTCCTGATTCCTCTTAGGGAAGAATGTGTCCCTCGTTAGTAAGAAGCACACAGGAACACACGCTACCCGGGAGGCATCGCCTCTCGCTTTTCCTAAATTCAAATCTCAGCCCGACATCTGGCCCCTCTGGGCTCTACATCCACTCTCTCCCTCCGTTTTTGTTTTGAGCGTGCCTTCCCTTTGGTTGCAGTGAAGTCTGGTTTCATCGCTTTCTTCCTCACGTCTTTTCTGTAACTGTTCTCTTTGCTCCCAAAGGCCCACCACATAGGGACTGTCTTGGTTCTTCTCACAAAGCAGAAGCTCTGTTTAGAGACAGGGAGGAGGCTCCTATTTCTCTGAGTCACAATTAGATGCATTATTTGCACTTCCATCCGCTTTCAGGCATGTGCCATAAACGTGACGTCACAGAGGGGGTCACGTCTTCATGGGTTTAGGGTGGAGTGGATGTGTGTGTGCTGAGATGAAGGATGGTGCGATTTGTCAGAGTGAAAAATGAGACAGAAAACTAAGGGGGAGAAAACAGAGGGAGAGAGAAAGAGAACAGAGTGAAACAGAGGAGACATCTAGAACAGGAAACCCTCTAGCAATGGTGCCCCAGACCCGGGGCTTCAGTGTCCTCCCCCCAGGGGAGTGGTCTGATGTCAGATCTTTTCAAAGCTCCCTGCAGTTCAGAGGTTTGGTGGGTGTCTGGGCATCATCCAGTGTGACATCCGGAGTGACATCCATCAGGCTCCCCTTTGGGCACCTCTTTGGGCTGATGAAATTAGAGTTGTCAGTGTGGAGGCAGGCAGCTCAGCGCTGGCCGTAGCCAGGGACCCCAGCCGAGGGAGGGAAACCACAGCCCACGTTCCGTCCTGGGCGGTCTCGCTGGGTGCCAGGCTCTGTGCCCCAAGGACAGTGGTTCAGCCTTCACTTTTCATTTGTCACCCTTGCTTTACGTCTGTCCTCCCAAAAGGTGGTTTAGAGCTGAGGAACGAGGGAGAAGGCTGGAGGCCAAGTTCACACGTCACCGTTAGGACCCCAGTTTGGCTTTGCCAGCTTTTTCACCCTCTGTGCAGCTCTGCAAAATGCCCTCTGATGGGCTGATTCTGACGGATGAGAGCTGTGCTTGAGGCCTGGCAGTTAGTCCCTGTGTGATCCTGGCTCCAGGACCACACTCGCAAGCGCTGCAGATGGGGAGGTCAATGAAATAACGCCAGCCACTACTTTTCCTCCCCCTAGTGCTTGGCACTGCTAGTGAAAGGTGCTTTGTGGATTATTAACAACAACAATTAATGGAGGGGTAATTGACTGTGAAAGGCGGCTAGTGGGGGTGGCGGGGACCACCATCCAACCTTCCGTTCCTGGGGCCAGGGCCTCCCCAGGGAGTAGACTGCCTCCTGAATGAGCAGTCCCTGAGCCACAGAGGAGGCACACGTGGGACTCCCAGGGGCCAAAGTTTAGGAAACACTGGCCTGGTGCTGGAGTGAACACAGAATTGCAATGCCTGACAAAGGCTCTTTGTTGGATTAAGCTTCTCATTCTGAAGGGAGAGTCGTTTCCTTAATGTGCAAAGCCATAGGTTCACAGGCTGGCCGTTAGAGCTAAAAGGACATTCCCTGTGTGATTTGAGGCCCTTCCTGTAAGTTCCTGCAAAAGATAATTTGCCTGGATTCAGTGATAATACCTAGACATTTCCCAGAAGTCACTGATAATATCTAGTAATTCACGGTTGGAGATCCAGTATGCAAGAGACTAAAATGCAAAGACCACATGGAAAGGATAACACACTGAGCACTGCAAATCAGTAATGTGAAGGGATAATAGCAATAACAACTGATGCTCATCAAGATGTGATCATCATCACTGGGGTCATCAACATCATCACCTTTTTACACACAGTCAGTGCCTAACTCCTTGGATCCTCATCACAGCACTATGACGCCAGTGTTACTATTATCCCCTTTGTCATAGATAAGGAAACTGGAACAGAATATTTAAGCAAATTGGCCCAGGCTACCAAACACGAATGTTTGCCCCAGTTAGCAAAGGTAGGTGCCAGAATTCTAAACCATGAGCTCTTCTTGGCTACCCAGGGTCTTTGCCACGAACCACCATGCTGTCAGATCAGAGCAAACAGAAGGGTCTTAATGTCAGTCCTAGGGCTGCGTGACTTTGGGCCTCTATGTGGCTGAGTTCATGCTTCCCAAGTGGCTCAGTGGTAATGAATCTACCTGCCAACGCAGAAGACCCAGGAGACGTGGCTTCAATCCCTGGGTTGGGAAGATCCCCTGGAGGAGGAAACGGCAACACACTTCAGGATTCTTACCTGGAGAATCTCGTGGACAGCAGAGCTTGGCAGGCCGCAGTGCATGGGGCTGCAAAGAGTCAGACGTGACTGAGAGACTTCACATGCACACACGCATGGCGGATTGCATGTATGTGACATGGGAACACACATACAAATCAAGCCAAGAGGCCCAGGACTGGGTGGAGGCAAGGGAGACACCTGGGTACCAAACTGAAGGAGGGTCTCCCACTCAGGGTGTTGCATGAGAATCCCTACACACTGCCCATGGAAGCCAACTCCTTGTTAGGCTTTGAGGTCCAAGCAAGTGGGTGTCTTACTAACCTCATCCTTCTCTCGGCCTTAGTAGCAAAGACTAAGCGAGATCCTCACTCGGGTTTCTAGCATTCTTACATATACATTTCCTTCTTTTTTCTTGAGATTAATATTGTGGGATGTTTCCTAGGCAGCACAGTTGATTACGAGAAAGAGAAGAGATGGCAGAGACCCACTGCCCTGGAATTGGGGTCACCAGGAACAAGAAAGGGAACTGGGGTGGGGGGTGGGTTTGCCAACAAACTTCACATTTGCTTAGACCCTGCTTGGTTCACTGGAGCCCATGAGTGACTCTTCCTCTTCACGTGCCAAGGCTCTCTCTGCAGAGGAGTGGGGAACCAGTGCAGCGGTGGCCCCAGAGACGCTCCCACGTCCGGGCCTCTAGAGCACTGGCTCTTCAAGCTGTGTTCGTGGTGTTTCTGTTCTCCAGCCTGCCGGCAGTGACGTCTGCTTTCCACAGGGCACCCACACGCGCCTCTCAGCGAAGAGGCCCCTGCCGGGGGTGGTCAGCGAAGTGACCCTTTGGAATAGCAGGGTATGATTGCTTGAGGGGACCTTCCAGCCCATTTCGTTAGATGCTGTCAGTTTACAGATGTTGCACCTAAGGCCTGGGGAAGGGAAGCGATCTGTCCTCTGTCCATGGATTAGGGATGCCCTTGGTCTTCTGTTCTGGGTCCACACAGCTTTCTGCATTGTGCATGTGATAGGCACCAGTGAGGTCAGCAGTAGACATTGCTGGGAAGAAATCTTGCTCTAAACAGCCTAGCTTTTCCCCTTCTGGGAAAAAACCTGCTTTTAGAAAGCTTGAATCCTCGACCTTTCTGCCCTTTCCTGTCTCAGAAATTCCAAGTGACATATCAGTAACTTTCATGAGAGCAGAAACTGTATTACACAAACCACCTGTCTGGGTGGGAGATGGAAAAACTGAATCCTCTGTGTGTGTGTGAGTGTGTGTGTGTGTGTGTGTGTGTGTGTGTGAGTTTGTGTGTGTGTAGGTAATGGAGGATTTGGATCTAGTAGGTAACAGAACAGTTTCTCTCCCCGTGAAAGCTAATTGCAACATTTCCATTTCTGGGATCCAGCACAGGGCTAGGCACAATACAGGTTCTGTTTCTGAGTGTCTTTCCTCTCCTGCCATCTTGAATTTCCAGCACTCTGCTCCTGGAAGAACTGAGCTGATCTTGACCATATGGATGTTGCCACCACAGCATGACAATTCCGCTTTAAGGGACTTATTGCTTTTTGCATCTTTCTCCGCCTTCCTAATGATGACAAAGTCGCAGGGCCAGTTCTATTCTCTTTTCCCTCAGGTCACGAAGTGGCTCCTTCTAGGAGTCTGGTTGCTTGCTAATTATGGACGAAGTCTGATCTGATGGAGCCCCCGGCCGTATGGATGCTCTGATTCTCTGAGATCTGAGAGCTGAGTACTTAGCTGGGCATTTAGAATAATGCCTCCCTCACCCTTTGGGACAGTGACAAAGTTAGCATTGACCACAAGCACCAAATGCTTCTGAGAGAAATGCTGGCCAACTATTATTGCCCTTCCCAGATGACTTCTCCCTGGTCACAGTGATTCAGATAACACAGCCAGAAATAATTTTGAGGCAATTTGGAGTAGCCAAGTAATGATGATGTCTGTTTATAGGTTTGTAGTCCTGAATTATCACAGAAACTGGAAAAATAGTTCTGCATCATTCGTTCCCATATGTTCAGTGCTTGTGTATGTGCTGGTATAGATGCTTATTTAGACTAATATAGCTTAGATAATATAGAAAAAATTCCATCAACCTCATTTTATTTAAACCTTGCAATAACCCTGTATGGTTACTTCTCTTATCTACATTTTTCATTTAAAAAACAAGATTTGTCTGAAGTCATCTAGCCAGTAAGAAGAAGAGGTGGGACTTAGAGCCAGGTGTAATGAGTTCACATTTGGTGGCGGTTCAAGGATACCATACTGACTTTCAGAAACATCCCCAGCATGCATTGGCGCCCTGATACTCACAGCATGGTCCACAGACCCGCGGTGCCGGCCACTCCCGGGAGCTCGCTAGGAATGCAGCATCTCAGGCCTCATCCAAGACCTACCGAATCAGAATCTGCATCTTAACCAGTCTCCAGGCAGCGCCTCTGCACATTGAAGCTGAAAAAGCAATGCTTTAGAGCAGCACTACCCAGTAAAAATATAGCACGTATTACATACATACTTGGAGCTTTCGTAGAGTCAATAAAAGGTAAAATGGAAGAAGTAAAATTAATTTTGCTTTTATTAATACATTTCACCTCAAATATTGAACACATTATCATTTTAATACATGTCAATAAAAAATGATAAGTGAAACATTTTTATATTCTTGTTTTTTTTTTTTTTTTGGACTAAGTCTTTGCAAGGGGCTTCCCTGGTGGCTCAGAAGAATCTGCCTGTAATGCAGGAGACCCAGGTTCAACACCTGGATCAGGAAGATTCCCTGGAAGAAGAAATGACAACCCACTCCAGTATTCTGGCCTGGAGAATCCATGGACAGAGGAGCCTAATGGGCTAGGGTCACAAAGAGTCAGACACGACTAAGTGACTAACACTTTGCAGTCTGGTGTGTATTTCATACTGACACATCTTCAGGCTGAAGACCTTCCACGGATTCAAATGCACATGTGGTGAGGATAGCCCTACTGGGGGGTGCAGACAGACATCAGTGACGGAGGAGGGTTCTCAGACTTCGACACAGATCGGGATCGCTGGGAGGGCTTGCACACCGGGATGGCTGATAGTCCGCTGACAGACACTGATTCAGCGGATCTGGGTTGGGACTCCAGTTTTTACATTTCTAACCCATTCCCAGACGCTGCTGCTTCAGCTGCTCCCAGGACCACCACTGTTCTACAGGTTCCTCAGCCCCACTGTAGAAATCGTCTGTACCCGTTGTGCGCTCAGCGGTGTCCAACTCTCTGCAGCCCATGGACATAGCCCGCCAGGCTCCTCTGTCCATGGAATTCTCCAGCAAGAATACTAGAGTGGGTTGTCATTTCCCAGGCCAGGCGATCTTCCAGACCTCGGGATCAAACCCATCTCTCTTGTGGGCCTGTATTGGCACAGTTTCTTTACCACTAGTGCAACCTGGGAAGCCCAGAAACCATAAGGTTCTAGATTTAAATGAGAAAAACAAAGAAGAGCTTGGGATGTGCAAAGAGGGGAAATCTCAACCAGAAGAAAGAACATCAGCTTCTCAGCCTGCCAGGAAGAAAGAGAAAGATGGTCTCTGGGTCTTGGACCTAGGTGTCCACAGCAAGACAAACCAGAAAGGAGATTTTTACCCAGCTTACAGAGCATGCGTGTCTGGGTCTAGATGCAGTGACTGCAGAGTCAACGTTCCACTAAAGGTTAGCTTCAGAGGAGGTATCTAGGCATCCGTGGGCCTTCTTGACACTTCCCGTTCCCTGCACCCACCGCGCGATCTCTTACTACCCCTGTCTCCTTCCTTGAAAACAACCTTGAACCTTCTCATTCCTTCTCTCTCCATCCCACTGCCCTCCCATCCCACCTGGGAGCCCCCCGGCAGTTCTCCCGTCCTCTGGGCATCTCCCACTCTCGATTCATCCTGCACACTGCAGCCAGAAGACCTTTTTCAAAGATAAATCTGCTCACGTCTCTTCTCTGATGTAAACCACCTTGGGAGCATCCCCCGAGCCTCAGCGTAAGGTCCTACCTGTTTTGCTGACCTTTGATGCACTTCCTGGCACTCATTGCCCACTCTCCCGTCACACGGGGCACTGCTCTTGGTTCAGCATCATGCTCCAGAGACACTCACTTTCCTCTTTCTTGAACACAAAGGGAGCGCTTCTTTCTGACTCGGCCTCCATACACATGGTCCCGTTGCTTGGATTTCGCTTCCTCTTCTGATTGGTCGAGCTGGCTGTGATTCCTTCAGGTCTCAGCAAATGTCGCTTCCCCTGAGAAGGCTGACCAGACCATCTTCCGGAAAATGGCTTTCCCACCCCCCAGGTTTCATTAGAGCGCCTGATCACTGTCTTCAGGCCATTTAACACTATTTGTTATTACATATTTATTTGTGCATTTACTGCTTCGTACCGGCCTTCCTCGATAGTTAAAAGAATGGCACTGTATATTTGGTTTACTTCTACAGGCAGTCTGACCCAGAACTATGACCAACACAGTAGTAGACCCTGATATGGCCATTGGCTGAATGGGCAATTCTGTCCTGTTAACCAGTTAAAAGTCATAAAAGATAGAAAAGATGGTCTTGAGTATGTTTTCAATTGCTCAAAGCCATTGGGTTAGAGCTGTCGAGGAAGGGAGGTACTGTTTTAGTCAACAGTATTAACAATAATACAAACACATATGTTCTGAATATTCAGAAATGGTTCAAGAAAGCAGAAAAATGGACCAAGTCAGGCTAGCTGGGTTATGAAGGTCAACATTAAGAAGAAAATATGTCGGTTATCCACAGCAAAATACTTGTTGGGAGAGGCAGCCTGGTGGCCCAGAAGACAAGGGACATTTTATTTGGACAATAGGTAGAACCCGATAGCCCCTTTGCCATTTTAAGTTAAATGGAATCCAGCACAATTGCTTCAGTTCAGTTCAGTCGCTCATTCATGTCTGACTCTTTGCAACCCCATGGACGGCAGCACGCCAGGCCTCCCTGTCCGTCACCAACTCCCAGAGCTTACTCAAACTCATGTCTATTGAGTTGGTGATGCCATCCAACCATCTCATACTCTGTCGTCCCCTTCTCTTCCCGCCTTCAATCTTTCCCAGCATTGGGGTCTTTTCAAATGAGCCAGTTCTTTGCATCAGGTGGCCCAAGTATTGGAGTTTCAGCTTCAGCATCAGTCCTTCCAAAGAAAACCCAGAACTAATCTCCTTTAGAATGGACTGGTTGGATCTCCTTGCAGTCTAAGGGACTCTCAAGAGTCTTCTCCAACACCACAGTTCAAAAGCAGCAATTCTTTGGTGCTCAGCTTTCTTTATAGTCCAACTGTCACATCCACACATGACTACTGGGAAAACCATAGCCTTGACTAGACAGAACATTTTTGGCAAAGTGATGTCTCTCTTTTTAATGTGCTGTCTATGGTTGTTCACTGTCGAATTTTATTTTTAGGCTTTGGTCACAGTCTCTAGGATATATCCCATTTCCTTTTGTATTGATTCCCAGTATCATTTTTGCATCCCTGTTTAGGTGCAGACAATATGCACTCTCCAGAAGAAGGGATTGTCTGCTCCCCAGAGGCTGCAGCCCGAGAAATCCCAGAAGCAGCTTGGCCACAGGCCCCTGGATGACAGTGTCTGGCCCAGGCTGGACTGCTGAGCATCAGTGGTGGGAACAGGGTGGGGTGAGGGGATGCTTCCTCGCCTGCCACAGAGGTTCTAATAAATCAGGCGGAATCCTGCAGAGGGTCCCCACTGGCTCAGGCATTTAGGTGAAAGCTGAGCAGAACCAGAGCTAACCCATTCTTCATCCTGCATGACAATTCCTTTCTCCTGAAGGTGCTTTTGTGGCGCCCTGGAGCCTGTGCCCTTGTGAGCCTCTTGGGGGGTCCCCTGGGTCTGTTTGGGGAGGGGGTTGGGATTGGAAGGAGGGGGGTGCACACCTCATATGCCTTTTCTCCCTCCTTTCTCCTTTGTACTATTATCATTAATAATGAAATATTGAGCGCAGGCTGCTAATGAGCCTCAACCCCTCTCTGTTAGTTTCTTTTGTCGCCTTCAGACTGTCACTTCAGAGTAAATTACTTTTCTCTGCATCTTGTTCCAGTCATATTACACCCGCGTGACCCTCCCCTGCCCTCCCCGTTCTAATTTCAGGGTTATTCTCTCTCTCTGCAGTTTGCTAAGCAAGGGAGGGCGTCCCATCTATCATACTTAAACCTGAGCTGCGTGTCCCCTCCTGCAAGTGAGACATCATTCTTGCGGCTCTGGATCCAGCCAGGTTTTAAATACTTACACAATACACATAGATATAGCCTATAAATAAGTAAATAAATAATATGTAGTCATCCCTGATTGTTGTTTCTGGAGTTTTGTGAGGGAAGAGTTAGAGACAAGGAGGCGGAGTGAGAGCTGTTTCTCAGGGAGGGTGACGGATCCACAGACAAGCTGTACTCCTAGCTGCTGGCTGACGCTGCCTTCTGCTCAGCCCTGGCTCCTGTTCATTTCATGGTATGCTAAGCATTTCCTTGTCAATTGGGGGATGTCAGGATGTGAAAACAACCAACATTAAGTAGATATTCTGTGCCAGCACGACAGCAAGTGTCTGGAATATGCTTTTGTCTCCTGTTCAAAGATGCTAAACTGGTCTCCAGCAAACAGCCACCATTTCAGTGTGCTTCCTTTGCTGTTGGGGACCACAAAGGGCTGAAAATTTGGTACTGCTTTCCTTCTCTCTGAATTCCTCCTTGCTTCCTTTTTGTTTTGTCTTCATACAAGGGCGCTTAAGCCTTAGTTTATACCCCAGCTCTGCTGTTTGCTGTGTGATTGTGGAAAACTAATTTAACCTCCCTACGTCTGCGTCCTTATCTATGAAGCAGGGATAATAGTAGTATTTATTTCATAATGTTGTAAGGACTAACTGAACTAATACATGTAATGTGTTCAATATGGTGTTTCATACTTTATAAACACTCCATAAAGCTTTTCTTCCTCCCCCCACCTTTTAAAAAAAATTCTCCTCTGCTTTTTTACCCCAGTCTCTCTCTTGCCCTTCTTTTTTACCACTGGGAATTCTGACCTCAGAGGATTAGCCTTTACTGATCACCCACCTGTCTCTTTCTACCCAGAGCTGAACATTATTTCCACTGTTTGGCTGATAGGCACAGACAGTGCCACGTAGACCCATTAGAGCCTGAAGCAAAAACAAAAAAAACAAAAAAAACCACAACTCAGTAATACTGATACTGTACTTGTTTAAAAATTGTATCTTTTGTTCATCACGGGTCTCTTTGTTTTAATTTAGATTTTATTTAAAGAAGTACATTAAAATGTCATTTGTCTTGCTTACTGAGCTTCTGACAACACTTTAATTTGTGCCCAAGGCAGCGCATTATGGGCTTTGCTTGCCTTACTTTAGCCCCAGCCCTGGCTGTCACGGAAATCAATTTTCTTCTAGTCACCCTATTTTCTTCTTAGTCCGAGTGGACCCTTGTAAACGACATATCTTCTCTACAATGGCCACCCACCTGGTATTGATCACTGCAGAGGACAGGAAGTGAGAGTCAATTTTAAGCAGAAGTAAAAATTCCTTTGGGCTGAACAGGAGGCAAAAGGCAAGCAGGGAAACGCATTTGAGATCCACATGACCTAAGGATTAGGCCTTCAGATCTCCCCAGCTGATCCATGAAGTCTCGTCTTGCCCACTTAGATAGGGTATGGACCCGGGCCAGCCAGGAGGTGGGGCTGTTTATGAAGCTGACAGTCAGGGTGCAGGATGGTGCCCATGGAGGTGCCAGGCAGCAGAATTCCAATGGCACAGCTTTTCCTCTCCCGTCTCCATCCAAGTAAGGATCTGTCCTGGGATTAAGCATTTTTATAAGGGTCTTCTGCTATGCCCCATGAAAAGTAGGGCTGCACAGCATTTATCCTTACAGTTCTTTTGATTTAAGACTAAAAGGAAAGCTTTTCATCAAACAAGAAGCTGACTATGCAGGCTTCTGGACTCTCTCACGATCAGGACCACCTACCACAGTGTGGAACCCCTCCCTCTCGGTACTCAAAACACTATTGGGAAATTGCACAAAGCTTTCTAGGAACTTCCCTTGTGGCTCAGCTGGTAAAGAATCTGCCTGGAGAAGGGGAAGGCTACCCACTCCAGTATTGGGATTGCAAAGAGTTGGACACAACTGACTTTCACTTTCATTTTCTAAGCTTTGAGGATCTGGGGGGCTTCTTGGCTCCTTAGATATGCCTCAGAAAAAGCTCTATGTGTACATACTAAATTGGTTCAGTCGTGTCTGACTCTTTGGGACCCCATGGACTGTATCCCACCAGGCTACTCTGTCCGTGGATTTCTCCAGGCAAGAATGCTGGAGTGGGTTGCCATGCCCTCCTCCAGGGGATCTTCCCGACCCAGGAATCAAACCCAGGTCTCCTGCATTGCAGGCAGATTCTTTACCATTCTAACTACCAGGAAAGCCCATTAAAATTGTTGGGCTCCACTACTGGTATTTCTGATTCAGGAAGTCTGGGGTAGGGTTTATAACATTTGTAACATGCTCCCATGACAGAATGTGGTCCACTGGAGAAGGGAATGGCAAACCACTTCAGTATTCTTGCCTTGAGAACCCCATGAACAGTATGAAAAGGCAAAATGATAGGATACTGAAAGAGGAACTCCCCAGGTCAGTAGGTGCCCAATATGCTACTGGAGGTCAGTGGGGAAAGAACTCCAGAAAGAATGAAGGGATGGAGCCAAAGCAAAAACAATACCCAGCTGTGGATATGACTGGTGATAGAAGCAAGGTCAGATGCTATAAAGAGCAATATTGCATAGGAACCTGGAATGTTAGGTCCATGAATCAAGGCAAATCGGAAGTGGTCAAACAGGAGATGGCAAGAGTGAACGTTGACATTCGAGGAATCAGGGAACTAAAATGAACTGGAATGGGTGAATTTAACTCAGATGACCATGATATCTACTACTGCGGGAAGGAATCCCTCAGAAGAAATGGAGTAGCCATCATGGTCAACAGAAGAGTCCGAAATGCAGTACTTGAATGCAATCTCAAAAACGACAGAATGATCTCTGTTCATTTCCAAGGCAAACCATTCAACATCACAATAATCCAAATCTATGCCCCAATCAGTAATGCTGAAGAAGCTGAAGTTGAACGGTTCTATCAAGACCTACAAGACCTTCTAGAACTAACACCCCAAAAAGATGTCCTTTCATTATAGGGGACTGGAATGCAAAAGTAGGAAGTCAAGAAACACCTGGAATAACAGGCAAATTTGGAATACGGAATGAAGCAGGGCATAGACTAATAGAGTTTTGCCAAGAAAATGCACTGGTCATAGCAAACACCCTCTTCCAACAACACAAGAGAAGACTCTACACATGGACATCACCAGATGGTCAACAATGAAATCAGATTGATTATATTCTCTGCAGCCAAAGATGGAGAAGCTCTATACAGTCAACAG
>SJYQ01001301.1:12779-33109 GCA_006410935.1 Redunca redunca | reverse complement strand
AGGCTGTATATTGTCACCCTGCTTATTTAACTTCTATGCAGAGTACATCATGAGAAACGCTGGACTGGAAGAAACACAAGCTGGAATCAAGATTGCCGGGAGAAATATCAATCACCTCAGATATGCAGATGACACCACCCTTATGGCAGAAAGTGAAGAGGAGGTAAAAAGCCTCTTGATGAAAGTGAAAGAGGAGAGTGAAAAAGTTGGCTTAAAGCTCAACATTCAGAAAACGAAGATCATGGCATCCGGTCCCGTCACTTCATGGGAAATAGATGGAGAAACAGTGGAAACAGTGTCAGACTTTATTTTTGGGGGCTCCAAAATCACTGCAGATGGTGACTGCAGCCATGAAATTAAAAGATGCTTACTCCTTGGAAGAAAAGTTATGAGCAACCTACATAGCATATTCAAAAGCAGAGACATTACACTGCTGACTAAGGTCCGTCTAGTCAAGGCTATGGTTTTTCCATTAGTCATGTATGGATGTGAGAGTTGGACTGTGAAGAAGGCTGAGTGCTGAAGAATTGATGCTTTTGAACTGTGGTGTTGGAGAAGACTCTTGAGAGTCCCTTGGACTGCAAGGAAATGCAACCAGTCCATTCTGAAGGAGATCAACCCTGGTATTTCTTTGGAAGGAATGATGCTAAAGCTGAAACTCCAGTACTTTGGCCACCTCATACTAGGAGTTGACTCACTGGAAAAGACTTTGATCCTGGGAGGGATTGGGGGCAGGAGGAGAAGGGGATGACAGAGGATGAGATGGCTGGATGGCATCACTGACTCGATGGACATGAGTCTGAGTGAACTCCAGGAGTTGGTGATGGACAGGGAGGCCTGGCGTGCTGTGATTCATGGGGTCACAAAGAGTCGGACACGACTGAGTGACTGAACTGAACTGAACTGAACATGCCCCCAGGTAATGTTGCTGCTGTGCCTTGGAGATCAAGCTTGTAAGAACACTGGCATAGACTCTGGGTGTCCACTGGGTCACATCTTCAAGTCAGTGCTTTCCCAATCAGTTGAATTATCTTACAAATTCAGTGTAGAGAGAAAATGTCTTTCCTTTATTATCAATCAGGGTAGGCTATATTCTCCTTTTCTGCATCCTATCTTATATTATCTCTGTCCTTCTCCACATCCTTGGAGTCCTCTCCCTTTAGCTGGTGGGTGGGAAAAGAGAGTAAGGGGAAAGCATACCCCTTCTTCACCACGTTGGCCCAGATACGGCACATATCACTGGAAAGATGGAGGAGAATGGACTATGGCAGTGAGCCTAAGAGGGAAAAGAAACATGTGTGGGTGAATTTATAGCCCTGTCTGCTACAACCCTCAAGAGTGTTTGGGAGTTCCATCTTGTTTTGTATAAAATCTTCCATCAGTGGTCTCAATTTTCCACTTTATGTCAACTGTTTCAAATACTGGTAGTTATAGCCTGGTTCCTTCCCTAGTTAATTGCCAGCTTGATATAAACCATCAGTCCTTCCTAGAGAGAAGGTGTTCTCTCTCTGTGTAGTTGGGTTTTGAGGAAGCATATCCCCAGGTAGAGGAAGATGTTGTTTCCTTAAGAGACTTGTGATTCCCTTGTTTAAGAACTTCTGAAGCAATAGCAGGCAATCTGACAAACCCCTTTTTACTCTGTGCTGCGCTTAGTCGCTTAGTCGTGTCCGACTCTTTGCCATTCCATGGACTGTAGCCCGCCAGACTCCTCTATCCATGGGGATTCTCCAGGCAAGAATGTTGGAGTGGGTTGCCATTCCCTTCTCCGGGGGAGCTTACTAACCCAGGGATCAAACACAGATCTCCTACACTGTAGGCGGATTCTTTACCATCTGAGTCACCATGGAAGCTTTCTACTTTAAATGCCCCTTATTTCTTATATTCTTTCATTAATGGGCAGAGAACAGGGGTGGAATGGAAGTGGAAGGGAACAAGACTAAAACTTTTAATGATCCTTTTTACTCACCTTGCTTCTTCTATTTTTCTATTACATAAAGTCCGTGTGAGGACATGAGAATGAACATCTGACCAGGCATCAATTTTTGTTGCAATCAGGATTCTGACAAATTGTATGATGTATAACTATGTATGTAGGGAGAGATACTTAAAATAGTCTGGAAATCATCACTTGCATGCAGGCATATTATTATATGTGATGAAATAATGTCATTGTATGTCAAGGAAGGTTAAAAGGAAGTTGAAATCAGGTTCTCTCCCACCCTCCTGGAGTTTACGGGGAGAGAATGAATTGCTGTAACATCTATTTTGGCTGCTGGCAACTCTGACCACATACTTATTCATACACTTCTGCTTGTCCCTTCCGGGGTGTCTATTTCCTATCTAGAAAGTCACTGAAAACAGCTCCTCTATAGAGCTTTCATATTCTCTAGAGATTATTAGGACAGGGAACAGCTACACTCAAATCATTTCGAATAGCAACAGATTATTAAATGCTTATAATTCCTTATACTTTTCACAATAAATCTGCATTTATTTTCTCCTTTGGTGCTATTTATAATCTTGCAAAAATAAATATGTATAGGGTAGGTGGGTACTATCTGTTCCCAGTTTACAGATGGGAAAAGTGACATGCAAAGTATGAAAGCTATTTGCATAAATTTACCAAAGAAACTTGAAGATGGAGTGAGGTCTAGAGTGGAGATATGTGTGTTTAATTAGAATAATGGGCGCATACACATGTGGATATTGTTTTTGTACAGTCACTACGTCGTGCCTGTTTACAACCCCATAGACTGTAACCCATTTCCTTCCCCAGGGGATCTTTCTGGACCAGAGATCAAACCTGCGTCTTCTGCACTGGCTGGCTAATTCTTTAATTCTTGACAGTGAAAATTACCCCTGACCCTAATGTTAGGGACCCCTTTCCACCTCCTTCCCACAATCAGTCGAATGGTTTGTGAAGTTTATGAAGTTATCATTTGCATAACTCTAATAAAATAGACCAAATAAATCCTTTTGATGATATGAATTTTCGATATGTTCGGGCATTGGCTCCAGGGAATTCTAATACATGCACATTTTAGACATTAAATTATTTATCATCAACGAAGCGGCAATGTCAAAATATCATAGGCATTGCTTAAGCAAGCAAATGATCAAACACTTTCCATCAGCCTCTCTGTATTCTGAAGAAAGAAAAATACAGCTCCCAACACTCATGTATGTTTCTGTCTCCTCCTTACCCAACTATTTTCCAAGATATAAGGATCCAAGTAAACCTAATTCAGGAGCATCAAAGACGCATAATAGCGACAATGACTTAGCACCTCAGTAACATTTTCTTAGGCTTTCCTGGTGGTTCAGATGGTGAAGAATTCGCCTGCAATGCGGGAAACCCGGGTTCAATCTCTGGGTTAGGAAGATCCCCTAAAAGAGGGCATGGCAACCCACTCCAGTATTCTTTTATCAAAAATACATTATCACTATTATTAACAGGACTCATTCCACTATTTCAAATTTCAAGTTCCAACTATTGTTCCTAGGCGTGGCCCTCTATATTATCAGATGTCCAATGGTGTCTCTAAGTGTCATGTCATCATGCAGAATGAGTACACACTCTATGGAAAAATCCTGGGCTTCCCTGGTGGCTCAGATGGTAAAGAATCTGCCTGCAAGGTGGGAGACCCAGGTTCAATCCCTGGGTCAGGAAGATCCTCTGGAGAAGGGAAGGACAACCCACTGCAGTATTCTTGACTTAGCAGCAGCAGCAGCATTCTTGCTTGGAGAATCCCATGGACAGAGCAGCCTGGCGGGCTATAGCCCATGGGGTTGCAAAGAGTCTGACGTGACTGAGAGACTAACAGTACTTTCTATGATCTATCAGATGAGGCACATGTAAAATGACAAAAGAGAAAAGCAAAATAAAGAACTTCTTTACTTCTTTCCTCCCCCCTCCCCACCCCCGCCAAGATGTGCTCCTTTCCTGAAATTGTTTTTGTATCTTATATCCCCAAACAGTAGAGGGTCAGAGTGGAGGCATCAGAGAACGTGTCCTTGCACTTCCTGCAAACCCCCCTCTCTCCAGCTGGGCTTTGAATGCCCTCGAGGCGCTGACTAGCAGCTGGGGCGTCATCCAGACCACTGAGCCCTGCCTCGATTGCGTTTTTTGCAAGTACAACTCCAGATGCTTACTCACAAGTCACTAAATTAACATCAGGTTCATTTTGGGCTCATTAACATGACACCAAGATCACAATAGGATCACCACCCAGAAGGGTGACCCTGTGCTTATCCTGTACTTGTTTTCATTTCTCTAAAATGAAGTCAGNAAAAGAGAAAAGCAAAATAAAGAACTTCTTTACTTCTTTCCTCCCCCCTCCCCACCCCCGCCAAGATGTGCTCCTTTCCTGAAATTGTTTTTGTATCTTATATCCCCAAACAGTAGAGGGTCAGAGTGGAGGCATCAGAGAACGTGTCCTTGCACTTCCTGCAAACCCCCCTCTCTCCAGCTGGGCTTTGAATGCCCTCGAGGCGCTGACTAGCAGCTGGGGCGTCATCCAGACCACTGAGCCCTGCCTCGATTGCTTTTTTTGCAAGTACAACTCCAGATGCTTACTCACAAGTCACTAAATTAACATCAGGTTCATTTTGGGCTCATTAACATGACACCAAGATCACAATAGGATCACCACCCAGAAGGGTGACCCTGTGCTTATCCTGTACTTGTTTTCATTTCTCTAAAATGAAGTCAGAGAAAAGGAGAGTAAAGCCCCCGAGAAGACCCATGCCTAAGACATCATCAAAAAAAAAAAAAAAACTGTGTCACTATAGAGAGAAAACAACCACCATCCTATGTCTGATTGACACATTTTATGAAGGGCAAGTGACAGCTTTTAATGTAAGTACTGACAAAATTACTGTTGGAGGGCTTTTTCAGAAAACGCATATACTTTATGACATGAAATATATTAAGACGTCAGTGTTTTAACCAATGTTTATAAAAATCTATTACGGTCATTTATTGAGTCTGTAAAGCATGTTATGGGCTAACAAGATAAAAGATGTTTTGCAAATAAAGTTGCTATTATTTAGAATGTGAATCTGCTGCCCTAATTTACCCAATTAGAGAAGTGGCACATTTAACCACTTGTAAGCAGAATATTTTTTTTTTACCAAGTGCTTTATTTTAGAAGATAAATTAGTCAACATCTAGTCAGCACTCACTTGAGCAAACTCCTCTGTGTTTCTACCCAAGTGCTTTTATGCAAAGTCTGGTATACCTTGAAATATTTAGTATCTACCTGAGAAATTGGTTCCGAAATCCAGTATAGCCATTACCCATGTACTGGACTGCAGACCCTCATTAGACCCTCAGCTCCATGAATCAGGGGATGCATTATTTTCATTGTGTGCCCGATGCCTGGCTCATGGCGAGGCACACAGTAGGTAATCAATAAGGGTTTGTTGATTAGGTAAACTAAACAATGAATGAACGCAGCATAACCCGGGGCCACTGACCTATCCTGTAGGCACAAATTCGAATGAGTATAGGCAGTACGTTTATTTCAAAGAATGGCTTTTCTAGGTGTGTTGGTCTGAAAATATCAGACGTTTTACGTTTTAAAGTAACAATTATTAACTGGAGAGGTGCTGTTTCAGATGTTTTAAGCTTAATTAGCAAAGGATATCTCTGCTGAGACAAAAGCCTGGAATTCAGTCTGTGACCTCAGATTTTTTTTTTTTTTTCTTTTCGGGGAGAAGAAATTACTGAGTGAACAGACCTTCACGTTGTACAACTCAGGGTGGACGTCCATATGGTTAATTGGTCTTCATATGTCAATAACTTTTCTGCTAAAAGTTCTCAATATCCCTTTCTACAAAAGTGTCACTGAGGGAGGAAAATCTTCACTGAAAGCGGTGTCTTGATTTGTCTTTTAAAGCACCTGCTTAATTTCACACACCACCAGGCTATTGTCCTGGGCACTGTCCTCTTGGCTTCAGACTTCTGGAAACCATGGTCTCTGCTACCCTAGTGCTGAGAGGGTGATGCAGGGTTTAGGCATAGACAAAGTCTTACTTTGCTGAGCACATTCAATTCAGGAAGGGGTTGGAAATGACATTCAAAGAGCCAGAGCCACAAGCTGCCATATGTGAGGTGCTAAAACTAGACTCAGACTTAATGTGGCTATGCTGTTTCCCATGGTTCAGAATGGAGTTCATTTGAAAACACATTCACATTGAAGAAAATCTGAAAATTAGAGAGTTATAAAGAGAGGGCATGATGCCATAGCAAAGTTTAGCCACTGTTTGTGTTTTGTGTTTTTGTTATATATATATATAGAGAGAGAGAGAGAATATAGAATTTATTCACTTATATTCATATGCATAATATGTAAATATATTTTATAGATAACTAAGTTCATGTATGGGCTTTCCCAGTGGCTTAGCAGTAAAGAATCTGCCTGCCATGCAAGAGACACAGGAGATGAAGATTTGATTCCTGGCTTGGGAAGATCCCCTGGAGGAGGGCATGGCAACCCACTCCAATACTTTTGCTGGGAAAATCCCATGGACAGAGGGAGCCTGGTGGGCTATAGTCCTTGGGGTCACAAAGAGCCGGACACGACTGGAGTGACTGAGTGCTAGGTCATGTATATCGATTTGTATCCTATGTTTTTACCTAGATTATGACAAAAGCTGGGATGAGGTTAAGACAAATTTATCCAGTGATAGAAACACTGCCTTTGCCCATTGAGAGTGCGATATTCATAAAGTGCCACAGACTGAAGTAGTTTCAAAATTATTTATTCAAGCCTCGCCTCTCTTTCCCACTCCACAGATCAGGAGAAAAATCTACCTGGGATCATTGCACGCGCTTCTGCTGGTTTGCCCGGCGCTCCTTTATCACAATAGAGCAGGCGTGCGGGGCAGCACAGCACAGGTTCTGGAGTCAGACTGTCTCTGTTCAAATCTCCACTCTGACAATGCCTAGCTTTGCAATTTTGAGTGACATATTCACATTCCCTATGTTACCACTTCCTCTTCAGTAAAACAGATACAATGTTATTGCCTATCTCATGATTGTTATGGAAATTAAGTGAGCAAATATACAAAAAGCACTCATAAGAGAGCCCAGGAGTTAATATGTTGCCAGTAAATGTTAGCTTTTATCATCAGCGCTGCTGCTGCTGCTAAGTCGCTTCAGTGGTGTCTGACTCTGTGCAACCCCATAGACGGCAGCCCACATAGTATTGTATGTCGAGGAGAAAATACATTGACAAGTCCATCTGTTATTGTTGTTCAGGAGCTCACTTGTGTCCATCTCTTTGTGACCCCAAGGACTGCAGCACACTAGGTTTCAAGTTGCAAGTCCAGGGTCATGATGAATTCCATTTAGACACTCTCTCAAAGACTGAATGTCCTGATCCACAATGTGAGTTTCCAACCAATCAGTTGAGCAGGGGGAAAAAGTGTAATCAAATATATTAAAAGATCAGGCCTTAGGAGATTATGAGTATAGTTTTCAATTATACAGTATGGCTTATAATTTTCACTGTGGAAACAAAAGGTGAAAATGAAGCAACCTTGATAAATGTTTAGGCAGTCTCTTGTCCGTTTCCGTTCACCATCAGTGGCTGACCAACCCAGCTCCGGGAGTTGGTGATGGACAGGGAGGCCTGGTGTGCTGCGATTCATGGGGTCGCAAAGAGTCGGACACGACTGAGCGACTGGACTGAACTGAACCCAGCTCCCTCTTGGCAGCTCACCTTGCTCTCCCAGGATCATCACTGCCCCTGGTGCCCAGCCACGGAACAGCAGCGCCAAGCCATCGAGAAAGTTCCTAGGAACCACAACACAGTTTATGAGCTGAACATGCATTGCAGTGACTGATTAAAAAATACAAGATGAAATATTGCAGCTATCAATGGTTCCTTCACATGGCTGACTTCTAATGAAAAGGCACAGTTTCTGAGGGAGGGAGAAGAAATGAAGGAAAAGGATTTTTATCAATTTCAGAGGAACCCTTGCTATCATCCTGAACATTTTTCTGGGTGAAATATTTTTCTTATATTACCCTCCATCATGCTGTGTTTGTTTAATTTCCCCCTTTCAGCAGGTATATATTTCAGTTTTTAATTTAAAAAACATCATTGCCCCTCATTGGTTTCCTCACGTCATTTCATTTCCTATTTGTTCACTTCTCCTTAGAATTTTCTGCTGCTAGTGATGAGGAATTTCTGCTGATACTTTATTCTCCAAAACTTGGGTACAAAAAGGAGAATAGGCCCACAAGTGATTTGATTTTTACTAGACTTCATATCCATGGAGATTCTTTACCATATCTGCCCCCAAAGCAATAAGTAATTTCTGTTTCTACCTCCAACACAGAGTCTCAGAACCACCTCCATCAATATGGCCCTCTGAAATATTTTAGTGAAAATATTATGAAAAATAAATCATCTGTTGTGTAATTAGTGGGTGTCTTAGCACATGGATTACGGAGAGCGTGGTGAGGCTGTGAGAAGCTGAAATCTCTCTGGCTGATGGATGTTTGGGCAGCATAAGGATCACTCCGGACAGGGCTCCACACACCTTTCTCCTCATCTTCCTGTCTTTCCCTTTCTGTCACCTACTCCATGAGCCCATGTTTCTCCTCCCTACTCCTTTGACCCAATCAGGGCTTGGCTACTCCTGTACTACCTGGGCCTTGGGTAAGAAAATGCAAAAAAAAAAAACAGAGAGAGAGAGACAAGAGCATTTTTTCTTTAGCTCTATCCCACCAAATTCAAGTGCAGGGGCACTTCCTCTATGAACCTGAGGAATGACCTTCATCACAGTCCACAAATAACATCTCTTGAATAGGTCCTGTTAGTCTGGCTGAAGTCTGGACATCAGATGCGGAGGGGCACCCAGGAAATAAGCAAGCTCTGAAGTTAAGGTGTCAGTCCTGCAGACTGCCGGTCTGCTCCAAATTTCTGACACCAACTACAGGTTCAGGAGTTTCCCCAAATCACCGTGTCAAGGAAAACACTCACTGTTTCCTCGACTCTCACCTTCAACACTTCTGTTACCAGATTTGTAGACTTTTTTTTTTACCATACTAATCAAGTCTCTGCCACTAGTTGGATGCCCTACAATTCAGTTCAATTCTGATTCCATAAGTTAAGGGCTTAGTCCCACAAGACTGCTCCCCATATTAGATGTCAGTTGCAAATACTAGGTCCCCAGGTTACCCACCACTTCCATCTCATGGGGCTGCAAATCAAAGTTTCCCATGATCCCCTTCTTGGGGTCAATAATTTGCTCAAGCTTTGCTCAGAACCCAAGAAGAGAGTTTACTTACTGGTTAGTGATGGGTTAGTCACTCAGTCGTGTCTGACTCTTTGCGACACCACGAACTGTAGCCGATCAGGCTTCTCCGTCCATGGGATTCTCCAGGCAAGAATACTGGAGTGGGCTGCCATGCCCTTCTCTAGAGGATCTTCCTGACCCAGGGATCAAACCTAGGTCTCCTGCATTGCAGGCAGATTCTTTACCATTTGAGCTACAGGGAAGATCCTTACTTATTACTGCCAGTTTATTGAAAAGAATATGTGAAAAGATACAAATGAAATGTCTGATAAACAGATACATTGGGGAAGGTCTGGAAAACTCCTGAGTAGAGGAGCTTCTATTCCCTGTGGAGTTTGGTTAAAACACCCACTTAGCACACAGAAGTGTTCATCAGCTCCCAGATTCTCTGTACTCTGTAGTTCAGGGATTTATTTTTTATGGCATCTTCAGCATGTAGCCATGCTTGGTTACTAACTAGTTTTCCAGCCTCCTTCCCCTCTCTAGAGGATGGGAAATTGGGCCAGAAGTCCCAAGCTTCTAAACATGGTTTCACATTTCTAGTGACCAGCCCTCATCAAAAAGCCTACCAAGATCTGGCTCATTGGAACAAAAGATGGTCCTGTCACCCAGGAAATTCCAAGGGATTTAAGAGTTCTGTGTCATAAGCTCAGATCAAAGGCCAAATGTTAGCAGGAACTAGGAACAGAGAAACATATGTAAAAATAATTATTTATATACCCTTAAGTTCAAAAACTCACTAGAAAGACTCACAGAATTCATTAAAAAGTATTATACTCATATAAAGAAGCAACAGTTAGAACTGGACATGGAACAACAGACTGGTTCCAAATCAGGAAAGGAGTATGTCAAGGCTGTATATATGTCACCTTGCTTATTTAACTTATATGCAGAGTACAACATGAGAAATGCTGGGCTGGATGAAGCACAAGCTGGAATCAAGATTGCTGGGAAAAATATCAATAACCTCAGATACGCTGATGACAACACCCTTATGGCAGAAAGCAAAGAAGAACTAAAGTGCCTCTTGATGAAAGTGCAAGATGAGAGTGAAAAAGTTGACTTAAAACTCAACATTTGGAAAACTGAGATCATGGCATCCAGTCCCATCACTTCATAGCAAATAGATGGGGAAACAATGGAAACAGTGAGAGACTTTATTTTGGGGGGGCTCCAAAATCACTGCAGATGGTGACTGCAGCCATGAAATTAAAAGATGCTTGCTCCTTGGAAGAAAAACTATGACCAACCTAGACAGCCTATTAAAAAGCGGACATTACTTTAGTAACAAAGGTCCGTCTAGTCTAAGCTATTGTTTTTCCAGTGGTCATGTATGGATGAGATCTGGGCTATAAAGAAAGCTGAACACCAAAGAATTGATGCTTTGGAATGTGGTGTTGGAGAAGACTCTTGAAAGTCCCTTGGACTGCAAGGAGATCCAACCTGTCCATCCTAAAGGAAATCAGTCTTGAATGTCCATTGGAAGGACTGATGCTAAACCTGAAATTCCAATACTCTGGCCACCTGATGTGAAGAACTAACTCATTGGAAAAGATCCTGATGCTGGGAAAGATTGAAGGCAGGAGGAGAAGGGGACGACAGAGGATGAGATGGTTGGATGGCATCACCAATGCAATGGACATGAGTTTGAGTAAACTCTGGGAGTTGGTGATGGACAGGGAAGCTTGGCATGCTGCAGTCCATGGGGTTGCAAAGAGTCAGACACAACTGAGCAACTGAACTGAACTGATCCATGATTATTATAGGAAAAAGATACAAATTAAGACCAACCAAAGGAAGAGACTCATAGGATAGCGTCTAGGAGGGTTCTAAATCTGCTCTTCCATCATCCTCAGGATGGAATCCACTCACGCTTGGGGCACAGAGTTTTACTGAGGCTTCGCTCCATAGTCATGATTGGCTGGTTGTCCATGTGGTTGACCTCAGTCTCTAGATACACTGATACCTCAAGACCAAAAGCCTCTACCCTCTAATGACACTTTCAGCCTTTCTGGCATAGCCAGTCCCCACCCTGAGAGTATCAGGGATGACCAGCCCACCCTGAGTCATTTTGTGAGATAAACTATCAGGAGTGTGTTTAGGGGACAACACAAATAATAAGCACTCTTGTTAGGAGCCAAGGACAAAGGCCAGACCTCTACTTAGATATGACCAAACTCCTCCTCACCACTCCAGGGGTAAGAAACAAAGGAGAAAAGCCAGAGCAGCCGCCCAAACCCACCTGCTCCACTGAGTACTGCTCAGTCTCTTGCCTCACTCCTTGCACTCTTTACAGGGTCAAGTGTATTCGCTGCTGTTCTAAGCCACTTCAGTCATGTCCAGTTCTATGCGACCCTACAGAAAGTAGCCTTCCAGGCTCCTCTCTCCATGGGATTCTCCAGGCAAGAATACTGGAGTGGGTTGCCATGCCCTCCTCCAGGGGATCTTCCTGACCCAGGGATCGAACCCGTGTCTCTTGCCTTTCCTGCACTGGTAGGCAGATGGTGACTGCAGATGGTGCAGGCTCCATCACAGTGGCACTTTACCGTCAGTGCCACCTGGAAAGCAAGTGCATTCTAAACAGAGTATTGATACAGAACTGTTGCTTGGACCTAGTATGTATTTTAAAACAATATAAAAACAATATAAAATTCCTATGAAGTCCTATAGGTGATGTGTTCACATATTCACATTAACATGTGTTCACATAACACATTCCCATAAGCGATGTGTTCTGCCATATTGGATACTATTTAAGCTAGTAATATTGGTGTCTTTCATATCATAAGTCCTCTCCTTAACGTTCTGAATGGAATTTGCATGTTTCTTTTAAAGGTTTTTACTTAGAAGATAGTGTGAGTCACTGGAAAACCTGTTTGTTGACTGGGAGAGGGTTGGTTTAAATCCAACACAGGTGTTTTCCAAACAAAACATTTCAGTGAATATCATGTCTTTTCTATCTGATTTCATATGCTTTGAACATAGAAGAAATTGCTGCAAGTTTTGTAACTGTAATGTTTTTTTTGGTTCCATCTTACCAGTGTTTTCAACATCTTAGAGATTTGAAACATTTCTATCCATTAAAGGCAACAGGAGGGAGCTCCTTTGTGAATAGAGATACAAGTCCAAATGTTTGATCGGTGATACAGTACTTGTCTCAAAAACGGTTAAAAGGAGGCTGTAATATGCATCCACACACAACCATCTGCATCTTCGCGACCGCAACACGTCAATTGCTCGCATATTCACAGGTGGTGATTGACTAGTTCGTGCCTGTCTGGGCAAATTGGTGCGTTCAGCTTCGTGCTTGTGGATGTGGGTGTATTTCACAGAAGCAGGTTGGGCAATAAATTTTGAAACTTTATCCTCATCTTTGGATAGAGTAATAAAAGTTTGTAGGCTTAAGAAAGCAATATTCCCTGGAACTGCAATATATGGGAATGATGAAACTGAACTAAAATGTACGGTAATCTCTAAGGCCTACCCAAGCTAGGGAGGTGCAAAGTGAGGGCCATAAAGCAAGATTTAACACCCGCCACACTAAAAGTCATTTTTGGCCTCTGACCAATTTCACACAGAATTGGGAAATATGACTAATATCAAGGCCAGAGTCCCTGGAGGAGCTTAAGGAGGAGCATGTCAGGAAGAAAAGTGATGGCCCGTTGCTAGTGGAACCAATGAGAGGTCAGTGCTGGCATCAGAATGGCCCAGAGTCTGCCAGGCAGCAGCTTGTCTTCCCTTTTCTTAAATTCCATCTGCTGTGCAAAAAAAGATTTGCAGCTGTCCTTGGAGACTTGGGACTTCTGTAGGTTAAAAGGTCTCCATGGCAGAGACTAAGGATCTTCCTTTCCATGGGGTGTAGGTTAGGGTATGACAATCAACTTTTCTGATGAGGCAGTGTTTGCAGTGTGCAAGTCACTGTCACCGAGGACATCCCCACGAAGCCAGGCTTAAAGAGACAACAGACAAATAACCAAACTTGCATATCTATCCAAACCTGATCAACATATTCAGCTAGCCCAAAGCATTTATGTTTACAGTTACAAGGCTAGAAATGGTTTTTTTTTTTTTTTTTTTTTACTTAGTTGGTCATTATGCTGAATTCTGGCACCTGGGTTCCCCTTCTTAATTTTTTTTTCTTTTTATTATCCAAATACTGTAAGCCTCTATATGGTGAACTTGTCCTGTATCCAGCTTGACAATCTTTTTCTGTCTCAGCACCCATGATTAGCCCCATGCTTGATGATGGTGGACACAGCTTCACATGACCATCAGCTCCAGTTAATGTTCTTGACTGATTGCAAGATCATTGCCATGACAGGAACATGTCAGCGGTGGGTGATTTCCACTGAACAGTGACTCCTAGACTGTGGCTTTGCAAGCAGAGCAAGGAGGAAAGATGAGCAATTATCCAGTGGACGTGATCCATGCTGACAGCCAATCTGGATAATTCAAATAGAAACAACTTCCTTTGCTTCACTGGCAGGTCTGGGGCTTGATTTAGTGAGATCAGTGTTTAACTTTTTTTGCCTGTGGAAAGGCAGTACATGTGTTTGCTGGTTAAGTGAGGGTTTGGGGGCTATAACCACAGCATCTGTTAATTTGACATTCAAGTTTCACTCTGGTTTGGAAGCCCCTGTGCCTAACATTTTAAAGCAGCAATACATACCTATCTTCCAGATGTCTGGGAACTCAGATTGCATATGCTTCTTGGTTTTCTAATCTGCCCAGAGAAATAAAACCATCACCTGAGCCAAAGAGTAGTTTGCTTAATTGGATTTTTTTTTTTTTTCCATTCTGGAGATACACAAAATGTATTCTAATGTCGCAGTTGTCTGAGTGACATTGTGAGCTGAGCCAGACCACTTACCTAGACTTGAAGATTTACATTTTGATGATGTTTTTCAAGTGCTGTTTTATCTGGAGGGAAAAAAAAAAGCAATATTTTCAGCAGCTGCAGAATTCTCCACACATCTGCAGGAAGTCCTTCCTTCTGCCCTGGGCAGTGCAGGGTAATGGCTAGAGCATAAGTTTTAGAGTCAATTTGACCTGGTTTGGATACCAGTTCCAAAACTCATTAGGTAGAGTATCTTGAGCAAGGGATCTAATCTTTTCAAGCATCAGTTGCCTCATTTATGAAATAGAGGGTGAGCATCATTCTGATAACTTCAAGACTGCTATGAGGGTTACAGATGATGTATTCAACGAACATTTACTGAGTGCCTACCACGTTTCAAGTGCTGTTTCAGGCACTGGGAGAACAGCAGTGACTCAAGTAGGTGAAATCACTGCCTTCGTGGAGCTGGTGATGTATGTAGTGAGACAGAGAAAAACAAGACTAGTAAGGAGGATGAATAGCAGGTGAGATGGGTGGCATGGAGTCTGGGAGGAAGATAAAACATGGAGGAGGGACAGGACGTGACAGTGGGGAGGAGGGGTGGGATTTGTGATGAGGTGTCAGAGAAGGCCTCAGTAACACAGGGTGATAAACACACAGGTGAGAGTGCAGGTCACGGGGATACCGGGGAGAAGACTGCTATGGGATGAACTGGGTGCCTCCCGCCGAAAGATATGCCGAAGTCCTGGAGCTGAGTAACTCAGACTGTGAACTTGCTTGGAAATAAGGTCTTTGTAGAGGTAATCAGTTTAAAAGGAGGTCTTACATGGGCTTCCCTCACAGCTCGGCTGGTAAAGAATCCACCTGCAATGCAGGAGACCCTGGTTCAGTTCCTGAGGAGGGATGTCCCCTGGAGAAGGGACGGGCTACCCACTCCAGTATTCTTGGGCTTCCCTTGTGGCTCAGCTGGTAAAGAATCTGCCCACAATGCGGGAGACCTGGGTTTGATCCCTGGGTTGGGAAGATCCCCGGGAGAAGGAAAAGGCTCCCCACTCCAGTATCCTGGCCTGGAGGATTCCATGGACCAGTTGCAAAGAGTTGGACATGACTGAACGACTTTTACTTTCACTTTAAGATGGGTCCTAATCCAGTACGACCTGTGTCCTTATATCAAGAGGAAATTTGGGTAGAGAGACAGATGGGCACAGAAGGAAGACATTGTGAAGACACACGGGGAGAAAATGGCCATGTGACTGAAGTGAGAGAAAGCCAAGGAGTGCTGGCAGACACCAGGAGCTAGAAGGGGCCAGAGAGGACACCTCTAACCTCAGAGCGTGGCCCCGCGGACCCCTTGATTTCAGACTTCCAGCCTCCACCACGGTGAGGCAACATATTCCTGTTGTTTGAAGTCACCCAGTCATGGGTGCTTTATTATGGCAGATTTGGATAACTAATAAAGAGCGCCTGGACTGAAAGAGCAGCGCGTGTAAAGGCCCTGAGGCCAGGAGGGCGTCAGAACACGGGAGGAACCGCCAAGAGGCTGCATGCCTGGAGAGGGACAGGTCAGAGAACAAGGGGGAGAAGACGAGGTGGGAGAGGCCAGGGGTCGGGACCGGGTCACCCTCACGTCTGTGCCTTGACTCTGCAAGACAGAAAAGAAAGCATCAGAGGGCTTGGAAGAGAGGGGGCTGGGATCTAACTCTCATTACCAAATTATGTCTGTAAAGTGTCGCCTCGTTGGCAATGAATATATATATTTTTTACCCCCTTAGCCCACTTCACTTCTGATAAATTCTAGTTGAAGGGTGGGGAAGGCAATGTTTTTAATATTCATTATGTATGCAGCTGTTCCTTCGCGGTGTGCTATAGAGAATTTACACTCATAATGATTGCCATCCTTGGAAGTTTACAGTGACAGAAAGCTTTTCTCTACCTGCACCATGCCAATGCCATTTACTCAGGTCTCATGCACTAGAGGGTGATTGACTGAAATCTCTCTCTTCATTTAGCTTTTTAAAAGTTTATTTATTTCTTTGACTGTACCGGGTCTTAGTTGTGGCATGCGGGATCTGGTTTGACCTCTGAATTGGGAGCACAGAGTCTTAACCACTGGACCATCACTCGGTGGGGGTGGGGGTGTCTCCTTCATTTATTTCTGATTATGCTTTGCCTGTGTGTTTCTGTGGCTTGGCTGGAGAAAGATAAGCTCCTACACGGCTAGCTGACCATTTCTGGAGAGGTAAACAGAAGTTTCAGCATGCAAGATAAAAGGGAAGTTTTGGAAGGAGACTTGGTGGAGATACCAGGGTTTTTGGTGAGTGAGTGATAGAAATAAAGACTCAAGGAAAGGAGGTGACGGCGACCTTAGGACACGAAACAGCGTGGCCGTGTTCACTCAGCGGACAGAGCAGAGCGGTGAGCCTGGGACATCGCTTCATTCACTCTGCCTGTGTTTATCGAGCATGCCCTGGATGGCAATTCTTGGGTTAAACACCAGATATTGGGCTTCCCTTGTGGCTCAGCTGGTAAAGAATCCGCCTGCAATGCGGGAGACCTGGGTTCCATCCCTGGGTTGGGAAGATCCCCTGGAGAAGGGAACAGCTATTCTGGCCTAGAGAACTCCATACACCAGATATTAAAAAGGTAATACGATCGCTCCATCTATACAGATTCCCATTGTGTGTGAACAAAAAAGAAACAATACAAAAGGAGGGAATTCATCCTTTCTGCTCAGAATTGGAGAAAATATGGAGGCAGGAGGAACAGGGGACCCGGAGAACATATGATGAGGCCCAGGTAGTAAGCAGTTTCAGGCTCGCAGCCAGCAAGAGAGCCGTCAGGAAGATGGAAGCCGAAAGCTGACATGGGGCAGGTGACAGGTGAACAAAGCGGGCCGGGAGGAATTCTACGAAGTGCAGGAAGATCCATAAAAACAGGCAGGGCATCTGGAAAGTGTCTTCACAGTCGCAGAGCCCAGATGCAGGGTTGGGATTCAAGGGGAAAGACTCCATTTTACGGGACGGTGATGGGGAGTGGAGGGGAGGAGCCACCAGGCATAGTCCCGAGGGTGATGCGTGTCCTGCTTGTTGTCAGACAAGGATTTTTGGGTTTTGGCAGAGAGACATAGGGTTAGTAGTTAGTTACAAATAATACCTGAGTGTAAGATGGGTTCAGGTTTTGGAAACAAAGCAACGCCCCGATTATTGTAATGGGGGACAAAGGTCAGCAAATTCAGAGTGTGGAATGCTAAGGTCAGACTCTAACCTTCTCACAGGGCCCCTTCCCCAGGGTGTGGTCACGTTTACCCTGAGCGGCGCCCCCTGGTTAGATGCGGAGAGAGAAAGCCCACGAGGAGACTTCGAGAGGCAGTGATTCAGCGCGAAATGTCTTGCATAACCTGGGAATTACTTAAACACAGGCTTAAACCACATGGTCCACACGAAAGAGAAAAGGAAACTCCCCGTGGCCCTGGACCAGGCCTCTTGCCAGGCATACCCACACCTGCGCACCACGGCCCGCCTCCACGGGCCAAAAGTTAGCTGTTCCAGGCAAGGCGCTTTCCTGTATTCTCAGTGAAACAACAGGGAAGAGGAAATGATAGACTCCGAGACGGATGGGAGGTTAGACCCCAGCTATTCCTGCTTCTTCCTTTTACAGAGAAGGGGAACTGAGACTCAGAGGCATTACTCGATTTACAAAAAAACTGAAAAAGAAAAAAGGCAGCTGAAGTTCTTTGCTAGTCTATACCTTAATTTGGATTTTCTCTTTTTCTCAAATGGCTGGAGAGGAGAAAGACTTTTCGGCATAATCATTATAATTTAAACAGCTTCTTCTTGGTTTTCTTTCTGGTATAAGGAGCAGTTCAGGAAAGTAGAGTCACATGTATACTCCCTGCTAGTAATAAACATCTCAAGAAAATGAACTAGAAATACCTTCCTCTCTTGAATGCCACTGGAAATACTTGTACATCCTTATCCTAAACAGGGGCGTGGAAAAGACTTTCTCCTCCTGTCCCCTCACCCAGAGTGTTTAAGAATATTTAAGCCTCTAATGTGTGCTCTGAGGTCAGAGTACCTGTACTGAGTCCTGACTGTACTTCTTGCTAGGAATGTAACCTTGGACAGGTGATTTCACCTCCTTCTGCCTCAGTTTTCTCATCTATGAAATGGGACTGTTATATTAGCATTGTTAGCATGTTAGATAGGATGAGAGAATTAATACTTGTAAATTTCTAGAACAATGCTTGAAGTGAAGTGAAGTCACTCAGTCATGTCTGACTCTTTGCGACCCCATGGACTGTAGCCTACCAGGCTCCTCCGTCCCTGGGATTCTCCAGGCAGGAATACTGGAGTGGGTTGCCATTTCCTTCTCCAGGAGATCTTCCCAACCCAGGGATCGAACCTGGGTCTCCCGTATTGCAGGCAGATGCTTTACCATCTGAGCCAACAGGGAAGTAAGAACAATGCTTACCACATAGTAAATACACAATAATTCTTTGCTAATAATATTACTTTTATATGTGACCTTGCTTGGGTGACCTTGGGCAAGTCCCCAAAGCCGTCTGGGAATCTTTTGTAAAAATGAATAGATTGGAAAACCTTTTCTGATGCTAAGTTTCTAAGGTTCTGTCCTACAATGTTGCCATAAAAGTGAAATCAATAGTTACATTTTCACATTGACTGCAACGTTTCTGGAAAACCATGCTTTGGGGGTTTAAAGATGAATGTCACTGATAATTGGAAAACTTTCTCTTTTTCATGAATGATATTCTCCATTTGCTCCTTATTGCTCATAAATTGAAAAAGTTGTCTTGAACTTCAGTTTTACCGAATGCGAGCATTAGTGAAGGAACACAGATTTAAAGGATGAAGACCATCAGAGCTCCTTTGTCTTTTCCGGCTTCATTGTGTGGGTGTTTACATTCTGCAGGCGAGGAGACTCCAGCTCCCTCTGACCCTGACCTTTACATAATATTTATTGGATTAGGAAGAAAACAATTCAGAGTAATAAAGATTTCTGTGCATGCCTTTATTATACACAGAACTGTGCTTCATTTTGGAAAATCTGTCCCAAACCTACTCAGGCAAATCATCCATTACAAGGTCACTGCAGACTTAGCAGAATGCCCTGCTGAAATCTTAATTTTAGCTGGAATGGCAGTGATGGGATGAAGAGAAAGAGAAGAGAGACATTTATCCTGAGGAAGGGACCTTCACCAACTCTGTGCAGATAAGACAGAAGTATCCACGGTGATCTTAGGAAGGCCCATTGGCTACAGAGGAACCATTAGGGTTTCAGGGGACCCACTTTCGTTCCCAGGGGCTAGGCTCCCCTCCTTTCCCCATCTCCTCAATTGCCTTATTTTCTCCTTCTTGAAAAATCTCACAGATCCAAACTTCTCTGTTCCCAATTATACCACCCCAGGCCAGGATATCTCAAGTCTCAATCCCTGTGACCATCTCTGAGTACCTCTGTTTGCCGCTCCTTGGCCTAACAAATCTATACCACATGAAGCTTCCAAAAATACTTATCTTACGTTCTACTTTCATTTGGTTACTTAAATAACAAAGCCCAGAGATATGCTCTTACTTATCAGTTCAAATCAACATTTCTCAGACTATCCTCCTCAGCTCCCTATGGATTCAGTTTAGTTCAGTTCAGTTCAGTCGCTCAGTGGTGTCCGACTCTTTGCGACCCCATGAATCGCAGCACGCCAGGCCTCCCTGTCCATTACCAACTCCCGGAGTTCACTCAGACTCACGTCCATCAAGTCCGTGATGCTATCCAGCCATCTCATCCTCTGTCGACCCTTTCTCCTCCTGCCCCTAATCCCTCGAAGCATCAAAGTCTTTTCCAATGAGTCAATTCTTCGCATGAGGTGGCCAAAGTACTGGAGTTTCAGCTTTAGCATCATTCCTTCCAAAGAAACCCCAGGGCTGATCTTCTTCAGAATGGACTGGTTGGATCTCCTTGCAGTCCAAGGGACTCTCAAGAGTCTTCTCCAACACCACACTTCAAAAGCATCAATTCTTCGGTGCTCAGCCTTCTTCACAGTCCAACTCTCACATCCATACATGACTACTGGAAAAACCATAGCCTAGCCTAGACGGACCTTAGTCGGCAAGGTAATGTCTCTGCTTTTGAATATACTGTCTAGGTTGGTCAAAACTTTTCTTCCAAG
>SJYQ01001299.1:499178-512787 GCA_006410935.1 Redunca redunca | reverse complement strand
GCCCTCACCCCCCCTCCACTGCCCCAGCCCCAGGAGGGAAGGATCTTCAGTAGTATACTTTTTCATTGTTTGAAACTTTTGAGTATATACCCATATTTTGTTGTCAAGACTAGGCTTCCCATACTGCTTACTCAAATATTACGGTAAAAAGAATTGTCCTTTAGTGTTGTGCTGGAGAGATGTCTTTCTAATGGTTTGTGCATTTGTGCTTTGATTTATTATTTGAAAGAGTAAATGATTATTGTAACCCCTGGGATTCAGGCTTGGGTAAAGTGTTCCATTAGGCTTGTGTTGATGGGAAAAGGTGATTAGAAACTTAGGATTTTCAGTAACTTAGAATACAAAACACTTAATTTGATTCATTTTTATTAAACCTGTAAACTATGTGAAAATATTTTTTATCACAGTGGTTTTTGCTAAAGCTTATTTGATGTAACATCTGTCCTGATCTGATGTTACAGTATTTTAGGCGGTTTATCTCTCTTGGCGTAAATAATAATAGCTTCCCCTGGAGAAATATTGGGGTTTCCCAGGTGGCTCAGTGGTAAAGAATCCGGCTGCCAATGCACGAGGCACGGACTCAATCCTTGGGTTTGCAAAAGCCCCTGGAGGAGGAAATGGCAGCACACTCCTGTAATCTTGCCTGGAGAATCCCATGGACAGAGGAGCTTGGTGGGCTACAATCCATGGGATCACAAAGAGTTGGACACGACTGAGCTACTGAGCACGAGAGAAATAATAGCGTTTGATTTCAGGATGCTACCCCAGACTCCCCAGAGTTTTGGGGACTATACTGTACATAGTATATATACTTTATTACTATTTTAAAATCCAAATATTCTGAATTTGGAAACATCTTGCTCCAAGGTAAGGCCAGCACAGACTAAGTAAGGAAGTACTGACTTAACACACACCTTAAAAAGTTGTAAAGAAATAGTGGATAATTATCTTGAAGCCTAAGCTGTTGTCTGTTGTTTTGGTTGAGTCCTGATCAGATAGTTCTCTTTTGCAATTTCAAATTCTGAAGTATTCTAAGCATACCAAGAGAATATAGCATCCAGAATGGTGCTAAAGATTACATTTGCCTTTTCTAGAACTTTGTATAAATGGAATCCATAGTTCAGTTCAGTTCAGTCGCTCAGTCAAGGCTATGGTTTTTCCTGTGGTCATGTATGGATGTGAGAGTTGGGCTGTGAAGAAGGCTGAGTGCCAAAGAATTCATGATTTTGAACTGTGGTGTTGGAGAAGACTCTTGAGAGTCCCTTGGACTGCAAGGAGATCCAACCAATCCATTCTGAAGGAGATCAGTCCTGGGTGTTCTTTGAAAGGAATGATGCTAAAGCTGAAACTCCAGTACTTTGGCCACCTCATGCGAAGAGTTGACTTATTGGAAAAGACTCTGACGCTGGGAGGGATTGGGGGCAGGAAGAGAAGGGGACGACGGAGGATGAGATGGCTGGATGGCATCACTGACTTGATGGACGTGAGTCTGAGTGAACTCCGGGAGTTGGTGATGGACAGGGAGGCCTGGCATGCTGCGATTCATGGGGTCGCAAAGAGCCGGACATGACTGATGTACTCTTATATCTGGCTTCTTTAGTTCAGGATAGTTTTTGAGATTCATCCATGTTATTTTGTGTATCAGCAGTTTGTTCCTTTTTTTATTGCTAACTAGCATTCTATTGTTTGTATAATGCACAATTTGTTAGGCATCTTCTGTTGATGGATGCCTGGGTTGTTTTCAGTTTTGGGCTATTTTGTATAATATACTTTAGCTTTTAATAAAGCTTACTGTAAGCAATCTAGTCGTAAGTCTTTGTGAGGACACGTTTTCATTTCTCTTGAGTTAAATACCTAGTAGTGGCATTACTAGGTCATAGGGTAAGTGTATCATTAGGTTTTTTCTTTTTTTTTTAATGTAACTGTCAGATCTTTTCCTAAAGTGGTCATACCATTTTACATTCACACAGCAACCTAGGAGAGTTCCAGTTCCTTCCCAACACTGAATTTTAAAGTTTAGCCATTCTGTGGGTGGGTAGTGGTATCTCATTGTGACTTTCGTTTGCATTTTTCTGATGACTAATGATGTACTTTTTTATGCACATAACTGGACATTTGTATATCTTCTTCTGTGAAGCATCTGTTCAAATCTTTCATCCATTTATTCTCAAAAATTAATATTCTTTATTTTTGAGTTACACAAGCTGTTTATATATCATGTGTATCAGTTTTTTTGTCAAATGGATGGCAAGGTGGTTTTTTAATTACTTTTTTTTATCGTTATTGCTTTTTCTGCTTGAAAGACTGTTGTCTATTTCCATGTTTCAAGAAGTTTTCCTTTACTTTCTTTTAGAAGCTTTATTTTTTTTACTTTTAGGTCTAGAATAATATGTTAAGCCAGTTTTAGTGTGCAGTGTGAATGTTTTTCCTCATATTCCCCAAATCCAGTTACTTAGCTTATTCAGCAACATTTTTTCCACAGCTGTATTGAGATATTATTGACATGTAACATTGTATATGTGTAAGGTGGTGATACACAATACTACCTAATGTTTACCACAGTAAAGTTAGCTAACATATCCTTTACCTCACAAAATTACTGTATTGGTGTTGTCATCTTGAGAGTATTTAAGATTTACCCTCAGCAACTTTCAGGTATATCTGTACAGTGTTGTAGTAACAGTGCAGTAGTACAGTATAGTCACCAGCAACAGTTTGTAAAAAATGTTTTTCTTTTCTCATTGGATTGCCTTGCTTGGCACCTTTGTTGAAAATCAATTTACTGATAGGTGCTTTTTTTTTTTTTTTTTTAAATCAACTTAGTAACTACATTAAGTCCTTAGTCATGGTTCTGTTCTTTAACCCATGCTCTATTCAAAATTCTTCTTTAATTTTTAATTTGTATCATTTTACTTGAAGGAAATGAGCAGGCAGCAATGGTTGAGACAGAGAAACATGGATTTTACTTTTTGAAGTGAAGTAAGATTTGTTATTTTTTAAATTATAAAAATAATGTGTTCTTATTGTAAAAAACTTAGAGACTAAAGAAAGGTATAAATGCAGGTGACACTTCTCCATAGTTTCCTCACAAAGAGAGAGCACATTTTGGTATAAATACCTGTCTGAAAAAATTAAATGTAAAAGAAGTAATGTGTGTCTATGCTTTGTCATTTTTTTAAATACTTAATGAATAATAGAAGCTTTTATGTAATCAAGTTTAATAGTCTTCTCACTGTAGAGTGTTTTTTGGCTTAGGATATTCTCCATTATCAAGATTATGATATCATGGTGAAGGTGAAGTCCCTCAGTCGTGTCCAACTCTTTGCGACCCCGTGGACTGTAACCTACTAGGCTTCTCTGTCCATGGGATTCTCCAGGCAAGAATACTAGAGTGGATTGCAATTTCCTTCTCCAGGGGATCTTCCCAACCCAGGGATCGAACCTGGGTCTCCTGCATTGGAGGCAGACGCTTTAACCTCTGAGCCACTAGACCTGAATTTTCCTTTAGTACTCTAATGGTTTTATTTTTAATGTTACTTTTACTTCATTTGGAATTCTGGTAGAAAATATGAAGTAGGGGTACAAAAATTTTATCAGGAGGTTTGTCTAACTACTAGATTTCACAAAATTTTAATTGGGAACCTCTGTTATATCTCTATTGTCATATAACTTTATTTGGAGAGTGGTGCTTGGGAGAAAAGAGAGAGTAATGATTATGAATTTGGTCTTCATTGGAACTTCTTGAAAGTTCATGGAAATTAGATCTCTACAACCATATTTAAAATCCTATCCTGTGCTTACATCCAAAAATATGAGCTGTTAGTGATAAGGATTACTGGTGAAAAGACTATGGAGACTCGGAGCAGCATATTATAATATAGATTTTGGGGAAAAAACACAAAACATTTTCTGTTCGTAGCTTAGCTTATTTTATAGAGGTTGATATTTCAATTGATATGAAATCATGGTGGCATTTGGGACTGTACTAAAACTGTCACTTTTATCCTTGATTGGGATCATCTCCTTTCTTCTCATCTGTATCATTTGTACCTCCCCCCCCCTGTGAAGTATGATTAAATTATAGAGATATATTTGTGAGTTCTGCAATTGAGTGTCCCAGATGACCCTCACTTAATCTTTTTAGAAAGCATTTGGATCATGGTAGTTAGCAGTTCTGTGTGTGTGTGTGTGTGTGTGTGTGTGTGTGTGTGTGTGTGTGTGAGAGAGAGAGAGAGAGAGGCAGACAGACAGATAGACAGAGACAGACAAAAAAGGAAGTATTGAGATTCACTTTTCGTTTATTATTGGTAAACTTTTGGGGAATGTTTCTAAGTCCAGGAATGTTTATATGGTTTGTTGTTTCATTCTGGTAAGGTATGGGTTGTTTAGGTCTGCCATCTAGAGTGCTCTGTAGGTTTTTTTTGGTTATAAACTGATCACTTAGTACTCAACATCTAATTTCCTTTATTCTCTAAAAGAGTTTCAGATTTTTTAAGTTATAAAGCAGTTGATAGAGATTTTCAAGAGATGATAGACTTGGAACTAAATTTTAACACTTCATTGTTGGGGTTATTTTTTAAGCCAGGGAAATGAGTAGCAGAACCAGCTAATACTTTAGATAGAAATGGAGCAGATCCTGTTTGCCATTACCTTAATTACCTGGATGTTTGTGATGAGGAATGACTAAGTATTGTCATATGTACTTCTTAGTTTTTGGCTTTATTTGATGGATAGAATACAAGCTCTTTTAGGATATGGGTCATTTTTTTTTCTTCCTCTTGCTGTGTCTTGTAATATTTGTTGAATAAACTAACAAATAATGCTTATTTAAGTAATGGAAGTGATAACCTATAGAAATAGATCCCTGCTTGAAGAGATATTAAAGTATTCCCCAAGTAAAGGTTTTGATCCTAATATATGTTCTTGTCACTTATTTCTTATCTATCTATAGGCAGGAAGAGAAGTGAACATTTATATATGCAGAGGGGTTGCGTTTGGGTGGTAGAATTAATTGGAAGTCAAGCAGGGGAAGTGAATTGTGATTTGAATATTTTCTGAATTGTGCTTAGGCAGTTTGTCTTGGAGAGTATTTAAGCTGATTTTATTCATTGTTTTAGGTAACATACAGCTTCTGAGGGCTGAACGGCCTTTATCATGTTCTACTCTTTAACTTTTCTTCTGGTTAAACATATCCAGTTCCTTCTTATGTAGCTAGGTGATGCCTGTGTTTGAAACAGCCTTTCATGAGTTAGGGCAGATAAAATGCTAGTGATGTGTTCACAGAGTGAAATTCCTTAAAGTGGCATATTGGCTGTTATTAACAGTAAGGCAACATTTGTTAGCAGAATTAAAAACAAAGCCAAAGGGCATGAGAGATTTTGATCAGGATTTAAGAATGTTATTACAAGTCACTTGGAATAACTATTTTGAAAAACTTTCAGATAGTATTGAGCATTCTGATTACTAGCCCCAGCCAGCCACTGATTCTGTTCTGTTTCTATGAAGTTTCTTTTCCAGAAATTCCATACAGACAGAGTCACACAGTATGGAGACTTTGTTCTGGATTCTTTTACCTGGTGGTGTTGAAAGTCACTCAGTCATGTCTGACTCTTTGAGACCCCATGGACTATACAGTCTATGGAATTCTCCATGCCAGAATACCGGAGTGGGTAGCCTTTACCTTCTCCAGGGCATCTTCCCAACCCAGGGATCGAACTCAGGTCTCCCACGTTGCATCTGGATTCTTTACCAGTTGAGCCACAAGGGAAGGCTTTTTTTCACCTAGCATAATGTTTTTGAGCTTCATTTATGTTGTAGCATTTATCAGTATCTTGTTCTTTTAAATTGCTGATTAGTATTCCATTCCACATTTTACTTAGGAATTCATCTTAATGTTTTTATTTCTCTAGACTAGATTTCAAGAAGTAGGATTGCTGGGTCATGTGGTAAACTTATGCTTAACTTCTAAGGAGTGAACAAAATGTTTTCCAAATTGGCTGCACGATTTTACTTCCCACCAGGAGTATATAAGGGTCCCAGTTTCTCTGCATTCTCAGAGAACACTTGATGTGGGGTTTGTGTTTGTAGCAGCTGTAGTGCGTTTTACTAATGACAAATGATGCCTGAGCTCTATTTCATGTGCTTGCTAATTTTGCTTGTTCTTTTGATATTTTACTAATGTATCGTGAGAATGGTATAGCAAATGAAATTTAACTTTGTTCACCAACCGTGAATTCTAGTGTTGAAAAATAGAATGCAGATAAATACAGATCAGAGCCTTTTGTAGGTGAAATTATCCTACTGTGTCTCCACCTGAAAGGCCTATTTAATACAAGGCTTGCAGGTGGTAAAATGTCTGCCTACAATGTGAGAGACCCGGGTTTGATCCCTGTGTCGTCGAGATCCTCTGGAGAAGGAAATGGCAACCCACTCCAGTACTCCTGCCTGGAAAAGCCCATGGATGGAGGAACCTGGTAGTCTATAATCCATGGGGTCGCAAAGAGTTGGACATGACTGAGTGACTAAACTTTCACTTTCTTTTCTTAAAACAACAACAACAACAACGAAACCTTGTTATTATACTTTTTCTTCCAAGTAATGAATGAGCCTTGTTGAACTATGTAGGCCCTGTGATGGCAGTAGAGTCTCTCCTAGTTGGGTCTAAAGTTGAAGTACTTCTGCGTAACATGGCTTTTAAATGGTTCTCCTTTCCACTCTGTGCTCATCTTTTCTTTTTTGATTATTTTGAGCATCTTGAAGTAAGCTTATAAGCATATTTCTCTCTTGTTGGACCCAACTTTCATCTTTATACATTTCTGTTTTACATAAAGATTAGGAAACAAGTCTTAGTATCAACTTAGTAACTTGGTTCCTATGAGGGAAGGATAACTATTGATGTTTAAAACAATGTATATTATGCTTACCTTTGTTTTTTACTTTGAGTACTCATCTGAATTTAACAACAGATACAAATGTTGCCTTTTCCTGTTTTTAAGTGGCATTGGGTTGGGTATTGATTTTGGGGATTACATTATGTGCAGAGTTTTGGAACTAAATCAAAATGTGTTCTTTCTTTTCAGATATAATAGTAACTGCCTTATTTGTGCATTCTGTATCAGGATATGACCCTGCTGTTTTGCCTTGCTTTTCAGTATGATTCCTTTAGAAGTCATAAAAATATGCTTATTGAAATTAAAGTTTTCCTTTTAACTTTAATTTAGATGATTGTGGGTTTTTTTTTTTTTTTTGAGTTTGTATCAAGGATAACTGCACATAGGACTTCTGAGCAGTGAAGGGAAATTTTAGGAAGTTATTCTTTTAATCTTTAAGATGCTTTAATATATGAAAGATGAATTTTAAAAATTTTGGTTTAGTATTTATTTTTCTAAAAGAAAAGTGCATTAGCATGGTTGTCATGAACTTTGAGGCTTGTAAAGTGTAGTGAAATGTGTTTTTGCATGTTGAAACCCTGTAAAAATATTTAAAGTATTGAATGTCTAAACAGTATGATTTTGCTTCACTTTTCGGGGATAACTTATTATAGAGTTACAGTTTGTGGCACTTTATTGTTACATAATGAATAAAGTGTGGGTTGAAATTGAATGGTTAAAAATGGTGTGTTATGGTTGATCTAGTTTGCCTTTGTTAAAAGAGTCAAGATTTAAAAATTTTTTTCTTTATGAGCCGTTAGATTTCATCAAGTGATGGGTAACAGGTTGTATAATATAACCAGCATCTATGGGAATTAGTAAAGAATAGAGGGAAATATATCAAAATTATGATTTTCTTTCAGGAAAGTGAGATACCAAGTCAGAAATTGGAAAAAGATAATGCAAAATGTAGTGTTTAATGTTAATGACAATATTCCATCTATTCTAAATTTAGGAAAATTTGCTTGGAGTTAACAGAATATTTGGAGTGCTTTAAATATCTAAAGCACAAATTTTGAATTTTTGTATTGGCTTTTCCATGATTTCCCAAAATATAATCACTGAAATTAGTATGCAAATGAAATAATAGATTTTTCTGCATGATATGATCCTATATTAGTTGCATTCAGCGTGAAACAATTTTTTTGTTGTTTTACATTCTCTCAAAAAGATACTCTTAAGCTTTAATCCAATGCATTGAAAAAAATTCCTTACTGGATTAAAATAAAAATGAAAATATATACATATATCTGGCAATTTAAAAACTTAATTTAATACCAGCATAATGTATTTAGTTAAGATTTTTCTAATCTGTGTCTGCTAAAGCCAATAGCTAAGGCAGTGGTTTCTAAACCTTGTTACACATAGGACTCTACTAGAGAATTTTGCAAATATTGATGCCCAGATTCCACCTCCACCCATTCTAATATAATTGGTATGTGATGCGACCTTCAGATCAGGAGATTTAAAAGTTCCACATCTGGTTTGCAAATACAGGAAAGTGAGCTGAGAGGTGCAATATTCAAAGATTGGCAGAGTGGCCACTGGGTCCAAAATGTATCTCAGAAAAGGAGAATTTTAATCTGTGGCTCAGAGAGGTTTCAGTGAAGCCAGAAAGTCAGAATTATCTGATGAAAGTCAGAAGCACAGTTAAGGTGCTTGGTGGAAATGGTGTCAGAACTTCTGATGTAGATAACCTGTAGTGAGGCCAGGAATTTGCATTAAAACAAGCATATCAGTTGATTCTGATGCAGGTAATCTGCTGGTCAAAGTTTGAGAAACTTTGTAGTGTTGCTTCTTATAATGATTGGAAAAAAGCAAAAACCAATGGTTGAGATCTGTGGCACACAGAATTGTATATGTGGAAAATTCTGGCATATGGAGAGATGCCACATTTTCTGAAATATGAGTCATGACATTTTAAGTGTATTTTTTTTTTTTTAGAGCTCCATAGGAATCAGACCAATGTTTTTCTTTTTCTCATTTTAGAAAAAAATTTAATTTGCTGAGATTTTCTGAAGGGAGAGTCAGATAAGATACACCAAATAGAAATGATTTAAAAAAAAAAAAGATTGTGGTAAAATATACACGATACAAATTTCAATGTGGAAATGTTATCAGTACATCTTACCCTTCAGTGGGAAATATAGTTTCCAGAGACTTACTGTCCTAAAATATATAATTCTGATGTTTTACATTTAACAAATGATGATGGGAAAATAGGGACAGTCTTTTTATTCCTTGATTTGATTTAGGAAAAAAAATTTCACTAGAAATGTATGGTCCTTCAGAGAATGGCACCTGAAGCAGGATAGCATATGTCTGTGATTGTATCTATGTTGAAAAAATTGTAAAATCATTCAAAAATTTTATTTACAAGGAAGCAAAAAAAAATTGTAAAATATTCAAGGCTTTATGTTAAACTTTTGAAATTTTGCTTTCAAAGCAGCCTTCAAAGTTATTGGTTACATTAATAGTCATTAACATGTTACTATTTAGATTTTTAAAAATATACTTTATTTGCAATTATTTCTCTTCATTTAAAATTAGAGAAATCCACATGATTCATAGGCAGTGGTTAAGGTGGCCATATTTTTCATTCACGTAAATATTTGTATATCAGATTTCCTGCTCTTAGGCCATTTTAAATTTTGGTGGTTAAGGGGTGTACACCTGTTTCAAATTAAAATCTGCATGTGTTGATTCTTGTGATAATAGTAAAGCTATTAGAGGTATAGCAGTTATAATTTTTAGGAGAAGGCAATGGCACCCCACTCCAGTACTCTTGCCTGGAAAATCCCATGGACGGAGGAGCCTGGTAGGCTGCAGTCCATGGGGTCGCTAAGAGTCAGACATGACTGAGCGACTTCACTTTCACTTTTCACTTTCATGCATTGGAGAAGGAAATGGCAACCCACTCCAGTGTTCTTGCCTGGAGAATCCCAGGGACAGGGGAGCCTGGTGGGCTGCCGTCTGTGGGGTTGCACAGAGTCGGACACAACTGAAGTGACTTAGCAGCAGTAGCAGTTAAATAATTTTTAAAATCTTTTTTTCATATCCTTGTCAACTCACTTTTTGTAGATTTTATCTTGTGGCTGAAAAACTACATCATTGTGGCCAAAGATACAATTAATTATTATTTATGAGTCTAGGGTGATATATAAGTATCTTTAAAGCCTCAAATTTTATAACAGTTTATCTTTTAAAATTTATCCATTCTTTGCAAATGATTACTGAATAGAAAGATAACTATAAACCTGAAACAAATCTGGAATTGGGTGACTCTTCTTTCACTGCCTAAATATATCAGTACTTCTGTAGTTATCATTGGAAGTTTGTTACATATGATTTAGTAACCTTTCATTGGAAGTGTTTTTTGGATTTAGAAACATTTTACAACTAGTGATTAGAATCCCTGTTCCATAACACCTCAGTATTGTATTGCTTCCTAGCATTTCTAAATACTTGACAAAATGCCATTTGAGACTTCATGATTCTTTATTCCATATTTATGGCAAAAAATTTCTAGGTTGTTATTTCTGACTGTAGCTTAAATGGAATGTATAATTCATGATTGCAAAATTTAAAATTAGCATATGAATGTGTTTTGTTAATGTTGTGTTCAGGCTAGTGAAAAAAATGTCACTAAAGCAAGCTGTAACATTATAAAATAATTAGAAAACTGAAGTAGAGGATTTTGCTGGTGGTTCTGAAAAACAATTTCTGCTGCAAGCATATATTCTGTATAAAAGAGGAGCTGTAAAATTACAAATTTTGAAGACATGGCTGAAAACAGGTTTGTTTTCCACATTTAAGACATTTCCATAATAGGAAAACGATGAATGATACAAATAAAACCAAATTCAGAACTAATAAGAAACTAGTAAAAAATTAGCTAAAATTGGCTTATGAAATTTCCTTCAGAGGGAAGTAATAAAGTGAAACACTTAAGCTTTTAAGTACTGATTTGAGGAGGGGGGAATTGTGGAGAGGGGATTTTAAATTTTAGAAGGAAGTTTTGTCTTTCAGGATGATATGGAGAATGTAAGTCCCTGGCATAGTGTTTTACTTTACTTCTTGTTCTCACTTATAAACAAGATTTTTCAGTTTGGTTCAAGTTTAATTTGTGAAATAAAAATTTTAAAACTTTAAACAGTGACTTGGTTATTTCAAATTATTTTATGTAAGTAAAATTCCACTAAAATAAGTCCATAAGATGAAACCTATTTATCCTGTATTCATAATATGAAAATACAGATGAACTTTTTCCTTAAGAATTTTTTCTGGTCTAAGGTGGTAAAGATGGAAAAAAATGAAATGGCTTGATTATTTTCATGCGTATTTTTAGAAGAGAAGCAGAGTAGTGTAATGGAAAGAACACTGGATTTAGAGTCAGAAGACTGATGCTAATAAATTAGGTGTTTTTTTAATTATCTTTCTGTCCATGAGTGATAAAATTTATGTCTCCATCCATCTGCCTCAAGGAGATGTGAAGATTAAATCCAGTGAGAAACTATATGTGCTAGTGTTCTGTGAACTGTATAGAACTTTAGCTTCTTTACAGGCAGTTGAAGAACTATGTGTAAAACTGCCTGTTTGCATATGTCTCTGTCTTCAAAAGGGTATGTATGTACATACAGAATCAGTCTCTTGATGTTAGTTAGCCAGCTTTTCCCACAAAGGTAACACATTAACTTACACATACTCAATTCTCTGAAGTATTAAGTCTATGAATAAAAAGCATTTTTATTTTTTAATTTACTGAGGATAATTAATTTCTTTGGGTTAATATTTGCTTATATTCATTTTTTAAATTACTTTATTGCACTGCAATTGTCACTTTTCCTAACTAATGTTTATTCTTTTTCAGTAGTTATGATATTGAACATCAGAACAGAATCAGGTGTTCTTATGTAAAATTTCAGAAATCCTGACATAAGTATATAAGGAAGAGTCATGACACAGTTTTTAAACCATTGCATTATTCGCTTGCAAAAATGTTAATTATACTTTATATAAGGTATAGAGGAGCATTTGGGTTGTACCAACAGTTCTTAACTATGGCTTGAATTTAGCAACTTTTGGCCTGCTTTTCTTAACAGAAGTTAAGTTAGGAACAGGTGTGAAGTTGCAGATTGCCGATGTTCTGCCGTGTTACCTCTGATACAGATTCTGGTCTCTAGGCATACCAGGGTAATTATTAATTTATCGTGTAGAAAAATACACACCGGTAGTGTAAGAGGATATGCTCATTCTGTGTTGATGGCCACTGTGATCAGTAACTGATTTTCTTGGCTCCTGTAATTTCAAAGCTGATTTTGGGATTTAGGATCTGGTAACAGAGCTGGCTCTTATTACGTAAGTCCATTGTCAACCATTTAACAACCTCATGAAATTAGAATTTGTATTTCTACAGGCTAGCAAAATGGAATTGGTATCCAGGGAAAATTGAAATGAATATGGGAAGAGTTCTGTTGGTAGTCACTGTTACGGTGATAGATAAATTATACATTTTCTCTGTTATGGCATTTATGAATTAGAAAGTGGATTTTATCTTTTTAAATTTTTTAAAATTTCAGTGTTTTTCTTAGAATAGAAGTCTTCAGCATAGACTTTTAAATTTTTTGGTTGGTCTCTCTGCTCAGGTGCTTATCTGTCTGTCTCCATAATAGTCAGGCAAGGTTTATGGCTCACAGATGGTGGGCTTCAGGGAATAGAGGTTTATCTGCAGAGATGTGAAAAGGAAGAGAGTGAGCAGGACCAGACAGTCATCCATTCAGCAGTAACTGAATATGTCATGTTCTTTTATACTCCTAGCTTTTTTTCCTACCTGGAATGAGCTCTCTCCTCTGCTTGTGTCACTTTACAAAAAAACAAAATAACCTTCATTTTTTAACTTCAAAAGTAATACATGTCTGTGTAAAAAATTAAAAATGATAGAAGTAAATGTAAATTTTTTTCTTAGCCCTGTCTTTTTGACAACCACTTTTTAACACATCAGTGTATCACTTTGCCTTTTTCTGTGCATGTATCATCATATTGATATTTCATTTTTCACCCTTACATTAAAAATATACAAATATTTACTATTTTTTAAAAACCAAAATGCAGCTATCCTATGTCTGTTTTCTGTATTTGCTTTCTTTTCATTTGTTTTGGAGGTTGTCCAGTCAGGTAGTTCTTTTCAAGAGGTGTAGAGTATTCCATTATCTGCATTTGATATAATTTATTTTACTGTTCCAATATTCACTGGTCATAGCAAACACCGTCTTCCAGCAACACAAGAGAAGACTCTACACATGGATATCACCAGATGGTCAACACCGAAATCAGATTGATTATATTCTATGCAGCCAAAGATGGAGAAGCTCTATACAGTCAACAAAAACAAGACCAGGAGCTGACTGTGGCTCAGATCATGAACTCCTTATTGCCAAAATCAGACTCAAATTGAAGAAAGTAGGGAAAACTGCTAGACCATTCAGGTATGACCTAAACCAAATCTCTTATGATTATACAGTGGAAGTGAGAAATAGATTTAAGGGTCTAGATCTGATAGATAGAGTGCCTGATGAACTATGGACTGAGATTCATGACATTGTACAGGAGACAGGGATCAAGACCATCCCCATGGAAAAGAAATGCAAAAAAGCAAAATGGCTGTCTGGGGAGGCCTTACA
>SJYQ01001299.1:470971-489792 GCA_006410935.1 Redunca redunca | reverse complement strand
CGTCTAGTCAAGGCTATGGTTTTTCCTGTGGTCATGTATGGATGTGAGAGTTGGACTGTGAAGAAGGCTGAGCGCTGAAGAATTGATGCGTTTGAACTGTGGTGTTGGAGGAGACTCTTGAGGGTACCTTGGACTGCAAGGAGATCCAGCCAGTCCATTGTGAGGGAGATCAGTCCTGGGATTTCTTTGGAAGGAATGATGCTAAAGCTGAAGCTCCAGTACTTTGGACACCTCATGCGAAGAGTTGACTCACTGGAAAAGACTCTGATGCTGGGAGAGATTGGGGGAAGGAGGAGAAGGGGACGACTGAGGATGAGATGGCTGGATGGCATTTCGGACTCAATGGACGTGGGTCTGAGTGAACTCCGGTAGATGGTGATGAACAGGGTGGCCTGGCGTGCTGCAATTCATGGGGTCGCAAAGAGTCTGACACAACTGAGCAACTGAACTGAAGTTTGCAAAGGATTACTGTAAGGAGGACTAATGTTACTCTCTCTAACTGGTTTGCTGTCAGACTTCAGGGTCCTAAGTGGTGTATTTCAATTGAGATAGCCTTAAATTTTCTATTATAGGTCTGACTGGGATACAGATGAAAATAGTAATGATGTCTTTAAAGGAGGTGATTGAAGCGTCTGTCTTTTATTTATGTTTGGATAGCAAAATTAAGGAGAGATGATAATAATTAAGACATTACAATATTTTAAAAACCTGCCAGTGTTGTTAGGGTAGATACTGTCCTCTGACCATTTGATCAAGCTAGGGAAGAAATGGAATACATAGCTCAGGAGAGACGAAAGGAGCTCTTCACAACTGTGGTATCCTATAATGATAAAATTAGCAGTTAAAAAGTTTCTTTCTATCTCATATAAGGTACTGTTTCAGACACAGACCAGGTGATTCCCAAGAAGTTACAGAGTATTATTTGTGAAGATAAAGCTTATTGTCCAATGGAAAGTTAAATGATCATTTGAAGAACAGTAAATGCAATAATACAAAATAGTGCCTTACTTGCTATTTTGAACAGCAAACAGTGAACACCATGAATTAAGAAAAAGGTAGCAGTCACTGGCGGAGAAGGCAGTGGCAACCCAGTCCAGTACTCTTGCCTGGAAAATCCCATGGACGGAGGAGCCTGGTAGGCTGCAGTCCATGGGGTCACTAAGAGTCGGGAACGACTGAGCGACTTCACTTTTGACTTTTCACTTCATGCATTGGAGAAGGAAATGGCAACCCACTCCAGTGTTCTTGCCTGGAGGATCCCAGGGATGGGGGAGCTTGGTGGGCTGCCATCTGTGGGGTCGCACAGAGTCGGACACAATGAAGTGATTTAGCAGCAGCAGCAGTCACTGGCCTTTGGAAATAGTAGAAAAGCTTTATGAAGAAAGAGGGACTTGATTTGCATGTTGCAAGATGATGATGATAGTGACCATAGCATTGGTGACAGTAAAGATAGCATATACTTAACATATACATGATCCCTGGTACTTTTATGTGTATTGACTCATTTGGCCCTCCCTACAGCTGTGTGAAACAAATAATGTGATTTTCTTGATCTTAGTGATGAGGACACTGAAGGAAGGAAGGGTTAAATAACTTGTCTGAGACCACACTGCTTTTAAGTAGGGGAGTTGGGATTCTGCTGAATGGCTCCAGATTCTTTGGTTGGGCTACAAGGCATCTCACACCATAGGATTGCTATAGAGTGGGAGGATATTCTTCCTCTTCCTTAAGTGGTAGTGCCTAACGTGTAGGCCTTTGGAATGGCAGTATTACATTATATTTCTGAATGAAAAATAAGCACTTAGCCAGGGCACAAAGCTTTGGCTTGTGAAGTTTGGCTAAAATCTTTTTCTTCCAAGATAAAATGTGTTTCAGTGAGGAAATTTAAAAAGCCAACTTAGCAGATACTTTTAAATAAAAAAGAAAGCACATTTTAACCTTTCTGAGTGGGATTTCCCTCCCCGCTCCGACCTATATCATTCTTATTATATCGTATTAGGATATTTGAGTAAAACTGTCTAATTCTCAATGTATAACAGACTTTCACATATAAAGATAGTTGGTACTGTGTAAGTTAATTAGGGAATTAAAATTTTGAAGACAGGATTGTTGGAAAATTGTTTTAAAAAAAATAGTGACATTGGGTTAAACAAAAGACCTAGTCATACCTTTGTGTATGTGTGTGTAAAAATTTATAGGACCACCAAAGTGAGTGGCCTTTTATGTAAACAACAAAATATTGATGATATGTATTTTAGAGGCATTGTTGCATAACAGCCAACACGTAGTGAAATGCTTAATATTGTTTGGAATATAAACATGGAAGTGTTCCATTGTGTATATAATCTTAAATTTAAAAGTATCATGCTTTGCTGTCAAAGCACACAAACTCTTTCAGCCAGGAGCTCTCCCCTGTATATTTATTATGAATGTTTCTTTTGAAAGCACTTCCTTCGTAAATGTGATAGGCATTTAGCAAAGGCAGTATAACATAGTATTTAGGGAGTCAGGCTCTGGAGTCCTATTTGGGTCTATTTGTTGTCTTTGCTGTATTGTCTTATGAGTTACTTAACTTTTAAACTTCGTTTCCTCTCAGTAAAATGGGGGATAATACTACTACTGTATAAAGTTGTAAGTTTAAATGAAGGAATCAAAAGCAAATAGTGACAGACATGTCAGCCTTCAACGAAAACCAGGTTTGTTTATTTACTATTGTGGTAAAAAAAAAATGCATAGCATACAATCTAACATTTTGACCATTTCTAAATATACAGTTCAGTAGCGTTAAGCACATTCACATTGATTTGCAACCAAGATCTGTAACTTTTTTCATCTTTCAAAACTGAAACTCCATACACTAAAAAACAATTCCCTATTTCCTCCCCTTAGCCTCTGGCAACCACCCTTCTACTTTCTGTCTCTATAAATTTGACTGTTCTAGGTACCTGATATAAGTAGAATTGTATTTTTTGTGATTGCTTAATTTCACTTAGCGTTATACTCTCAAGGTTTGTTCATGCTTTAGCATATGTTAGAATTCCCTTCTTTTCCAAGGCTGAATAATACTCCATTATGTATAAACTGCATTTTGTTTATCCATTCATTTGTATTGATAGTTGGAAACTTGGGTTGCTTCTACTTCTCAGTTATGGTGAATAATGCTGCTATGAACAGTGGTGTACAGATACCTCTTGGAGACCCTGCTTTCAGTTCTTTTCAGTAAAACGCAGAAGTAAAATTGCTGGATCATACAGTATGATGATTCTATTTTTGATTTTTTTTGAGAAACCTTCATACTGTTTTCCATAGTTGCCATGCCATTTTACATTCTCACCAACAGTGAACAAGGGTTCCAGTGTCTCCACATCCTGCCAACATTTAATTGTTTTGTGGTTTTTTGATAGTAGCCATCCTAATGAATGTGAGAGTCTTCTCTACTTTTTATTTTCTTCTGCTTGTAGGCTTAAATTGTTCTTCTTTCTCTAGTTTTCCTAAGGAACCTTAAGTTACTGAATTTAGATATTTTCTTGACCAAAATTTTCATTTACTGGTATAAATTTCTCTTTAAATACCACTTTTACTGCCAAATGAAGTTTGATAAATTATATATTTTTTTAAGTGACATCTTAATTTTTGCTATGTGTTATATTCCTAGGTTGATAGCATTTTGTTTTGGTAACGTGGAAATGCTGCTCTGCTGTCTTCTGACTTACACTATTCCTCTGTTCATAATGTATTAGGGCTTCTCCTGAAAAGATAAAAGAGTTTCAATTCATCTGATTATGATATGCCTAGTGGTAGGTTTTTTTTTTTCTTTTTAGGGAGGCATGTAGGATTTAGCTGCTCGACCAGTAATTGAACTCTTGCTTCCTGCAGTGGAAACACAGATTCTTAACTTCTACACCACCCGGAAAGTCCCTGTAGTTTTCTTTGTTTCTTGCTTTTGTCTTGATCCGTTACAGTTTTTGGTTTTCATCAAATATAGAGAATTTCCAGCCTTTGAAGAATTTTTTCACATATTTTTCCCCCCATCTCTTCCTTTTCCTTCTCTGATGTATAGTAAGTGTATATTAAGGTTACTTCATGTTGACCAACAACTTATCGATAGTATATATATATTTTTAATCTTTTTTCCCTTCTGAGTCTCATTTTGGATAATTTCTGTTTCTGTGTCTTCAGGTTCCTTTGTCATTTATTCTGCAATTTCAGATCTCCTGTTAGTCCTGTTTCCCATGAAGTGATGGGACTGGATCCCATGATCTTCGTTTTCTGAATGTTTTCACTCTCCTCTTTCACTTTCATCAAGAGGCTTTTTAGCTCCTCTTCACTTTCTGCCATAAGGGTGGTGTCATCTGCATATCTGAGGTTATTGATATTTCTCCCGACAATCTTGATTCCAGCTTGTGTTTCTTCCAGTCCAGCATTTCTCATGATGTACTCTGATGGGGAAACAGTGGAAACAGTGTCAGACTTTATTTTTCTGGGCTCCAGAATCACTGCAGATGGTGACTGGAGCCATGAAATTAAAAGACGCTTACTCCTTGGAAGAACAGTTATGACCAACCTAGACAGTATACTCAAAAGCAGAAACATTACTTTGCCAACTAAGGTCTGTCTAGTCAAGGCTATGGTTTTTCCTGTGGTCATGTATGGATGTGAGAGTTGGATTGTGAAGAAGGCTGAGTGCCGAAGAATTGATGCTTTTGAACTGTGGTGTTGGAGAAGACTCTTGAGAGTCCCTTGGACTGCAAGGAGATCAAAGCAGTCCATTCTGAAGGAGATCAATCCTGGGATTTCTTTGGAAGGAATGATGCTAAAGCTGAAGCTCCAGAACTTTGGCCACCTCATGTGAAGAGTTGACTCATTGGGAAAGACTCTGATGCTGGGAGGGGTTGGGGGCAGGAGGAGAAGGGGACGACTGAGGATGAGATGGCTGGATGGCATCATGGACTCGATGGACGTGAGTCTGAGTGAACTCCGGGAGTTGGTGATGGACAGGGAGGCGTGGCATGCTGTGATTCATGGGGTCGCAAAGAGTCGGACACGACTGAGCAACTGAATTGGACTGAACTGAAGAAATAAATGAAAAAAAAGAAACAAAACAGCTTTCTTTATAGTCCAACTCTCACATCCATATATGACTACTGGAAAAACCATAGCCTTGACTAGACNACCTTAGTCGGCAATGTCTCTGCTTTTGAATATGCTATCTAGGTTGGCCATAACTTTTCTTCCAAGGAGTAAGCGTCTTTTAATTTCATGGCTGCAGTCACCATCTGCAGTGATTTTGGAGCCCCCAGAAAACTAAAGTCTGCCACTGTTTCCACTGTTTCCCCATCTATTTCCCATGAAGTGATGGGACCAGATGCCATGATCTTCCTTTTCTGAATGTTGAGCTTTAAGCCAACTTTTTCGCTCTCCTCTTTCACCTTCATCAAGAGGCTTTTTAGCTCCTCTTCACTTTCTGCCATAAGGGTGGTGTCATCTGCATATCTGAGGTTATTGACATTTCTCCCGGCAGTTTTGATTCCAGCTTGTGTTTCTTCCAGTCCAGCGTTTCTCATGATGTACTCTGCATAGAAGTTAAATAAGCAGGGTGACAATATACAGCCTTAACGTACTCCTTTTCCTATTTGGAACCAGTCTGTTGTTTCATGTCCAGCTCTAACTGTTGCCTCCTGACCTGCATATAGATTTCTCAAGAGGCAGGTCAGGTGGTCTGGTATTCCCATTTCTTTCAGAATTTTAAGATCGACTCTTCTAGTTTATTCTTAATCTCTTAGCTTGAGAAATTTTTATGCATTTCTGGTTTTCATTCTCTTGTTTTAGCCTTGTCTGTTCAATGATGAAATGAAAGCAGTCACGGGACAAACATCATATCCTAGGAGTGTAAGAGTGCCAAGAATTACTTAAAATACACGATCACGTACAACATTTACTTCTTAAATTTAATTTTTGGAATTTATTATGAAACATATTTTTAAAGCCTGAGTATTCTAGAACTTGGTTTACTTGTTATCTCTTAAGTGAAATAAAGGCTGATTGTATACCTGAAAAAGAAATTCACTGGTGGAAGAGACAGATGCCAGACCTATTGAGAATAAGTGCTTGTTTGTATAACCTTTTCGTTTGTTGAGTCTTTCCTTTTTTGGAGTACAGGAAATTAAAAAGTATGGAAGAATTTGCCATTCCCAGCTGGTCACATGTTCACCATTCTGTAGATGTTCTTAATGCTGCTTTTATTATTTTATGAATCTGGCATAATTTTTCTCTTCAGTAGTTGATGAAGTGTGGATATAAATTTAATAAGGAAAATTGTTTAAGATCGATAATATTATGTATACAAATGTTGTATATATTTCATTCCCTCTGCTTTCACCAACCTCTGATATTGGATATGTGTAAGTTGTTGCTTTTTTTTTTTTCCTTCTCTCTCCTTTTGTGATAAAGTACTTATCTATTTTTCCAGCTTTTCGAGTTTGAGTGCTAACAGCTGAGGGTAATTGTATTTTTAAGAGCGCTGCCTTAGAATTGTGTCCAAATATGCCTCTGCCCAATAGAGTAGCCACTAGCCACATGTGACTAAGTTAATTAAAATAATTAAAATAAGTTCATTTCCTCAGTTGCATTAGCTCTATTTCAAGTGCTCGGTGGTCACATGTGGCTAGGGGCTACATATTGGACAGAAGTAGAACCTCTGTTGAGCATCTGAAATGCTGATAATCAGATTGTCACCTGAACAGTGTGTGATTATTATTTTAGATATGTGTCATTTAATAATGTAGTTATTCATTTGGATTTTTAGCAGAGGTTGTTTAGAAAAGTCAGATCATCACCTCTACATATAAGCCTTCCTACATTTTGATGGAAGTTTTCTCACTATACTTTGAGAACATTTTCAGAAGTCATTATATAGTGTTGCCTAGTTCACAGATAGAACTTTGTTCCTATGGTGATTTTGAAGGTTGTGTTAAGTTTCTGGATTTTTGTGGATCTGATTTTAAACTATCAGTTTTATGATAGTTTTATGATAGTTTTATCTTCTTGTATAACTCCTATAGCTTGACTGACTGCTGGACATTGTGTATAAACATCTGCTTAGATAATTAGATAGTGTTATCTTTCTTCAGAGGGGATTTTGTTTTTTCCTGTTGGTCAGTTAGGATTGAGGCAGATCACTTTAATCTATTTAGTGATTGAACTGAGAAAGATTTTCAGTCTTTTGAGGGTTGCTTTATTTCTGCCTTTTTTTCCCCTTATTTATTTCTAGGATATTTATTTCCTTATTTATTTCTAGGTTGGGCTTTTTATTCTTTGTGAGTCTAAAACTTTAATTTCTGTTTCCGATCCCATGAGAGTGCTGGAAGCTCTCTTCAGCTTTTTAACTTTTGAGTTAGAGCTTTGTAACTCGGATTTAGGCTCACCCCTCCTTGTGCCTCCTCTTCTCTGCATTGTTAGTCTCAGTGGTAGGACTGGTTTAAAATGTTAAGGCTATAGTTGGTGGAGGTAGAAATCTCCCTGTTACATTGTCTACAAATTACATGTTTCTTTAAAGAGTCTCCCTTCAGTGTATCATATATTGGAATTTTAGGGGTTTGATATGTTACATTACAGTTATTCTTCTGGCACCCCACTTCAGTACTCTTGCCTGGAAAATCCCATGGATAGAGGAGCCTGGTAGGCTGTAGTCCATGGGGTCGCTAAGTCAGACATGACTGATCGACTTCACTTTCACCTTTCGCTTTCATACATTGGAGAAGGAAATGGCAACCCACTCCAGTGTTCTTGCCTGGAGAATCCCAGGGGTTGGGGAGCCTGGTGGGCTGCCGTCTATGGGGTTGCACAGAGTTGGACATGACTGAAATGACTTTGCAATAGCAATAGTTATTCTTCAGAGCCAGTTGAGAAAGGAGTAAGTTATTATAGATAGGGATCTAAATTTATTGTTGCTTAACTCTAAGATACAGTTTCAGATATGGGACAAAATAGATTCATTGTCCTGAGTATATTTGGACTCTTCCAACGGATAGATCTCCCTCACAGAGGTCGAATCCTCCTTTATGTGTTTATGCCAAAAACAAGAGTAGATGAGATTTAGTTTGTATCAATTATATGGATCAAGATTCTAGAAAAGTAATTTTGTTGTTGTTGAGTCACTGAGTCATGTCTGACTGTTTGGGACCCCGTGAACTGTAGCATGCCAGGCTTCCCTGTCCTCCACTGTCTCCCGGAGTTTGCTCAAGCTTCTGTGCCTTGAGTTGGTAATGCCATCTAACCATCTTATCCTCTGTTGTGCCCTCTTCCTGCCCTCAATCTTTCCCAGCATCAGGGTCTTTTCCTGTGAGTAGTGTAACTTAAAATAATTGTCAGTAGAACTTGTGATCATTCTCTCTGTTATATACAACCTATAATTCTTGCTTCAGTAGAACTTATAGTTTTACCAATTTGGCCATAAAGCATGGATTTATAGTAAGTTGGAATGCTGAATGTGTAAAGATACTACACATTGTTTTGTATTGTTAAGAATACAAAATGGAATATTTTACGGTAATCATGCTGGCAGTATGATAACCTTTATACAAACCTGGTTATTTGCCTTTTGAATTGAGAATTTATCTAGGAATCAGTGACTTGTGCGTGCTCAGAACTCTCTCAGTGTTGCATATACTACAGTAATGTTGGCAGTTACGAAGTCTGAACCGTATGACTGAGCACAATAAGTATCTTAATATGTGCTTGACTTTTGATTCCAAATCCAACTTTAACCTTAAAAATTTTTTTATTATAGATAAGACTTTATGGTAATGGCCAAACTCATATTTAATATTTCCTGAAGGTTGCAGTGAGTGAAAACACAAGGTAGCACCAATGTAGTAATGCTGCTGCTGCTGCTAAGTCACTTCAGTCGTGTCCGACTCTGTGACCCCATAGATGGCAGCCCACCAGGCTCCCCCGTCCCTGGGATTCTCCAGGCAAGAACGCTGGAGTGGGTTGCCATTTCCTTCTCCAATGCATGAAAGTGAAAAGTGAAAGTGACATCACTCAGTCGTGTCCGACCCTCAGCAACCCCATGGACTGCAGCTTTCCAGGCTCCTCCGTACATGGGATTTCCCAGGCAAGAGTACTGGAGTGGGTTGCCATTGCCTTCTCCGTAGTAATGCTACATCCCTTAAAAAAACTCCCCAGATTTTGTGATCAGATTAACATAATAGACATGACTGAGCACACACACACACACACAGAGACTTAGAAGAAGTAAAACATACCAATACTTGTTACAGGAAAATAGCCTTAAGCCATCTTAGTTTGACTTTTATTTTATTTAGTTCTGCCCGTTCATAAAATACCTCAAAAAATATTGACCAGCTTTAATATTAAATGATTGGTTTCATACTTAGGAATGTTAAGCTACTTTTTTGTGTTTACATTTTATTATTATTGTTTTTTGGCAGTTGGTAAGGAGAAGGATTGAAATAGGTTTCTGGGTAAAGAACCCTAATTTGTAGTACTGTTTCTGTTGGAAATTAGAATTGTATTTATATGTTTGGATTTCATCCACTGTTTATAAGGTGAATGAGGGTCATGTATGTAGCTNNNTATTTATGTTACGTGCACATGTTGTTTTATATGTGCATACAGTTTTGTATGTGTTTCATTTTTAGAAGTATTGGCTTAGATTCAGATATGTTTAAGATAATATTGTCTGTCATTTTTTGGACAATTATTCAAGAAAGGAAGGTCAGCTATATTACTTTGGCATAGGAGATAAAAGCATTTATAAAATGAGATGTTACTGATTTGACCACTTTGTATATAGAAACCATAAAATCATTTTGTAGATTTTTGGATTGTATTTTTTTCTTAAATACAAATGATTTAGTATGTTTTATAATACTGTAAACTAATTGAGATCATTGTGGTTAGCTTAATTATAGTCTTGATAAGTTTTCAAGGAAATGTGATAATAAAATATCAGAAACCTTTTCTTATATATGTCTCTTACTTCGCACCATTGACTTTCTTTGAATATGAGTTCACTGTCTCTCTTTCTCCTAAGAGAAAACTTGATTTCTCTATGTAGCTGTATTTTCCAGTCGTCTGATAGTTAATTCTTATCTGTCAGCATTTGGATTGTTTATACTGTACATTATACATGCTATTAGCAGATAATTTCTTGCTGTATTAGCTCACTGCAGTATTACAGCGTTGCTTTCTGATGGAACTAGGTTTGCTCACTAAGCTCCTTAGAGCAGGGACATTATTTCATTCATTTATGCTGTAGACATATTTTTTTGAAAGGATATCCCAGAACTATCAAAATTAACATTGGAGTTCTTTTTGCCTGTTTTAGTATTCCTTTGCTAAGATTGTGAAAGTGAACTTATTTTGTAATTGTATCTTAAGTCTTTTGTGTTTCAAGGACTTTGTGTACATTCCGTCATTGACTAAATATTTATTTGCAACTGTTAATACTACATGTCAAGCCCTGGTTTAGGCCTGGAATGTAACAGTGAACAAAATAGATAAAAACTCCCTGCTATCAGTTTACATTTAAGATAATTGTATGTAAAATACAGATTTATGTTAAGGGGTAAAAGGTAAAATAGGAGGAAGATATGAATATATAGGGTGTTGATAATTTTAGCAGTGTCTTTTAAGTAAAGACCTGATGGAAGTAGGAGAGCTGGGCATGGGCAAACGTGGATGTGAGCATTCCAGACATAAGGAAATAGCAGATCCAAAGCCAGGAGTCAGGAACATGCCTTGATGTGATTAAAAAACCCCAGCTTTTATTTGAAACAATATCAAACTACTGCTAAGTTTAAAAAACAAAACAAAACTGTATACGCTTTGCTCAGAGACCTGATTCAAGTTTTGTTAATTGCTCAGATAATGCTCTTGAGAGAAAGAGGATCTAATCCAGGCCTGTGCATTGGATCCAGCTGTCTTGTCTCTCTAGTCCCCTCAGTTTGGAACAGTTCCTCAGTCTCTCTTGCTTTTCATTCTGTTCACGTAATGAAGATTATAAGCTACTCATTTTGTAAACTGTCCTTCAATTTGGGTTGTCTAATGTTTCCTGATGACTTGACCCAGGATACGTATTTTGGCTGCAGTTTCACAGAAGTGATGTTGTTTTCTTAATGAATCCTTTTTCGTGGCATACAGTTAGTTTTTATCCCATTAGGTAGTGTTAACTTTGACCACTAGATTAATGATGATGTCTATCAAGTTTGTGGTCCATGTAATTAATAAGTATTTTGTGGGGAGATACTTTGAAACCACATAAAATCATGTTTCATTCCCACTTTGGTCTACTGGTTTTAGCATCACTAATGTTTTTCACCTAAAATAATTTTTACCATGGTGGTTGCCAAAGGGCGGTATTCTGATTCGAATAGTCCTTCTAGAGGTGGTGGTAGTATAGTAGTCAGCATAACTGTCTTCTGCGTATTCCTCCTCCTATTAGTTGGCATTTTACTGTAAGGAAGAGAATTAATATCTAAACTCATAGTGATATACCTAATTAATATCTATTTACACTTTTTTTTGGCCATGCTGTACGGCATGTGAGATCTTAGTTTCCCTACCAGAGAGCCCAAGCTCTCTGCAGTGGAAGCATTGAGTTCTACCTGTTGGATTGCCAGAGAATTCCCTTAACTTTTTAAAAAAACTTTTATCTTGAAGTAATTAGAAATTCACAGGAAGTTGCAAAAATAGTACAGAGTGGTCCTGTGTACCCTTCACCTAATTTCCTCAAATGTTTATGTCTTAGATAACTGTGGTACATTAACAAAATCAGGATATTTGCATCAATACAATGCATAGGTATAGATCTATGCAGTTTTATCACCTGTGTGTCTTTTTACTTTTGGCACAAGGTTCTGTAGGCTCATCTAAAAATTTTCCTGCTCTAGTCCTGGGATCAGCTATTTCTTTGACAAGCCTTAATTTTTTTTTTTTTTTTAGTGGAGAAGAGTGTTTCAGGACTCTGGGTGGTAGGTGGGCTCATGGCTATTGAGATTGCTCATGGGTACTGCAATCAGACCTTTGCAGTGGGCAGGTCAAGCATCAACATATATTTTTTCATTTGTCTTTATATATTGAAAATCATGAATTTACACTGATGCCTCCAGTTCTCTCAACACCATGTTTTCTTTCTAACTCCTCCCCCACCCCATATTTGCACCTCTTATCCCAAAATTAAAAGCTGGTTCCTACTACTATATAGTTACTAGTTTGCTCTTCCTTTTGTATGTAGCCAGCTCACCACCTCCACAGAACTGTGATGTTGCTTAGGTGTGCCTTCTTGTGAAGGCCCTGGCAGCTGCTGAACTGCCTCCCTGCTCTGTTTCCACTTCTTCCTTGTGCGGGGCCCCTGCTGTAATTTAAAAATCCTTCAGAAGGCCAGTGTGGCTGGAGTAGAATGAATAAGAATGGAAGTAATTGGAGGTGAGGCTTGAGAGTTAACCAATTAAGTGGGTGAAGTATGATTATAAAGAGCCTCATAGCTTATAGCAGGGAATCTGTGCTTTCATCTCAATGAGATGGAAGTCCTTGGAGGTTCTAAGTGAGAGTGATGAGATAAGAGTGGGGAGGATGAAAGACAGTGGAAAATGATAGGATCTGGATTGAAGGTCCCTCTTGAGTCACAAGGTTGTTGAAGTATTAGAAAAACCTGGTAGTCAGTGAGTGCTGCTGCTGCTAAGTCGCTTCAGTCGTGAGCAGGATGTTTAAAATTGAAATTATGAGATGTTGCAGTTACTGATAATGATTAGGTTAAGGAGACCACAGGAATCAATAGGTGTTAGGATATCTAGTAGTATAAAGACATCACCAAGAATTTTGACAGGATTAGAGAGTGTTAGAGAGTCTGACAGTCAGCAAGGAGCTAAAATCTTTAGAGACTGAGGGTTAGTGATAGTGGGCAGGGATGCTCACAAGAAGGGGTGGTGGGTGGCTGATGATGTGGTTCAAAGCTCAGAGTTTGCAGAAAGAGGAAGAGTGATCTAAGATTGACTGCTTGGAGCAAAGAGGACACTTATCCCACCTGCAGGCTTCTACTATTTGGGAAGGTTGTTATGGTAGGTAGTGTCATCAAGAGAACAAATAAGGTTTCAACTAGAGTAGAAAGGTAAAAGAAATTGGTTGTAAAAAGAAGTTCAGTAATTGAATTGCATATCTATATGCAATTCAATAATTGCATATCTATATGCAATTCAATAATTGAATTGTGTAAATTGTGTAAATAATACTAACATACATACCTGCTTTCTTGCTTTATTAAGTGTAACTTATGTAATATCAGGTAATTGTATCACCAGTCCTCTTGTTTGATATCTGATTTAATGTTTGAGAACATATTCTATCTGTAAAATTTTATGGTAGAAACATTAGAGAAATCAAATGAATTTGACAAATTCTGTACTCAAAGCATTTACAGCTAATAGATGTGATAAGCAGTGTATAGAAAAATATTTTAAGTAAAAAGTGACGTGTTCATTGAAGAACATGTGATGTGTCAAAGTTTGGAAGATGGAAAATTTTTATCCTGGCATATCAAGGAAAAAGTTTTCATGGAAATAAGTACCATTTGAACCGGTCTTGAAGCAGAGATAAGATTTGGCAAATAGAGATGAATCATGCAGAACATTTTCTTATGCTTAGCACTCAGTCATGGTACATGGTTGGCAAGTTATTAGTAAGTTTTGAATGTTCTATGGTGAAAGACTGATACAAGCAAACTTATGACCGTAGAAAGATCAGTGTGAAAATTTTGTTGGTCTAGGTGATGTTATCAAATAGAGATAACGTGAACCAAATATAAAATTTAAGTTTTACTGGTGGTGGTGGTGGTTTAGTCACCAAGTCGTGTCCGATTCTTGCGACCCCATGGACAGTAGCCTGTCAGGCTCCTCTGTCCATGAGATTCTCCAGGCAAGAATACTGGAGTGGGTTGCCATTTCCTTCTCCAGGGGATCTTCCCAACCCAGGAATAGAACCTAGGTCTCCTGCATTGCAGGCAGATTCTTTCTCAACTGAGCTACAAGGTAAGCCCAAATTTTACTGGTAGCCATATTTTAAAAATAGAAAGATTAATGTTAATAATATATTTATTCCAGTATAACCCAAATATAATTTTAGCATGTAATCAATATTAAAAATTACTAATGAGATACTTTACATTCTCTTTTTGGTACTAAGTCTTTGAAATCCAGTTTGTATTTTATATTTACAGCATGTCTCAATTTAGGCTATCACATTTCAAGTGCTCAATGGCCATGCACAGCCAGTGGCTTCTATATTGCACAGTACAAATCTAGAGCAAATAAGAATGAAAAGTAGTAGAATAATGGATAATAAGATTGGAGAAGGTTAGTGGGCCCAGATGACAAAGAATTTTCTATGCTAATTAAAGATTTTAGACTTTTTTCTAAGCATTTGTAAGCTGTCAAATAATTTTAAGGAGGGCGTGAAAGGTACAGATTTAAATTTCAGAAAGACTGCTCAGTAGTGGATTGGAGAGGGGCAGGAGCAGTGGGTGATTAAAGGCAAGAAAACTAATTAGTAGGTAATAAATCAGAATCTGAGCAAAACACAGTGGGGAATGGAGCGGAGAAAGGAGCGCCTGTGAGACCTTAAAGCTAATAGTATCAGCCATACAGATGGAATGACCTGATGTGAGGGAGCAAGAAAAGAGTTTCTGAATCAGACTTACATAAAATGGCACTGCTTATTAGAAACAGAGTAGATGACTTTTGAGTGAGAAAATATGAATTGTTTTGGACATGTTAAAATGTTTACTTTTAAGAATAGTAAAATCCTGACATTTAAGGAATTTGTCATCTCTAAATTTTAATCTTATATTCCTTCAGTAGAATAGTTTTGAAATATTTTCAGGTATTCTTTCTTTATAATTTGAGTACATGTTTTAAGATACTGTGTACATTATAAAATACAGATAAAATGAGTTCAAAAGTAAAAGCTAAATGTATAAGCATATTTGTGAGATAATTTTATGACACTGCAAAAACTTCTCACTAAGTTAAAAGTTTAATTGCATTAAAAAATTTTGGCTTCATGTTGGTACAGTGAATTGATGATTCGGTTTGAAGTTCAATTTATTTTGCTACTGGGTTTTTAAGGACTGTGACAGGATATTTTAAATTTCACAAAGATATATGGATACAAATTGAAGAAGCACAACACATTAGTGGCACAACGCTGCAGTTATTAAGTCACGATACTCATTTCCCGGTTTTGCCTACCAGTTACACTACTCATTGTTGGAATTTGGTTAGTAAATTTCTGTTTTCTCTGATAGGAGGCTAGTTGTTGAAAACAAATCAGAAATAATTTATTTTTATATTTAAACACATGGCTGGACATTTTTGACTGGGTCAGAAAATTATGTTTGCAAGTTTTAAAAACATGTATGTTTGAAAAAAAATTTTTTAATAGGCCAAGCATCTTATTATTTGTAAAATTCACATATGGATGGAACCATTTCCAGACATATCTTTTTCAAAAACACTCCTTTCCATAGCAAGAATTTCTTCCAGAGAGAAAGTTTTTCTTCTTTTCTCACTTGCTCTCACGAAAATAGATTTTAGTTTTTTTTTTTAAACCATATTTTCATACATTTCAGCCATTAAAAAATTCCAGGGTTTCCCAGTGGTGTCTGAATTAAAAAATTTTTTTCTTCTGATGTGAAAGAAACTAACAAAAAGTTATTTTTTATTTTAGTAAAAAAGTTAAAAATAATAATTTTAAAAACTAATTAAAACTAAATACAGGAGACTTTCAAACATTTATCATTAAGTTTAATGAAAATTGGTTAAGTGCTGGGTAGAACACAGGTAAATATTATGCAAGTAATTATAGAGCTTTTTTTTTCATGTTCCTGTTGTTTAGGTTTTAAATTGGGGTGGCTTTGGTTTTGTTTTGTCATTAACATGAAATACGAATTCTTGAAAAGCTTTGTGTTCTGCAGAAACCATGTACCATAACTAACAGGGCTTATGAGAATAATAGAATAGGAACAGACTGTGTAGAACCTGTACAAATTTTAATTAAAATGCCACCAAAAATATTTCAAATAGCAATAATCAACAGTCACAGATATTTGAGTATCTGCAGCCTTAAACCCTGAGGCTTGAGCTTTTTTCTTGAGATTTATGTCTTCTCAGCTTTTTCATCTGCACTTGTAAACTTACTAGATAGCTTAATGTCATGAGTATAAGAGTTTTTGAAGCTACTATTTATTTATTTGTACTTCAGTAAGGCATTTCTACATGATTTTTGGCTTTTTTCTTAATGTCATCCTATATTGCTAAGGCTTTCGGTTTTAATTTGAGAAAGCTTGCTTATCATTTGAAAACATTACCAACCTGGAAAAAAATCACATATTTTACTTAATATTTGAATTATTTCCTTATTTTCCTCTTGCATTTGGCATAATTTATGTTACAGAAATTCAGATGATAGCACCATAGTTTGAAAGCGTCAGTTTTTGGTCACTCAGCCTTCTTTTTATGGTCCAGCTCTCACATCTGTACATGACTACTGGAAAAACCACAGCTTTGACTATACAGACCTTTGTCAGTCAAGTGATGTCTCTGCTTTTTAATTATGCTATCTAGGTTTGTCATAGCCTTCCTTCTAAGGAGCAAGCATCTTTTAATTTCATGGCAGGAGTCACTGTCCACAGTGATTTTGGAGCCCAGGAAAATAAAGTCTCTCACTGTTTCCATTGTTTCCCCATCTATTTGCCATGAAGTGATGGGACCTGATGCCATGACCTTAGTTTTTTGAATGTTGAGTTTTAAGCCAGCTTTTTCACTCTCCTCTTTCCCTTTCATCAAGAGGCTTTTTAGCTCCTCTTCACTTTCTGCCATAAGGGTGGTGTCATCTGCATTTCTGAGGTTATTGATATTTCTCCTGGCAATCTTGATTCCAGCTTGTGCTTCATCCAGCCCGGCATACTCTGCATAAAAGTTAAATAAGCAGGGTGACAGTATATAGTCTTATCATACTCCTTTCCCAGTTTGGAACCAGTCCATTGTTCTATGTCTGATTCTAACTGTTGCTTCTTAACCTGCATATAGGTTTCTCAGGAGGCAGGTCAGGTGGTCTGATATTCCCATCTCTTTCAGAGTTTTCCACAGTTTATTGTGATCCACACAGTCAAAGGCTTTAGCGTAGTCAGTGAAGGAGAAGTAGATGTTTTTCTGGAATTCCCTTTCTTTTTCTATGATCCAGTGGGTGTTGGCAATTTGATCTCTGGTTTCTCTTTTTAAATTTCAACTTGTACATCTAGAAGTTCTCGGTTCACGTACTGTTGAAGCTTAGCTTGAGGGATTTTGAGCATTACCTTGCTAGAATGTAAGATGAGTGCAATTGTGTGGTAGTTTGAACATTCTTTGGCATTGCTCTTCCTTGGGATTGAAATGAAAACTGACCTTTTCTAGTCCTATGGCCACTGCTGAGTTTTCCAAATTTATTGACATATCGAGTGCAGCACTTAAACAGCATCATCTTTTAAGGATTTTAAGTAGCTCAGCTGGAATTCTATCACCTCCACTGTTCTTGTTTGTAGTAATGCTTGCTAAGGCCCACTTGACTTCATACTGCAGGATGTCTGGCTCTAGGTGAGTGACCACACCATTGTGGTTATCTAGGTTATTAAGATCTTTTTTGTACATTCTTCTGTGTATTCTTGCCACTTCTTGATCTCTTCTGCTTCTGTTAATGCCTTTACTGTTTCTGTCCTTTATTGTGCCCATCTTTACATGAAATGTTCCTTTGGTATCTCTAATTTTCTTGAAGAGATCTCTAGTCTTTCCCATTCTATTGTTTGTGTTCAGGAAAAGTTAGGAAAATAGGTCTTTCTATACATATATTTTTTTATGCCATAATAATTGTAATGAGAAAGATTGGATGTTGACTTGTATGTGTTTATTCAGAAAGACAATAGGATAAATCACTTTTCTCTCTTGCCTTCTTCTGTTGCTAACTTTCTGCATGCAGACAATTTAAGTCAGTACTGGAGCTGATTCCCATATTTTTAACCAAAGATATTAGAAATATGGGAGATCTGGGAAGTGGGCAAGCTCTGAGGGCTTAGTTTAAGATTTATTTGAAAGCTGTGTCTGAACTTCCTTCTTACGCAGTTTCATATAAAAGTTAGGCAGTAAGGTTTTTTTTTTAATGTCTTTTAGGAGCTGGAGCTGGGGTTTTTCACTTCAGCTACTGTTTTCCCAGTAATCGATCTTGGGGAAACATTTTGTCCATTAGGTTCTTTTAATTTTCAGTCTTTGGTCTTACTGCTCTCTGCACTGAAATCCAGTAGATTTTTGCAACTTTAGCTTCTACTCATTGCTTGGCATTTTTCTTTCTCATTCTTGAATATTTTGTGGTGATGGTGTTTTTTTTTTTTTTCCTTTCAGTGGGGCTATAACTTAAATCTCTCCTGTCATTTCTGTGCATTTGAAAGTAGGGAAAGGGACAAATAGTGTTAATTTTCTTCATTGCTTTGAAGTTTTGGTTGTAGGCTTTTCCTTAATATGTTTTATTTTTTAAAGTTTCTTTATCTCAGTTTTAGTATCACTTTCTAAGAATCAGTGTTGAAATAAAAAAAAATTACCTCCTAAGGTTTATATGAAACTGCTTAATGAGGATGGTCATAGACAGTTTTAATCAAGTCTTGAGCTAATCCAGCAACTTGATCTCAGTATCAGTTTTGTATACTGAAAATACTGGTATCTTTTAATAATTCAGTATTTGTTTTTTAAAAATAGTACTAAATAGAATAAGTTTCAAGT
>SJYQ01001299.1:456367-470768 GCA_006410935.1 Redunca redunca | reverse complement strand
ATAAGTATAAATGTAAACATATTTACCCCTGCATTATCTTCTGATGTAAATTATTAGCAAATTAACCTATTAGTATTATTCAAAAATAAATGCTACCAAAAACAACCCCTTAATGTGCAAATGAAATAGTATTTGATCTTTAAAATATGGTTTACAGAAACAAAATAGTATTACCATTGAGTTGAGCCACTGCTCAGGTATTCCAACTGCTGAAAAAGCTCTGGCTCTACACTAGTGGAAGATATTATGGGGAAATATTTATAAACTATTTCTAGTTTTTTTCTGTTTATTCTTTATGGAACTCCACTCTCTCTGTGATGACTTTTGGGGAGGCTGTAAAGTAAGCAAGGATTCAGTCCTTTTACTGATGTTAAGCTGTAGTTTTGTTTCAAAGAAAGTTTTCTTTTGTCATCATTATATGGACATGGAGACAGTATGAAGTGTACAAATGATGTTTCTTGGGAAAGTCTGATCTAGAGGAGAATATTCTTGTTAATAGAAGCTTCTGCCTGTCAATTTAAATGTTTTCTCCTTTGTGGAGATTAATGGAGGTCCTATAGTAGAGAACCTTTCACATGAATGTACCCTTTTTGATTTGAAATCTTAACACAGAGTATAAATCTGGATATATCTAAAAATACGTGATTCAGATTTTGCATTTTAAACTTACTAAAATATCAAAATTATACCAACAAATATATATTGATATTTTGGTACTTATAAATAGCCTAGTATGATAAAATGCTAGTATGAAAAGTAGTTCAGCTATCCTTGAGAGGAAATTTGTGGGTTGAGGATGGAGGAAGGGTGTCAAAATGTGAATGTAACAGTCTCAACTTGACTGGAAGTTGTATATTAATTTTTAATGTATTTTTTTCTTTCAGTTGAAGAGAATCACTATCGTTTCAATGTATCTGCATTAATGATATCAGTGGGGTGTAGATAATGTTCATTGAGATTAAAAATATTTATAGTTTACTGTTAACACCTCTATACCATTCTCTATAGAATATTTTCACAAAGTGTTGACATGTTTCTTAACAGAAGTTGAAAATATGAAATATTACTTGTAAATAAACATAATATGTGCAGTTTTTCTAGAAGTAGTAAAGTAAAAATTCAAGTTTCCTTTCTAAGTTTTGCATGTGATTGTCCCCACATTTTCTTCCTGCCCAGATCCTTAAAATCTCTCTTTATTACTGTTTCGTTTCCTGCAATCCTTTAGCTTCCTTCTTTACCCTTCGAAGCTTCCACTGGTGGTTGAGATGAGGGAGATGAGTTTACCTATATTGAACCTCTAAAACTTAGGAAGTATTTTGCTACATCATTTTCTAATAGCAAGGCCTTGGGCATGGCAAAGTGGCTTAATCTTTCTAAACTTTGTTTCTTTTTTAAATGAGAATATGTCTTTTTCTGCCTTCCTCAGAGTTACTCCGGGATGAAGCAATATATGCACCAGTGTTTTAGAAATACTGTTTCCTTCATAAGCATATCCCCTCCTTTGAGTAATTTGAGACTTAGTTTGTTTCTTATTAGTTTTTTTCACTCCTACCAAGGTACATATATGTACTTTTTCCTATTTGGCATATAAATTTAATACATGCTTATAGAAAGTCTAGAAAATACAGAAAACTCAAAGAAAAAAGATAAAAACCTGAACATGCCTCACCCTGTTTTCATGTTTTTAAGGGAAATTTAGTTTTGAACTTTACTTTCCTGAGGGTAAGGATAGTTAGTGTCTCACTTATTTTTAGATTTTCTGTTCTTTCCATGTACTAGGCACACAATTAATGCTTGTTGAATGAATGGGAACTAAAACTTATTCTAGGTGTATTTCTTAAAGTCAAAAGCTTTGTAAAACTTTACTGGACATTCGAAGAGAGAAAAATCATCTGACTCACAAGAAATAATAGTGGATGCACATTTTAAAATGACCTTTTTCTATTGGCTAAAAGTACAGTGGAAAATATGATAGGATCAACCCTAATATTCTCTGGCAGAAGTTAGGAAACTATTTAAAGCTATTGGACTGGGCAATTTCATATCAAAGTGGATTGACATTTATTAATAGTGAGAGTAGCACAGTAAAATTTAAAGGCTTTTTGTCTTGAATGCTTGAAAATTGTAATAACTTTTCTTTCCTCTGTTTATTTTTTGTTAAACAGGATGGCTTAAATTCTTTGGTCCTTGATTTGGATTTTCCTGCTTTGAGGAAAAACAAAAATATAGATAATTTCTTAAATAGATGTAAGTATGTGTAAACTTCATATGTGATCACATAACTCTACTTTTGATGAGAGATATATGTTTAATATCATTACAGTCCACAAACTTTTAAATTATTAAACAAATATTTTTAGTTTGCAATTTGATGTATTTAAATACTAATATTTTTTATTTCCAAACCAAAATTGGAAAACCAATTAAAGTATGTGAAATAGATAAAGTTCAAAATTTTGTATAAATTAAGGCTATTTAAGAGATGGGAATACCAGACCACCTGACCTGCCTCCTGAGAAACCTGTATACAGGTCAAGAAGCAACAGTAGAACTGGACATGGAACAACAGACTGGTTCCAAATAGGAAAAGTAGTACTTCAAGGCTGTATATTGTCACCCTACTTATTTAACTTCTATGCAGAGTACATCATGAGAAACACTGGGCTGGAAGAAACACAAGCTGGAATCAAGATTGCCCGGGAGAAATATCAATAACCTTAGATATGCAGAGGATACCACCCTTATGGCAGAAAGTGAAGAAGAACTAAAGAGCCTCTTGATGAAAGTGAAAGAGGAGAGAGAGAAAGTTGGCTTAAAGCTCAACATTCAGAAAACTAAGATCATGGCATCTGGTCCCATCACTTCGTGGCAAATAGATGGGAAAACAGTGGAAAAGAGGGACAGACTTTATTTTCTTGGGCTCCAAAATCACTGCAGATGGTGACTGCAGCCATAAAATTAAAAGATGCTTGCTCCTTGGAAGAAAACCTATGACCAACCTAGATAGCATATTAAAAAGCAGAGACATTACTTTGCAAGAATGGTCCATCTAGTCCAAGCTATGGTTTTTCCAGTCATCATGTATGGATGTGAGAGTTGGGCCATAAAGAAAGCTGAACACTGAAGAATTGATGCTTTTGAACTGTGTTGTTGTAGAAGACTCTTGAAAGTCCCTTGGACAGCAAGGAGATCCAGCCAGTCAATCCCGAAGGAAATCAGTCCTGAATATTCATTGGAAGGACTGATGCTGAAGCTGTAGCTCCAATCCTTTGGCCACCTGATGAGAACTGACTCATTTGAAAAGACCCTGATGCTGGGAAAGATTGAAGGCAGGAGGAGAAGAGGATGACAGACGATGAGATGGTTGATGGCATCACTGACTCGAACATGAGTTTGAGCGAGCTCCAGGAGTTGGTGAAGGACAGGGAAGCCTGGTGTGCTGTAATCCATGGGGTTGTAGTCAGACATGACTGAGACTGAACTAAACTGAAGACTTAGCTTTACGTTACCCAGAAGACTTAATGAGCTTTATGTTTGTATAAATGTAGACATTTCAGTTTAGTTAAAGAAAGATAATGTGATAACAATTATTACCATAAATGTGGTAACTTTTAATAACTTTTAATATTTACCAGTATTGATGTTTCAGTGAAGTTGTGAATGAATTGAATGCTGAGAATTAGAAATTCTCAAAATAATTGTGTACACTTTATGTGAACACAGTAAGCTTTTAAATTTGGAATTATCAGAGTCTGGGCTATTTTCCTAATTAAAAACTTACCTATAGCTATCAAATCTACAGTATGTAATTAATATTTTTCAAAGAAATAGGCTACCAGAATTCATTATGAAGACTAAGCTTGTATAACTTCATAGCAGCTTTCTGCCATGATTTAGAGTGTACTCCAGGATTGCTCAGGTCATCACAGTTTCAGCTGTCATGTAACTTGCTACACAACAGACTTAGAAACAGCATTGCTTAAATACTGCTTTTTTGGTAGTCTTATACGTGTTAAGCCATAGAGTTTTCATCCTTCGACGTAAGGTTTATGTGTCTTTAGATTTTTAACAACAGCATTTAAAAACTGATAGTTTTAGCTGAAAACTAAACCCAGTCTTTGAAATACAAATTTGTTTACCAACATGGTAATTATTTTAAAATGTTGTATATAAATATGGTGATTGATATTATGGTGATCTTTTTATTGTAGATGAAAAAATTGTGAAAAAGATTAGAGGTTTACAGATGAAGGCAGAAGACTACGATGTTGTAAAAGTTATCGGAAGAGGTGCTTTTGGTGAAGTCCAGTTGGTAAGAAAGAATTTGTTTTGTTCTTTTTATTATTTGTTTTGATGACATGGTTTTGTGAAACATTTTTCAGTGGCCCTAGAGTCCATCTTATTTTTGTGTGCAACCATGCCAGAAAATTAGCATTATGAGTTTCATCATTTCATCTCTTAAGTGCATCAGTATCTTCATCTATGAAAGGAGATAATTATACTCTAATTACCAACTCTTTTACAGCTCTAAAACACTGGGATTTAGAATAAGGCCAAGTTGGCTTCAGACATGATCTGCTTAAGCAGTTAATATTCTTTCAGAACTACTGTGTTTTTATTATGTTCAGATTCATAACATCTCTGCCTAATTAACTGACATTTAATATGAAAAACCCAACAAAGGCATTTTAATATTTGAAAGAAAATGTAAAATTTGCCTTTGCAGGGAAAAATGATAGCACTAGAAATACTTATAAATGTTTGCAGACATTTCAGACATTTTACTTATATTATTATATGAGGAACAGTAATGTAATAATTTCTTTTTTCATCACCTGAATATAGAACTTCTCTTTTCTTTTTCTTATAGTTAAACTATAAGAGTCAAATTATTTTTTTGACTTACAGTCCTTTACTCTCCTTGATGGAGCACCGAGAAAAACTGTGTGCCAGCTTAGGTTTCTCTAGGAATAAGTCATGACAGAGTAACCTCTGTCTTTTTCTTTCATTCCTTGTCTCTTTGATAGACTTATTGAATTTGTAGATCAAGATAGTGCAATAGATGTAGTATATATCTATAAGATATTTGAAAAGTCTGACATACTTGTGTATATGTGGAAAAGTATCAATGAATGAGCATATGGATAGAGAGCTTTAACGGAGAAGGCAATGGCACCCCATTCCAGTACTCTTGCCTGGGAAATCCCATGGGCGGAGGAGCCTGGTAGGCTGCAGTCCGTGGGGTTGCGAAGAGTCGGACACGACTAAGTGACTTCCCTTTCACTTTTCACTGTCATGCATTGGAGAAGGACATGGCAACCCACTCCAGTGTTCTTGCCTGGAGAATCCCAGGGATAGGGGAGCCTGGTGAGCTACCGTCTGTGGGGTCGCACAGAGTCGGACATGACTGAAGTGACTTAGCAGCAGCAGCAGCAGAGAGCTTTAAAAGTAAGTTAATAACTGTTTTAGGCATGAATGGTTCCTTGGACACAGATCCCCATGGACAGTTTTTAGAATTCTTTCCTGTCCTATTAAACATTTTATTAATGACTTATATTGAGGCAGTGGTGACAGGCTGAATAACTGTAGATGAGTTAAAACTGGAGTATGAGGATGATTTTAGAAGATGAGCCAAACCCCAGAAATCATCAACTGGGGAGATAATTAGCCAAATAGAATAAATGAAATTTAACCAGAATAATTACCTCTACTTGGATATGAAGAATTCAAGGAATAGATTGCTAAACAGTATGTTGAAGAATGATTATTCTTGAATGTAAATGAGGCAAAAACCATTGGTGATATGGCTACCCAAAATAGTAAAGTTCGGACTTCTTTAATAAATTTCTAAGATAATACAGATAGGTTTTCTCTAATTTGAGGTGATTGGGCCATACCTGAATATTTAATTCATTCTAGATGCCCTGTTGCCTTGTTTTAAAAGACATGTTGATGGAGAGTATCAAGGAACAAATAATGCTCAGGGACTTGAAATAATGCCACCTAGGGTATTATTGAAGGAATTGAGACATTGATTTGGAGTAGATTTTAGGAACAGGCTGCCTTGGAAAGAAAAGAGGTTTTGTTTTATTTTTTGTTCTTAGTGGAAGTGCTGAAGCTTCAGCTAGTAGAATGCTCTAGTGGGTAGGGTGGGAGATTAAGTTACATGATAGTTCATATGAAGGTTTCTAGAAGAGAGGGAAGTTATAAAGTAGTTGAATCTTAGCTCTACTGTGGCCTAACTCAAAAGACCATGAGTACAGGCAGATTTCTCAATCACTCTGAATTCCAATCCGTAGAATGCTGATAGTAATACCTGTGTCATGGAGGTCCTTATAGGAAAACTAAGCGAATTAAAAAAGTAAGCCTGGTTGTAGTATTCTCCGAGTGTTAACCATTGTCATTATTTGCTATTTGATATAGAAGTCATACCACATGTATTTGGAATAGGCACATTGTTTCTTCATGCTATATGATTATGGAAGAGATCCTAGAATTTGATGTTTTTGACTTGTCATGTTTTTGTGACAGGTGGTTATTGTTCTGTGTTGGGTTAACGTGATCGTTAAAATTTAATATGTTAAAGAAGTCTTCTATTTTGTTGTTAATTTCCATCCTGTAATTCATTTGGCCACAAAATATGCAGAAACAAAGTTAAATGTTTTTAAAAATGAAAATTATTAACATTTCATTAATCTGATGACCTGACCTGAGAGCTTGTACATGTTTGTTTTGGATTTAGTTCTTGGTTGTTACCTTAAGCAGGGACTCTTCAAAAGAAGGATGAGAATAAAAAGGAAAAGTCGAGGTGCTTTCCCCATTGCCTTTTGAAGTTGATTTGTATGTTGTAATAAATTAGGCAGATGTGTAGGGAATGTCCCATGTTTGGCATATTTTTATGATTGTGTTTTTCTGTTATCTGAAGAAAGTTTTAGTAGTGGGTGCAACTGTGTCTTCCCTTATGAAATGCTTTTTCTGGTTAAGTTAAAAATACATTATCACAGAGGATGTATCATTCAGTTTCTACCAAGATTCTCATTGTAAAAGTAACTCTGGTATGTCACAGCAGCTATTCCTTAGTGTAAGAGCTAGAGTCAGGCTGCTTAAAGTTGAATTCTGACTCTTTCTCTGACTAGCTGTGACGTCAGACGAATTACTTAATCTCTCCATGCCTTAAATTTCTAATCTATTAATGAAAATAACAATAGCATCTATGCCTCATGGAATTACATGGAAGTAGTAAATGTGATAATATATATAAAGCATTTGGAACAGTTCCTGGATTATAGTAAATACTTAGTAAACATTAGCAGTTAATTATCAGATATAAAATGGCACATTTATCTGTATCTATCAATGAAATATTTAATCAGGATCTATTATGTACCAGGAGCTGTGCTAGCCTCTAAAGATATCATAGAATAACCACTCAATCATGTCCAACTACTTGCGACCCCATGGACTGGGGTCCTCTGTCTGGAATTTTCCAGGGAAGAATACTAGGGTGGGTAGCTGTTCCCTTCTCCAGGGTATCTTCCAGACCCAGGTTTCGAACCCATGTCTCTCACACTGCAGGCAGATTCTTCATGGTCTGCGCCACCAGGGAAGCCCCCTTGCCATCTGAGCCACCAGCAAAGCCCCAAAGATACAGTAAGATAGCCTCTTGCAAAGAATTGGAAGCGACTGAAGCGACTTAGAGCGTATGCGCGCGCACGCACGCGCGCGCGCACAAACACACACACACTCTTGCTGAGAGTGGTAGTTTTATGCAAGAGATAAATTTTACTTTAAACAGGTAAAGTATTTTTAGATTATGACAAATGCTATGAAGGAAAAGATCTGTATGCTATGAAAGAGAATAATGGTGGAATGTGCCTTATTCACATTGGGAAGTTGAGAATGCCCTTGCTGTGAGAAAGTGACAGTTAAGTTAAAGGGGTTGGCCACGTGGAGAATTGTGGATGTAACAGAAGTTAAAATACAGAGGGAGTACTTGTGAAAGTGGCATAAATCAGGAAAGTGACAAGTCATTTAACTTATTTGGGTGTAGATTTCCTCATCAGAAGAGGCATTTTTTTGTGGGTTGAAAAGTTCTATAATCCCAGGAAGGCAGAATTTATCTTGTCTCATAGTTTTTTTTTCCCTATCTACCAAGACGTACATTTAGCGTCTGTTTTTATATCATGAAAAGTTTGTAACAATAGATGATTTTATGTATAAAATCCTTATTGTTTTTGGATTCTATTCTTCTGGAATATTTTACCGCATCTAACTTTTGTGGAACATAATATGATTCAGTATAGTATATTGATTAAGAGCATGGACTCTGGAGTGAGACCTCTCAACTACCCACCCTCTTTGTGACTCAGTATTCTCAGTTGTAAAAAGAAGATAAAAATAGTTCATTATTTGTAGAGTGCTATGAGTGTTAAATGAGCTAATATATGGAAAAGATCTAGAATAGTGTCTGACACATAGTAAATAGGTAATAGATTATAGGATAAAATTGGAGCCTTCCTGGAAAAGCAGTTAAGTTCCTTTTAAAGACTCATATACTCATTTCTTTTTAAAAATTTGTTTATTTTTGGCTGTTCTGGGTCTTTGTTGGCTCTGTGGGCTTTTCTCTAGTTGTGGTGAGCAGGAGCTACTCTCTAGGGACAGTCCTCAGGCTTCTCATTTTGGTGGCTTCTTTTATTGTGGAGCATGGGCTCTAGGGCTTGATTCCCAGGCTCTAGAGAGCACAGGCTCAGTAGTTGCAGTGCGTGGGCTTAGGTGCTCTGACATGTGAAATCTTTCCCAGATCAGGGATCGAACCCATGTCCTCTGCATTGGCAGTTAGATTCTTTACCACTGAACCATCAGGGAAGCCCTACTCATTTGACATATTGACTTAACAAAACATGTTTTTATAATTAAGGTAGTTTAATGTTCAATTTTAATAGATATTTTTGCAGAAAGTACTCTGGTACTGTGGAAAAAAGAGTCAAGGTCATCCACTTTTGTTTCAATTCTGTGGTACATAGGTTTCCTGTCATCAGAGCTTTCATTTCTTTTATCTTCGAGTGGCACTAATAATAGGACTTTTATAAGATTTTTTTGTGAGTACTAAATTATATTATACATATGTGGTACTTATCCAGTAAATATCAGCTGTTGTCCTTATTGTGACTTCTCCATTAAGATGTATCACAGACATCTAAAACGTGAATTAGAACGCTTGATTCCTTCTCTAACTTTGCTCTTCCTCACCAAATCCGTTCCTTCTTTTACTTTCCCATCTTAATAAATAAATAAATGGCTTTAGCATCAACCCACTTGATGCTCAGACCCCAAAATTAGGGGTCATTATTGATTTCTCTTCCCCTTATTTCTTATATTTAATTTTTCAGTAAGTCCTGCTCATAATATTTCTCTAGTCTCTCCACTTTTGGGGAATATTCACCTTTCTCCAAGATACCTAGTCAAGTATTAGGGCCTGCTTTGTTCCTGCTTTATTTTTGACTTCTGCTAATAGTTTCACTGTTGTACTGTTGATTTTGGATTGATAAGTGCTGATGGAGAAAATACCAAGACTATGCTTATTAAATCTTCTGCAAATTCATGCCACCTAAGTTCAGCTGACCCTTGTGACTCTTTGGCAGACTGTTTTCCCCATATTTCATATCGTATTTTCACATACCATTCTGTCCCCCAACTTGGGTATAATAGAATCAACTGTAGGGCTTTTCTAACATACATGTTTTGATTCATTCTGTTTTCTTTATTTCCCCCCTTCTCCATGATGAGGTATATGAAAAATAGGAAGTATAGATCTGTCTAATATGAACTGATGCTAAATTGATCCTTCTAAAATGTATTCATTGTACATATCTTGGTATTTTATGGCTCTCTTTTCTACTGAATGAAGCAGGAAGTGTTTATCCTGGGTATCTAGGCTCTCTTTTAAGACATCAGTTAATCTTTTTTACTCTTATTTTTCATTATACTGTTCACTCTGTCCACTCAAGGCTGGTATGAGATGAGGATTTTTTTTTTAATCTCCTACTGATTTGCTTTTAATTTAAATGATTTTAAACTAAACTTTTAATGTGGAACCAACCAGAAAAAAAGAGCATATGGGAAATGATTCTCTAATACTTGACAGATTTTTTAGTCCTCTTTGGGAATAAAACAGTCTCCTCTCTAGTTACAAGGTTAATTTCGGATTTGTTAAAATTTTATCTCCCTCCTTCCATCTACAATGGAAACCTTGGTGGCACAGAATAACTATTCCAGATCTGTCAAATAAATGCATTGAGTCTTATTGTAAAAATAATCTTATTACATTAGAAATCAGCATTAAAGCCTCAAATGGGAAATTGTGGTTAAAATGATTTTCAAAAGTTTTTGTCCATAAGAGTTCTAGGACCTCAAGGTCCATTTTAGGATTTTTCCAAGCATGTCTCTAGCTACACTTAAGAATGTTTCATCTACTTAAAGTTTTTTTTAAAAGTATATATTAGCTATGGAAAACATAAATATAAGAAAATAAAAAGTCTCTCAGAATTCTATCAGCCGAAATAAAACTGTTAACTGTTTTGACCCTTGTTATCTTATTTTTTAACTTTTTTTTCCTCTATTTATATAGAGTCATTGCACTTATCCACTTTTAAAATTAGAAGTAAGGAATATAGTATTCTTTTTACTAACAAATAGAAACATTGGAAGAAAAGCGACATTTTTGTCCTTTAGGTAACCATAGATTAGGGACATAGGGGAGACATATGTAAAGATTCATAATAGAATGAACGGAGTTCCATTTGGCTATAGTGGCATTAGTTAACATATTTGTGGACTGTGTTCTGTGTGCTAAGTGTTTATATTCATTATCTTATTTTATCTTTACCACAATTCTATGAGATTCTTAAGTAGATGAATTTACCGAACTTTAGAGAGGTTAAGTGACTTGGCCACATCGTTCATAAATAGCTGGGACTTTTGCCCAGGTTTGTTGACATCTGTGTCCATGCTTTTAAGCAGAACTCTCTGTACAGTGTGATAATGAATCACCAGTGTATCTGACTGTTTATCCATCCATATGGAATAAAGGAGAAAGCTCGAGAACAAAGGGGAATGTACAGAGTTGCTAAGGGAGATTATAATAGAATCATTCAGAAGGAGATATCCTCACAAGGAAGGTCATTGGAAACCAGCTCTCCTAAAATAACAATGCTTTATAGTAGTACTTTGTAATACTAGTACCAATGTATTTTAAGGTATGAGGCAGACATTTGGCATGAATACAACTATTGCCTCTTAATGTTTGTCCTGTAGGTCAAGTCAAAGTCTACAAGCCAATGGTTTCTGTCTCATGTGCTGTGAGCCTGTAAAGTGTCCTAAAGTATCCTTAGATGAAATTCAGGCCTCATTAACTAGTGTCTAACCAAGTTTTCTTTATTTATTAAAAGTTTTATAGATCTTACATAGCTATAATTTTGTTGAATTGGATAATTCCAACATTGTGCTAACCACTTGACAGCCTCACAAATGAAAGTTTATATTCTGTTCTTAAAGGAACTTATGAAGCAGGCGTATACATGACTAATTATGATATTAGGTTATTGGAGTGGGTAGCCTATCCCTTCTCCAGGAGATCTTCCCAACCCAGGAATCAAACCAGGGTCTCCTGCATTGCAGGCAGATTCTTTACCAACTGAACTATCACGGAAGCCTCATATAGCTATAATTTTGTTAAATTTGTTGAACTGGATAATTCAACATTGTGCTAACCACTTGGCAGCCTCATAAATGAAAGTCTGTATTCTGTTCTTAAAGGAACTTATGAAACAGACTACTAATTTTGATATTACATTATCATAAGCATTTTGGAAGCATAGAAAGGGAAGCAGTTTTGCATAATTACCAAGAGTGAAGTCAACAAGTATTTTTCACATGTTCAGAAAATCATCTTATGCCTGTGTTCTTGTTTATTTGAATGAATGGCTCCTCCTAGGTTTCTTTTTGTTTGTTTAATTAATTCATATATAAAAGATTAAGCATAAATAAATGTTTAACTATTTCCTAGTAGCTAACAAATATCTTTTAGTTTCTGTTCATTGTTGTTGTTTAATCATTCAGTTGTGTCCGACTCTTTGTGACCTGATGGATTGCAGCACTTTAGATTCCCTGTCCTTCACAATCTCTGCTCAGACTCTTAACCATTGAGTCGATGGTGCCATCCAACCATCTCATCCTCTGTCTCATCCTCTGCTCTCTTTTCCTCCTGCCCTCAGTCTTTCCCAGCATCAGGTCTTTTCCAGTGAGTTAGCTCTTCACATCAGGTGGCCAAAGTATTGTACCTTCAGCTTCCTCATCACTCCTTCCAGTGAATATTCACGGTTTATTTCCTTTAAAATTGACTGGTTTGATCTCCTTGCTGTCCAAGGGACTCTCAAGAGTCTTCTCCAGTGCCACAGTTCAAAAGCATCAGTTCTTTGGTGCTCAGCCTTCATTATGGTTTAACTCTCACATCTGTACATGACTGCTGGAGAAACCATACTTGGACTAGATGGACTTCTGTTGGCAAGATGATGCCTCTGCTTTATAATATGCCGTCTAGGTTTGTCATAGCTTTTCTTCTAAGGAGCATGCGTCTTTTAATTTTGTGGCTGCAATCACTGTCCATAGTGATTTTGGAACCCGAGAAAAAAAAGTCTGTCCCTCTTTCCATTTTTTCCCCATCTATTTGTCATGAAGTGATGGGACTGGATGCTATGATCTTAGTTTTCTGAATGTTGAGTTTTAAGCCAACTTTTTCACTCTCCTCTTTCACCTTCATCCAGAGGCTCTTTAGTTCCTCTTTGCTTTGTGCCATTAGGGTGGTGTCATCTGCATATCTCAGGTTATTGATATTTTTCCCGACCATCTTGATTCCAGCTTGTGCTTCATCCAGCCCAGTATTTCTCATGATGCACTCTGCATATAATTTAAATAAGCAGGGTGACTGTATATAACCTTGACATACTCCTTTCCCAATTTGGAACCAATCTATTGTTCCATGTCCTGTTCTTGTTGCTTCTTGACCTGCATTCAAGTTTCTCAGGATGCAGGTAAGGTGGTCTGGTATTCTCATCTCTAAGAATTTTCTAGTTTGTTGTGATCCACAAGTCAAAGGTTTTAGTGTAGTCAGTGAAGCAGGTGTTTTTCTGGGATTTTCTTGCCTTTTTTGTGATTCAGTGGATGCTGGCAGTTTGATCTTTGGTTCCTCTGCCTTTTCTAAATCCAGCTTGTACATCTGGAAGTTCTTGGTTCATGTGCTGTTGAAGCCTGCTTGAAGGATTTTGAGCATTACCTTGGTAGCATGTGAAATGAGCATAATTGTGTAGTAGTTTGAACATTCTTTCGCATTTCTGTTCTTTATAGCATGATTCTTAAAACTCTCGTTATGGTCTGGATCAGGCATGAATAATATTAGGGTATAAATTAATTGGTTATTACTGTTGTATGATTGCTTTCTCTAATGAAGTTAAGCAACATTCAAAATCTAATTTGCTCTTAGAATAAGAGAACGTTTGAAGAATGGCATAAGTACAAAAGAGAGAGTACCTTAGCTGTCTCTTTTTAATAACATAAACTAAAAAAAAGGAACTTTTATTAAAAGCTCTGCTGGCATGAGCATTTGCTTTGCTATAATTTGCTAAGTAAAAATCTTGTCTGTCTTCTGGGGAAGGGAATGGACTAGGATCGTTCATTCCCTAATCCCACACTAGCGCAGTCATGTTTTCGTATTGCTTTCCCGTGTATTTATTTCCATCATTCTGTAAAAGGCATCAGTTCATTTCAGTTCAGTCGCTCAGTCGTGTCCGATTCTTTGCGACCCTATGAATCGCAGCACGCCAGGCCTCCCTGTTCATCACCATCTCCCGGAGTTCACTCAGACTCACGTCTTATCGAGTCTGTGATGCCATCCAGCCATCTCATCCTCGGTCGTCCCCTTCTCCTCCTGCCCCCAACCCCTCCCAGCATCAGAGTCTTTTCCAATGAGTCAACTCTTCCCATGAGGTGGCCAAAGTACTGGCGTTTCAGCTTCAGCATCAGTCCTTCCAAAGAATTACCAGGGTTGATCTCCTTCAGAATGGACTGGTTGGATCTCCTTGCAGTCCAAGGGACTCTCAAGAGTCTTCTCCAACACCACAGTTCAAAAGCATCAGTTCTTCGGCGCTCAGCCTTCTTCACAGCCCAACTCTCACATCCATACATGACCACAGGAAAAACCATAGCCTTGACTAGATGGACCTTAGTTGGCAAAGTAATGTCTCTGCTTTTGAATATGCTATCTATGTTGGTCATAACTTTCCTTCCAAGGAGTAAGCGTCTTTTAATTTCATGGGTGCAGTCACCATCTGCAGTGATTTTGGAGCCC